>CALNHX010001803.1:0-205172 GCA_940337035.1 Agriotes lineatus | reverse complement strand
GCTCACACTTATTTAAAGATTGTCCAATAAGGCCGGTAAAACTTTGGGGTCCAGTTGTCCTTCCATCGATGTGCTCGAAAAGATGTCGCAAAGTGAGCTCGTTCGCATGTAGCTGACAGACAATCCATTGTAAAGGATGTTTAAGGCGTAACTCCAGACGCCGAATCACACCTCCTTGAGTCCCCGTATTGACTGCAGTTCCATCGCATCCAATTGCAATAAGTTTTTCAAAATCAATATCCTTCCCGAGGACAGAAAAGAAACAATTCTATTGCTTATTGCTTCAGCTTTTCCAACCTTCAATGCAATGTGTCCCATATACTCGGATCCTGGCTCTTTTATTAAGCTTATGTGTTCTTCAATTATTATTTTTTGCCGGTTATCCTCCAAGGTTAAAGTTCTGTCTTTACGTCCATCAAAATATAAACCAAACTGATGAGAGTCGATTACCAACGGCTTATTAGTGAGGACATCTCGTTCCTTTGCTCGAGCTCGGCGAATTTTACTCCTGTCCACAACGTTAGATACATCATCCTGTGAGATGAAGCCAACATCTTGTAGTACAGCAGAAACGATGGCAGCTCCTGCTCGGTCCGAAACACAATATCTGTCCAATGTTCTGGCGACAACGGGGAATTCCTTCACCACCGCATGAGACTGAACGTTTTGTGATTGTGCTACACTTGGTACACTATCTTGAGAGAATCTGAAACTTGAACTACAACAAGGAACAGGGTCTGTTGGTTTGCTTTTTTCTTGAAACTCATCACAAAGGCATTTTCTTGCCAATGATTTCGTATTTTTTTTTAGTAGTAGTTTCTCGATCTAGCCCTCCTATTGCCATTTTCCGGTCAGTACGTTGATCAAGTAGAAAGTTTCGCTCCTTGATAGGAATTTTTCGCTCTTTTTCACACGAGCAGGAGTCAAAAGATGCGCATCTACATGTCGCTATATCAAAAAGAATCTGTGCTTTTTCTTTAAATTGTTGAAGTTGTTGGTGATAGCTGTCGAAATTTTTTCTACTTTTATATGGTTTTAATAAACCGCGATACTGATTGTAGTATGATCGTATTCGTCTCAAAATGCTCCTTTGGTCTCTTATGGGAATTGACGCTCTTTTCCAGACTATTTCCAACTTCACAGCGACTTCTTCAGATGTTATGGTAACTATGTCCTTATATAGTTTTTGTTTAGAATGATGCACCCACAAAAAGCATTTTAATACATCTTCATAGGTAGGCAAAACATTATATGGCAAATCAGATTCCAGGGCCGAATACAGAATAAGTCACTTCACTTCTTAACATTGCCATAATGTTTAGAGGGTAGCTACCATAAACAATATAAATATTCGATGTATAATTTGTTAATATTTCACTGCAGTACACAATAATTCTTCTCTAAATGTCACGCATATGCACTCTTCGAGAGGTCAACGCACACTGTTTGATGCACGTATTGCACGATCGTGGAAGAGGGCACGGGGGTTGGCAGGAAGTGATTAAATGTCGCTACAATCTACGTTACACTATCGATGAACGAATAAACATAATTTTTGTGTATTTTTAAAAGATAATAATCAGCTCCTTTGTCGATCAAAAGAGTATCAGGGAAAATTTAGTTTTGACATATTTTTTCAAAATTCAACGGTGTTGTGGCAGTACTAAGCATTAATATTTTTGTAAGATACTTTATATTTGGAATAAGAGTATGACAGAGCATCAATCCCGCACATGCCGATTTTGATATAGGGTAAAAAAAATATTTCCATATAAGACCGCTCCACCCTAATGGTCATGTCAGGTCAGGAACCGAATTTCAGTCACGTGACACTTCTGGTTTTCGAGAAATCACGTGATTTCCGTCCGTCCGGGATGCTGGTCCGTCCGGGACGCTGTTCTATTTGAAAAACTGTCTTTTTTGTTTTATTAAATGAGACATTTGTCTCACTGGTTGCTAATTAATCCTAATCCATTAAACATATTTGATTTTATAAGTGAAAATAACTATAAAATTAATTTAAGTACGTGGTTTACCAATCTATAGTTTCCGTTATTCGAAAAGAAAAATATATTAATAACAAATTATCTTTTATGCTTTGTACAATATGGAATTTCAGTGGGGGATGGCACTGAATTTACGCGATATTAAGATTTAATAGCTATTTATGCAAAAAGTGCTAAAAGTCGACGTTTATGCACGAGACATGAAAATTATGAAACGAAACCGAAGGCTGAGTTTCATAACATGTCTCGTGCATAAACGACTTTTAGCACGCGTTGCATACAATATTTTATCTACGACCTTAATTTTACCTACGACCTTAATTTTACCGTTATTAATCCATAAATATTGATTTAACTAAGGTTTGCATCTGCGACACTTTTAATTTATGTCATAATAAACAGTAGGCTACGCCGCGCGGGCGATTGTTAGCCACGCCAGTACTGTCAAGGTGAGTTACGAAATGTAATTATTGATGCTCCACATCTGACTGTATTCATTAAATAACGCTTTAATTATTTCAAAAACACTTTACCTGTAACGCAAGAAGCAATTAGAATAACTTTACAACTTCACTTCCAGTTCGAAATTGTAGTTTTATAACCTCACTTCACTTTTAGCACTAGAGCTAAAAGTAAACAGCTGATTTCTTTAACCACGGTAAACTATAAAACGTCACTTTTAGTGAAACAAGTTAGCGCTTTAAAAGGCCTACTTTTAGTAGTGGTCGTAGATAAAGAAAATTTTAGAAAACTATAAAATGGAATACCAAATAATATATTATAAGATTAAAAATGAATTATCATATTAGAAAAAAATTAATAACAAAAGATAATATAAATGTTTCACCAAATAATTTAAATATAACAACATAGATTTTATTGTGTGTTCGTAATTTTAAATCTCTAATAATGAGATTTAATACAAAAAGAGCTTAAGAAATTAGAGAATACTATATTTATATTACTTTAGAAGAAATATTTTATTCATATTTGGAATACACTAAAGACTTTATTTAAATATCGAGAAATCACTCGATAAAGATAATCAGATCAAGCAAATTGAAAATAAAAATAAAGAAATTCAAGAATTGAACAACGATTATCTGAAATTAAGAGAGATGGCAAAAAATATTACCAAGTTAACCAAAGACCATATAGTAAGTATAATAGTTTTATAGCGAAGAATCGGTAATAAACAATATTTTTAGTCCGCATAAATCCAATTGTGGTAAAGCGATGTTTTTATGATAACAATTTAATCGATGATGACAACGTAAACAGAGAACTCTTTGATATCCTAAGCAAAACAAATTGTCCTAAAAAAATTCAACTTTTTAGTCATGCTTGAGGTCATTTGTATAAAATCACCAACAGAGCAATTTGGCAAATTATTTTCAAATAACGTTGTTACAAACTTGTCATTATTAGTTCTGTGATTGAAACTCTAAATTAATTAGACTATTTACATATTTTTTTTTTGGAATGCAACTAACTTTGAGAGATTTATTTTCTATCCCAGCTACTTATACTGTCAAAATACCGTTAACTTTAGTTTAATAAATTGGTAATCTGAAAATAGTTTTATGAAATAAGCTGAGTATGTTTTGTGTGGCTGTGATAATTACACATACCTACCCAGTGTCATTTCTATCCAAACATTCCCTAGTGTAAATTTTTCAAAATTCTTGGACGTAAGTTGCTGTAGGTACGTTCTTTTTGTAGGGGAAATCTAGTGAGAAATTACTAGATGACAAGTGCGAAGTCGAATAATAAACTATTTTATAAATTGAATATAGGTATGCCCTTTTTCCGATAAATGAGATTACTCACTTACTTCCAAGTATAAAAAATAGCTGCAGCCAGGTCTTGTGTGATTTGGACAACTTTTCTGGATTATGAAACTAGCAAACTAAGAATAGAAATAACTTACAGTACGAGTCAGCTTTAAGTAGATATTTCCGCTGAGATATTAAAAAACCTTTACAAAAACATAAATTCAGAAAATTGCCTAACCTGTACCTAATTTTAGGTTAAGTTCAACACATGTTACAGTTACAGGTAATCTTGCAGTTTACGTCCCCACCAGTGCGCACTTTTACTGCGCCGATTATTTTAGGTCAAATCACCAGCAGCGTTGCCGCCCTTATTGTTTACTTTCTCGATCTTGACAGCCAATTCATACACAATAGTAAAAACATAATGAAATAACATCGAGCCATGACAGTATTTTATAATCTGGCTGTATTATAGGTTTGGCATGTTGCAATGTTGGGTAGTTCCTGTCGTATAAAGGCAGCATTTCTTTCTTTAAATAACCTCAATAAACACTAAACAAGTAGCTCTATATGATCATTTTTAGAATCATACGATTCTATCGCATAAGGCAAGGAATATGAAAATCCCAATAATTTACCTACTACGCAAGAACTTGGAGAAAGCATGAAGGACATCCATGAATTTGCTACAATATTTATTGAACAGCACATATGAGATCTCACACTTGAGTAAACGGTACAGTTGCTCGTATTGTGAATACAAAGCAAAGCATAAACCTCATTTAGTCGTATATATGCGGAAACATGCAGGTGAAAAAACCATACGATCAATCTGAATGTGGATACACGGCAGTAGAGATACGTAGTTTACTTAGATATATGCGGTCTCACACAGGAGAGAAGTTGTATGTTTGTCCCTATTGTTAATACAGAACAACATGGAAAGGTAATTTAGTCAATGATATCCAATCTCATATTGGAGAAAAAACATATGGCTGTACAGAATGCTCATACAGAACTTTGCAAAAAAGTAGTTTAGTTAGACATATGAAGTGTTATACAGGAGCGAAAACTTTAGTTGTTCTAATTGAGAATACAAAACAGCACAAAGCAGTCATTTAGTTAGACATATGCGGTCTTACACAGGAGAAAAGCCTTTTTGTTGTTGTATTTGTGACTACAAAGCAACGCAGAAAAGTCACTTGGAACGACATATCTGGTCTCGCACGAGGGGAGAAATCTTACGATTGTTCTAATTGTGAATACACAACAACACAGAAAGATGATTTAGCTATTCATATCCAGTCTCATATGGCAGAAAAACCTCATGCTTGTACTGAGTGTGATACAGAAATTTGCATAGAAGTATGGATAGTTTAGTTTGACATATAAAGCCCCATACTGGAGAAAAACCTTATAGTTCTGATTGTGAATATAGAACAGTGCAAAGAAGTTATTTAGTTCAGCACATGAAGTCCTATACAGGAAAAAACCAAATTTTACATGTACGGCAGTGAAAATGACATCTCCTACAGATGAACAACTCTGAGTTCATAAAATAAACATTTTAAATATGTAAATCAGAAGTGCTACGATATCACTTGTTAAATACAAAATATCGTATTTGTTAGAATTGTTTTGAATCGTGAGCTTCTGGATAGCAGTATGCTTGTTCATACTGTTTTAAGTTCAGAAGAGGATAGTATGGATGGCCTACTATCTAGTCTAGATGCTCTTGGTTCAGTAAGTTTCTATTCTAAAGCATATTCATGAGTTAATGCACTTAAATATTCTTCGTATAATTGTGTATTTAATTCTATTTAGGAATATGGTGAGATATAGCAAGGGAAATGAAATACTTGAGAAGAATGGTCGGAAAAACGAAACGCGACAGAATTAGAAATACAGCGATTAGAGAAGAACTGGAAATGGAACCATTGGTAGAAGAAGTGGAGGGAAGGCAGTCTGCCTGGTTTGGACACGTCATGAGAATGCGAAATAGAAGAGACCCGAAAAGGATACTGGAAGCAAGGCCGAAGGGGAGGCAATATGTAGGAAGGCCTAGGGAAACATGGGAAGAAAGAATGGAAAAGATTGTACTGGATAGAGGAAAGAACTTAGGACAACTAAAGAGAATGGCAGCTGATCGTGACCAATACCGCAAATGAATGAGCAACCTGACGCCATAGGCATAAGGGAAATGGAAAAGAATAAGAAGAAGATGGTGAGATATAGACCTTATAAATTGTTAAAAGAAATGAATAACGGAAATAGATTATGTGAAAATCTTTAAGAAAGATAGTTTATGTTGGTACGTATAGCTGCCTCTGTAGTCCTTTAGTTTTACACTAACTTTTATGACATAGTGGTATTATAGACATGAAGGTAGTAATTATTTCTGCTTGTATTTAAAATACTATGCGTTTTGTCCAAACATGCATGTATGTAAAAATTATCGGAATATGCTTGTTCCATCCACCACCAGCAGCCAGTACCAACAGCACACTTAGTTAACAACGATAGAAAAACCCTCCTCCGAAGAACCAAGTACGTTTGGCAATGTCTTGAATTCATGATAAAATTAAAAAAAAATTTAGTAGTGAAAACCTACAAAACCCATCAACAGGACAGCGTCCACCACCAGCAGCCAGTACCAACAGCACACCTAGTTAACAATTATAGAAAAAGCCGCAAAATTGAATAACTCGAGGGTGTTTGTACATTGCTAGACAACTCGTAACTTCATTAATAATAGAGATATAAAGCCGCGTCCACATTAATAAATATTTACGTTGTGCGTTGTATTTGACGCAAATTTGTGCGTGTGCGTTGAAATTAATGTAGATGTGGACGGTTCGCCGAACAGAAACGCACAGAAATATTTTCGTGACGAACGACGCACGCTATCCATCGCCCCATCGGTTTTTACTTGAACTTCAAAGAGATTTGCGGCGCAACGTTGTGCTGATGTAGACGTATGTCGGTAGTGCATATATGTGTTCGCATTGTTTTAATTTTAATTTATTTTTAGGAATGGACTTTCTAACTTGTAGAAGGAAATTATTAATTAACCATGCCTTATTACCTCATTATTAGTAAAAAAGAAATATGCGGCCTTTATTATAATGCACCATTTAATTATAAAAAATTAAAATAAACTCAATAATAAGAAAGACGTTACTAGATGACACAACTTTATCAATATAAAATGGCGGTAGCGGCTTGTTAACAGCATTAGCAATTGATGAAAGCACTGTACAATTCCGCAACGTTCTTCTATGTCATCAGTGGATTTTAAAATCCTCATTAATATGATTGGGCCAAAAATCAAGAGAATAGATGCAAAATGCCATTGATGTTTAGGATTCCACAACCATGTATGCTTCTGGTACTCTTGAATAAGTGCCAATGCATCTTCGTTGTTCCATTCGATCTTATGTTATTACTCTTTATTTCCACAAATGTTGCAAATATAATTAAACTTACTAATAATAAGAGAATGCACAATGCGCCGCGCTGCAAATCGACGAACAGGCGGATCACCGAGAGACAACGCACAACACAAATTTGTGCGTCGAAAAATGATGCCCCTCCATTAAATTTGCGTCGAAAATAAGTGCGCTACATTTTGACATACAACACACAACGTAAATATTTATTAATGTGTACGCGGCTTAAAATAGTATATTGTATGTTAAGAGCTGAAAGTGCATTCTTGCCGCTTGCGCATGAATATTGCTGGTTGAGACGAAGTCGAAACCAGCAATCATGCAAAAGCGGCAAGCGCACTTTTAGCTCGAAACATACATACTATTTTTTCGACGACTGAGCATATTATTAAAGGAAAATATCAAATTTCGTTTTATCGCAAAAATTAATTGACAATCAAGTTAACATTACTCGCGCAGTCTATATGACATGTGACGCGATTATTTCCACAAATGACGGGCGTTGTCAAGGAAACATTCGGATGTGGCTACCTATTTTGTTCATGCGGAAACCCAAAACGCTCGGCGAGCGGCAAAAAGATGAAAACGCACGCTCAGCGGCAAATGTCAACTTTCTGTTGTCAAATGACAGTGAGAAAAATCTACTTTCGATGTCAGTCGTCGAAAAAAGCTTTTTCTTAATGCCAGTATGCAGCCTACATTGTCAAACCAACTTAATTCACGGCCTACTAGTTTTTTGTTCGAAAAATACAATTCAAAAATATTTTATTGTTCCATTTAAAAAACTTAGTTTCCAATTGTTTTCATGAGGTATTTTTAAAGACAAGTGGAATTTGTTTTGCATATCTTGTTCAATTGTTAGTGATTTTGCATATGTCATGACTGCCTTTAGGCAAATAATTCATTTTAATAAAATAATAAGTTTCAAAGTTTTAGTTTAAGCATACTATCATAAAGTATTTTCAGTGCTGTTTTAAAATGGCTAAAAATATAGAGGGTGTTCTATTTAAAAAACCAAAATTGCGTATTACTAAGCAAAAATTGGCTGAATACTAGCATTTCCGACAAACGATAGTTATTTACATTACGAGTGCAGTAGTCTATAACAACACCGATGAAGGTAAAAGGCTTAACGCAGTATTGTATTAAATTCTTTAGCCGACATATTTTTTTTCAAGCTGAACCTATGTTAGGATCCTCAATTCATAAAATTAATTTGAAAAAATGGTATCAAGTTGACTAGTATAAGTGAATCATGGGTTGCATACTTTGTCACCAGCATAAATAAAGTTTTAATTTGATTTCAAAGTCAAACGTTACATCAGATGTACCGCAAATATCTATTCTGAGCCCCTATTTAACAATAATACATTAAATGTATTGTTTAAATGTTATTGGTTTTTCCTTTACCTAAAGCTAAATTAAACACACAGGTGTTTATAGGGTCCCTTGCTGTTGTAATGCTGTATACATTGGTGAAACAGGACATTCAGTAAGTAAACTTAAATGAAGTCTTTATGAGTTAGGTAGGAAATTTTCAAGGTTTGAAGAAAGATACTCTCAAATAGCCGTTTTATGTAATGGTGGTGTAAATCAAAAGTTAATGTTTCTTGCCCAGGATTCGGGATACAGAGTTCGAGCGCGCCATTGGTGCTTGCGCAGCAACGTTTGTGTGGGGCATGTTTTGGTGATTTGTTGACCTTGTTACTCTATCTCTTAGGTCTGTGGTTCTGAGTAGAGCACAGTTAAATTGGTACCCAACTGTGAATGGTCTAAAAACATTTTGAATTTTTTAAAAATTGAAAGGTCATATTTCTAAATGAAAAATGAAATGCTGAAATTTTTCTGAATTCATATGGTATATAATTTAATGCCAAGTAGCCGCATGAACTGTAACAACCTTAGTCCATAGCAACCAATAAATAAATTCTTTAGTTATCATCGAATATGTCAATGTTAGATTGAGTTTTAATTTAAAAAGTCTGTAAAGGGCTTTACTCAGAATTTTCCTCGTAAGTATACGTTGTGACACTAAAACATTTTAGAAGTCAAAAGAAACTAGGTAAATCCATCTCAACGTTCCTAGTAAAATAATTTACCGTGTATCTGTTCCATTTTTATTAAGGGTAAATTCTGAGCTATATGCATATTACTATTTGTATCTATTTCTCAGTTAACACAAAATTTATGTTTCTATTATACATATTTTACCAAAATTTTCTCGGTTTCATGCCAGGAAGGGATATAATTCGCATGCAAAATATAGTCTTCAGACATTCTTAGGGAATTGAGAAAACATGTTCATTTCGATATTAGTTTTGTTATTATTCTTAATAAAAATGTTTACTGTGTTTTTTTAATTCGTGATATATTCTATCAAAATATAACACGTGCATAACAAATTTCGTATGGTAATTTTTGCAAAGCAGATATTTTTTCTAACAAAAGACTTGAGTGTTTGCTTCCAAGAAAAAAACCCTTTTCCGTCGGCGTCGTGATTTTTTCAGTTGGCATGCGCCCATGCTTCTATTGAAAAAATAGTTGCAGAGCTGTCTTCCAAATATTTCTGGAAATTTTTCAAGCACTTGTTATGTTTCAACTGATAATAAAATTATAGTATACCATGCGTTCCTTTAAAAAGTATACACAGTATACTCGTATTTATACTAAAAAGAAAAATTCCCTTATTTTTTATTGTTTACCCTATATTTCGGCAACCAATTCTAGAGCAATCTTCAATTTCAAGAGTTTTAATTTAAAACAAATAGCATGCTGTGGCAAAAATAAAGGAATTTTTCTTTTTAGTATCCATACGACTATTCAACACTATAACATATAAGCCAATCACATTGCAGACATTTGCTTTTTTCAACCAATAACAGCAGTATATCACTGAATATTGGGCACCATGCAAAATATTCACAAAACAATATACGTACTCAAAAAATAAATAGCCTTGTTGCGAAGTATCGCTTAGCAACGATGTTCTGTCCTTAGTGATATCGCTAGGTTACGTAACACTAAACCCCAACAAACGGTGTGGCTTGTTTTAAAAATTTTAAAATGCTGTGTTTTGGAAGTATTCCGCTGAATTTAATTGAGAATGAATAATTATATTAATTGTTGGATTATTTTTCAATAAAGTTAATCGTTACGTATTAATATTGTTAAATAGTCGTCCCAAATACCACTCGAAGTGGATATATTCTTTTTAAATATTTTGCCATTTCCATAGAAATTATTGCAAATTTCACTCAACAAAATCACATTTAAATGTCACTCGCCTTCGGCTCGTGACATTTTTGATGTGATTTTGTATCGTGAAATTTAAACGCAATCAATTACATGGATACGACAAAATATTTGTCAAAAATATATCCACTGCTTGTGGTATTACCCTTGAGTATCCCCTATCACCCTATGTATACTTTTAAAAAGAACGGATGGTATGTATTTGGCTCTATGTGCTACCTGCCTCTGCAAATAAAGCTTCATTTTTGCTCATAGTATGTTATTATTTACATTCAATTAAATTTAACCTGGATATATATAACGTTGACTAACAACCGCCTTTTAAAAACCACCTGTAGACAAGGAAATAGTTCATATAATCCGTGCAGAACTTTACTACCTCAGTGGTGGAGCCTCCCTATTTTTATTAATAGCTCTAGGTAGAAATCGTGCAAACATCTGGCAACCACGTAGCATATTTGACGTCACTTCTATCGGCGCAGTAAAAGTGCGCACTGGTGGGGACGTAAACTGCAAGATTACCTTTTACTTATAACATTTAATAAATATCAAGACATTTTATACTTACTCGCTAAAAACAATTTGATCTAGCAAACACTAAAACACTAATAAATAACAACACACGCCAACGCTCAAACGCTGGCCAATGGAACCGACAAGTAAAAATCCAAACTGAATTATCGACCGAAACAGCGTCGCGCGCGATCCTGGTCTAGATGGCGCTAACCATATTATCGTTTTGCATTTTACGTTTTGCGTTCTATTTATAAACTGGCCCAATTTAAATGTTATTATAAAAATGTGTAACATTTTTAATATCACAAAATAAAAAACTCAAATTTAGTAAGTTGTGTTACAAAACAAATTATACTTAAAAAAAATTACGTTCACATCCTTACTTAGGTGTAATAATATTTTTTTAGACAATGTAAAATCGTAACAATTAGGATGTGAATGAGGTTGTGATAATATTATGTCTAGTATTCAATTAGATATGCAAACTAAACAAAAATCAACTAAAAAAATTAAAAGTATTGTTAATAATGTAGATCGGCCTTTCATAATAAACTCACATTAGAGTTTAAAAGAGGTTTAATAAAAGAATACAAATAATTCTACATGGTTTTTCATGAAGACAAGTACGTAACAACGCTACGAGAACACACACACAGTTCTGCGTGCGTATAATGACATTGTTGGTTGCCTACCGTTGAATACTACAATAAGAATAAGAACAATTTCTATAACGGAAAAAATTGTTTTTATAGTAAATCCGTTTTTTTAAACGAGTAGGCCGATGTGATAGCGTATTTTTGAAGGATGTTTATAGACCATACCAACGCTCGACCATCGACCGTGTTCTGTTTAATGAAAACGCTCAAAAGTCCAAATGCGTTATTCGCCAAATATACCTCTTTTATTTGGTGCTGTTTTTCCCTTTTTTTGCATGCGCCAAATGGCTTGGTCCAGAAATAAAAAAGTGGACGTGACTACCTCCCTGGACTTTCCCATACTGGAAACTGTTCATATCGTCTTTATTCAACAGTCTTTACAACATATCAAAATTTCAACTCGATGACTCACGTCTTCACCGTGATAAGCCTTTACACTTTCACGTAAATTGCGGGTAAATATAAAAGAATGTGTAGTTCAAAACGTGAACACCGAGCTTCTGTAGATGGCGCCAAGTGGACAAGCCGCCACTGTGCTAGTTTATGTATTATTTTCCTCAAAACGGCTGTAGCACCGAGGTGAAATTTTCTAAGTACCTGGAAATTATATTTTCTAGGGCATACAAAATCGATTTTTTTATTTTCGCGGAAAAAGATTCTTTGACGCAAAAATATAACAACCGTTAGAATAAAAAATTATTTTTCAAAAATAGAGGGGGGAGGGGGCCGGTGCGCTCTCATATATCCACGAGTGTAATATTTTTTTGCATATTCATATGCTCCATTATGCACTGAGCAATTCAGTGAAAACCCCAGCTACCTATCTTGTTTTGTTTATTAATTAAAGGGGTTTAAATTTTCAAACTTCAAAGCTTCGTAGAGGGCGCCACAGATAATTCATGAGATTCTTTAAAAAACAGATCGATAGCCCTTTTCGGGGTCTATCAGTGTATGAAGTTTAAACAAATTCCTGTGGGCAGTTTTTGAGAAATGATTTTTAGAAAATTTCCAAAATTTTGAAAATTTGTAATTTAGGCCCCTTAATATTTTTCAAAACACTTTTTATATCACCTCATGTTAGCCTTCATATACTATTCAGAAAAAAAAAATCAATTGAATCGATTCATCCGTTTTTGAGTAATAGGGCGTTAAACTCAAAAGTTTCAAAAAATCATAGCGCCCTTCATTTCAAACCTAGCGAGTTCGGCAAAAAACTAACAGATTTGTCTTATGACCCTCTATCGTTATCCGCGATAAAATTTTCAAAATTTTAATCACGAAAACAGTGAGACCAAAAAAACATGCGTAACTTCCGCTTCCGGTTTTGGATTTTTTTGAAAAGCTTATTTTGTCGATGAATTTTCGATACACCCCCGAATTCCAAATCGAATCAAAATGGGAGCAATACTTTCGGCTGTAGGAGCGTCACCCACCCACACACCCACACACCCACACACAGACAGACACAGGCCACTTTTTTGGGTTCCTAGAGGCCCAAAACAGATATTTCTGTGAAAATCTCGATTTCCAAAATTTTCATGATTCCAAGACTTCCCTATACCTATGGGTATGGGAAAGTAAAAAATCCATTTTGGTGTGTGTAAAAACAAGGTATTTTGTTAATTTTTTAGGGCGTTCTTCAAGTAATTTTGCATTATTTTGAGAGATTTCAACAGTTTTTTCGTGTGCCCAATTTTTGGTGGTCTACAGATATTTGGTACTTTTGGGGTGCATAAAAGTTAATGCTTTTAAAGGGTTTAGGTCTTTTTCGATTGTTGACTTTTGGGAAAACAGCTAAATTTTTATTACTTTCCCATACCCATAGGTATAGGGAAGTCTTGGAATCATGAAAATTTTGGAAATCGAGATTTTTACAGAAATATCCGTTTTGGGCCTCTAGGAACCCAAAAAAGTGGTTTTTAAAAAATGTCTGTCTGTGTGTGGGTGTGTGGGTGGGTGACGCTCCTACAGCCGAAAGTATTGCTCCGATTTTGATGCGCTTTGGAATGCGGGGGTGTATCGAAAATTCATCGACAAAATAAGCTTTTCAAAAAAATCCGAAACCGGAAGCGGAAGTTACGCATTTTTTTGGTCTCACTGTTTACGTGATTAAAATTTTGAAAATTTTATCGCGGATAACGATAGAGGGTCATAAGACAAATCTGTTAGTTTTTTGTCGAACTCGCTAGGTTTAAAATGAAGGGCGCTATGATTTTTTGAAAATTTTGAGTTTAACGCCCTATTACTCAAAAACGGATGAATCGATTCAATTGATTTTTTTTTCTGAATAGTATATGAAGGTTAACATGAGGTGATATAAAAAGTGTTTTGAAAAATATTAAGAGGCCTAAATTACAAATTTTCAAAATTTTGGAAATTTTCTAAAAATCATTTCTCAAAAACTGCCCACAGGAATTTGTTTAAACTTCATACACTGATAGACCCCGAAAAGGGCTATCGATCTGTTTTTAAAAAAATCTCATAAATTATCTGTGGCGCCCTCTACGAAGCTTTGAAGTTTGAAAATTTAAACCCCTTTAATTAATAAACAAAACAAGATAGGTAGCTGGGGTTTTCACTGAATTGCTCAGTGCATAATGGAGCATATGAATATGCAAAAAAATATTACACTCGTGGATATATGTAAGCGCACCGGCCCCCTCCCCCCTCTATTTTTGAAAAATAATTTTTTTATTCTAACGGTTGTTATATTTTTGCGTCAAAGAATCTTTTTCCGCGAAAATAAAAAAATCGATTTTGTATGCCCTAGAAAATATAATTTCCAGGTACTTAGAAAATTTCACCTCGGTGCTACAGCCGTTTTGAGGAAAATAATACATAAACTAGCACAGTGGCGGCTTGTCCACTTGGCGCCATCTACAGAAGCTCGGTGGTCACGTTTTGAACTACACATTCTTTTATATTTACCCGCAATTTACGTGAAAGTGTAAACGCTTATCACGGTGAAGACGTGAGTCATCGAGTTGAAATTTTGATATGTTGTAAAGACTGTTGAATAAAGACGATATGAACAGTTTCCAGTATGGGAAAGTCCAGGGAGGTAGTCACGCCCACTTTTTAGGGTTTTGCCTTGTTTTTAGAAGACGCCAAATGTCCTGCTCCAGAAATAAAAAGCCATTTTGGGGTGCTTAAAAACAAGGCATTTTGTAAGTTTTTTAGATATTTTTCGGATGTTTACTTTTGGGAAAACACTAAACTTGTAGGACTCTACCCTGTTTTTTCATGTGCCCAATTTTTGTTGGTCTATATATATTTGGGTACTTTTGGAGTGAATAAAAATTCATGCTTTTTGAAGGGTTTTAGGCCTTTTTCGGTTGTTTACTTTTGAGAAAACCGCTAAATTTCTAAGATTCTACCCTGTTTTTTAAGACGCCAAATGTCCTGGTCCAGAAGTAACAATTTATGACCTACTTGTTAGTCTCTAAATGACTTCATATTGATAGTAATTTCAAGAATTTTAGTCTTCAAATTTAGTTACTACATCCACAATAATTTCAGGAATGTTAATCTTTAAATTCAGTGACGTCACAATCAAAATTATTTTTTGATTGTTACCCTGCAGTCTCTCAATTTTTCGGACTTCGTATACACAAACTTGTATAGTGTAATAGTGAAACATTAATAGAAAAACTAGTTGTCGTGAAAAGCAAAGTATAGTGAGCTGTGGTAACACGTGAAAATGGTCTTTAACATTTTAAGATGGGAGTAAAGACCGATGGGACTTCTTAGTAGATCACTCTGGGTGATAACTGATAAGGTTAAAACTAAACTATTGGTTATATACACACACTTAGCACTATGGTCTTCGGAGAACCTTGGCATCTTCCACGACTGCTTTTCACCTATCTCTATTTTCTGCTAAAACAGCCAATTTCGTATTTTTCGTTGTTTTAGGTACTTTGTCATATTATCCTTCTATCTAACGCGCGGCCTTCCTCTTGGACGTTGCCCTTCTGGGTTATTAATGAAAGTTCATCTCGCTGCTCTTGTTTCAGGCATTCTCCACAGATGTCCCTTTCATCGGATGCTCTGTGTCTTAAGGCGAGTATTTAGTAACTTTTGAACATGAAGAAATTTACGAAATATCGCAAATCATTGTGTCAAGTTTTTCACCGTTAATAAAATATATGAAGACAGTTATGCTTTTTGAGCAAATAGCAATACAATTGCGCTTTTTCAATTTTGGTAAATGTAAATAATAATGAATAAATTAATTAAAAACGCAGGCAGGCAGGTAGGCAGGCAGACAGGCAGGCAGGCAGACAGGCAGGCAGGCAGGCAGGCAGGCAGGCAGGCAGACAGGCAGGTAGGCAGGCAGGCAGGCAGGCAGGCAGGCAGACAGACAGGCAGGCAGGCAGGCAGACAGGCAGGCAGGCAGGCAGACAGGCAGGCAGGCAGGCAGACAGACATGCAAGTAGGCAGGCAGACAGGCAGGCAGGCAGGCAGACAGGCAGGTGGACAGACAGACAGACAGACAGACAGACAGACAGACAGACAGACAGACAGGCAGGCAGGCAGGCAGGCAGGTAGGCAGGCAGACAGACAGGCAGGCAGGCAGGCAGGCAGGCAGGCAGGCAGGCAGGCAGGCAGACAGGCAGGTGGACAGACAGACAGACAGACAGACAGACAGACAGACAGGCAGACAGGCAGTCAGGCAGGCAGGCAGGCAGACAGACAGGCACACAGATATACAGACAAACAGACAGACAGACAGATAGAGAGACAGACAGACAGACAAGCAAGCAGACAGGCAGGCAGACAGGCAGGCAGACAGGCAGGCAGGCAGGCAGATAGACAGGCAGGTAGGCAGGCAGACATACAGACAGACAGACAGGCAAGCAGACAGGCAGGCAGGCAGGCAGACAGACAGACAGACAGACAGACAGACAGACAGGCAGGCAGGCAGGCAGGCAGACAGACAGACAGACAGGTAGACAGACAGACAGACAGGCAGACAGACAGGCTGGCAGACAGACAGACAGGCAGACAGACAGGCAGGCAGGCAGGCAGGCAGGCAGGCAGGCAGACAGACAGACAGACAGACAGACAGACAGACAGGCAGGCAGGCAGGTAGGCAGGCAGGCAGACAGACAGGCAGGCAGGATAATGGATGTCATTAACCCACCCTCGTTAGCCGCATTCGACAGATGTCCAGACAATAACATCCGGCCAGACGCCTGCATCTGTTTAAACATCTGGCGGCCTGCAAATATATCCTGCAACAAAAGTGGTGATAGGATAACTTATTCGAAGTTATGAGTCTTACTCTATATGTTCGAATGTTTGTAAGAGTGGAACAGGTTGAAATAAATAACGGCTCAATTTCGAAACTGTATATTTAATAAAGTACTGGAAAACACGTAATATTTATGAAACTTGATTAAGCGAGGAAGAATCTTGTAAAAATTTCAAAATGAGACTTTTAGCCCTCCAAAAATTCATCATCATCATTTTCAGACAATGACATCTCCCAACGCCCACATCCGCTTAAACAAGTCTGTCAAATTTAAATTGGTTCATTTGTCCTGTGCCGAATTTGGATTCACCGTCAAAATGATGCGCAGAATTTGAACTCACCGTCAAAATGATGCGCAGAATTTGAATTTACCGCAAAAAAAAACCTGAGCATAATTTGAATTTACCACTAAACCTTAGCAGAATTGAACTTCCTTAGTATAATTATATATTGTTGCCCCCAGTCTTGTGTGGCAAAAACGTTTCCATTAATCAGGTATCCGGGACAATTGATAAAGTCAATAATAGACTTATATATCTTAATTCGAGTTCATCCATATGAGACAGTCAATCCTCTTCACCGTGCAATTTTTCAACCTCTGTCTGTCTACCTGCCTGTCTGTCTGCCTGCCTGTCTGCCTGCCTGCTTGTCTGTCTGTCTGTCTGTCTGCCTGCCTGCCTGCCTGCCTATCTGTCTGTCTGTCTGTCTGTCTGCCTACCTGTCTGTCTGTCTGTCTGTCCGCCTGCCTGCCTGTCTGTCTGTCTGTCTGCCTGCCAGTCTGTCTGTCTGCCTGCTTGTCTGTCTGTCTGTCTGTCTATCTGTCTGCCTACCTGTCTGCCTGTCTGCCTGTCTGTCAGCAGTGCTTTCGAACCTATATTAAAACAATCGAATCTAAAATTTGGGTCTTTCGTAAAAGAAAACAATATGCAATTAAAAGATACTGCTGCTAATAGCGGTATAAAAATATCAAAAATTTTTAACTCAGTTTACACTCCGAACTGTAACCTGTAAATCTCTACAGCATAATAATATTTCTTTAGGAACTTGCTTATTAAGTGAGGGGTGCTGCCCTTCTGTACATAGATCCAACAGCAAAAGCGAAATAAATAACTATCACCCAATTTTGAAACTTTGTGTATTTAATAATTGAATTTCACCCATCAAAACCCTACGCAGAATTTAAATTTACCATCAAAACCTAAGTAGAATTTGAATTTCCCACCAAAACTCTGATCATAATTTGAATTTACCGCCAAAACCTACACAGAATTTGGATTTTCCGCCAAAACTGTGCAGAAACCTCAGACAACAATCACATTTGGTTTATTTTTAGCAACCTTGCACATTCCCAGACGCTCACATCTGCAGGTCTAGACAGATATTTTCTATAGTCTGCAAATTCTGCACCTCCTTCTAATTTTAGATTTATTTACACAATTTCAAATGTGATTGTTTAGTTACAAAATGTTTTTAAGCAAGTTTGAGATTTTCTCTTATACATCTGATTTTAGATAAGTTTTTATTCGGCAAAATGATACTGTCCCACACCATTGAGTATAGCATCCTTATTAATTAGAGTATTTTTACTAATATATATTGCAGTGATCTAATAGCTTTTACTCGGCTTTATTTAATTTAATTCTTATACTCTGAGTTTTATTTTAAAATTTTTGATTTTAATCTTACCTTTTGCGTACAGTCTTTATCATTGTAATAACCTTAGTTATTCGACTCTAATCGACTATTAAAATCAGATTAAGACATAAACCATGAATACCGGATATAGGACAATTGTATTTATTAAGTAATTAATAACTGCCTGTATCATACGTTTAACAACTTTGTTAATAATATTTGATAAATACTTAATTTTAGTTAATTCAATTTTAGATTAATATTACTGTCTGTTTATATCTTCTATAGTCTTCTATTCGTCAGATATCTCTGCTACAACTATGCCCGTTGCAACAAAAAACTGGACTATTTACGAATGATTTACAAATACCGTTGTAAGAAATCGAAATTCCAATGATAAAAATAAACCACCACTCCTTTTAGGAACAATATTTTAAGCTGCTTTTTATTTTTGTAGTTATTGAATGCTTAATAAAAAATTTAGTTAAAACATATAGGGCCGGTTGCAGAAAGCAATGTTAAGTCTGGTGTTAGCTAACGTCGCGTCAAAGTGAACAAAATCGCATCAAATTTTGTTTACTAATGTATTAGTTACCATAAACATTTGAGATTTGATTCGTTTTTGTTCACTTTGACGTCGCGTTAGCTAACACCAGACTTAACATTGCTTTCTGCAACCGGCCCATAGTGCTGTGGCGCCGTATTTCGTAAATATACTACCATAACATTCTTAAAGCCAAGGTGCTAACACAAGAACAAATAAGGTGTTTGTTTTTACGAGATTGGTATGCGAAAGTTGCTGAATCAGATAAACTGAAAAATGCCGAGGGGTTAAATGTGATCCAACGCGATCCTTTTATCGCCCTGTTTTGTATTATAAAATTCTGCTGTTTAAGACTCCACTATACTTATGTGTGTTAGCTTCCTACCAGAGTTTACTGCTGGAATTATATGTGTGTAAGATTGACTAAACTACATCAAACTTTTAACCTGCTAACTGAAGAGTATTTTTTACTAATATATTGCTTTATTTGACTTTATTTAATTTAATTCTTATTAACTATAAGACTAGATATAGAACATTATTGTATTTATTAAGTAATTAATAACCGCCTCTATCATACGGTTAACAACTTTGCTAATAATAATATTTAATAAATACTTAATTTTTAGTTAATTTTAGATTAATATTACTGGCTGTTTACAAAATTTTATTATTATCTAATTTAAGATTCAATTTTTATAAACTCTGTAAGTAGCAGGTATATTTTTATATTACTACTCTCTTTTAATATGTGTGTTATGTGCGTTTTAGACAAAGGATTTAAGCTCTGGTTCCCTAAGGGGAGCATGGGTTCGAACCCCACACCTGGAAATTCTTTTTGTATGTCTAACAGACAACAGTACTTGACAAATTTATTTCAAGATAATTTTATACATCAGCAAAAAATTTCCAGACAACAATGATTTCATTGTTCAATTTTTATCAGTCTTGCAGATTTCTCAAACAATGGGTGTCATTGTGCAATTGGTCCGGCTAGACACCCCGCATCTGCAAGTCTGAACAAGTTACGATGGCTCACATCCTGTTGAGCGTGGGAAAAATTTTTTGGTAACGTAGAAATAAAATTAGACTTTTAACCTCAAAATTCATCATGGAAATCTTGTAAACTTTCAAAATTACACTTTTAGCCCCAAAAATTCATCGTGGGAACCGGAAGTGGCACGTGACCTCGGTGAGGCCAATGACCTTGACCTCGGCTACGTCAACGACCTTGACCTCGGCTAGGCCCGTGACCTTGGAGAAGTTCAAGGTCAAATGTGTCCCAGAACCCGCCTAACTACACTACTCTTCTCCCATCCATATAGGTAGTTCTTTTAGAGGGCTTATACGCCAAACCACAAATTAATAAGTTATGTTCAGATTATTTTTTTTAAGTTAATTACTTATTTTTGCTTATTTATGTAGTATGTATGTATGTATTATCATTATTATTATGTTAATTGTTTATTTTGCTTATTATTGTATTATATGGTATAAATTGTTTCATTAATCATGTATTTGTATGTGAAAGAAATGGTCCTTGACCGTTAAATAAATAAATAAATAAATTTATTTCTCTTGTTGATAAAATTGTGCCTTCTTCAGTTTTGTATCTTCGATAAGCGAATCGTCAAATCGTCAAATAGTGAACATGATACAATTCCCACATTCCGAATAGCCACTTCGGGAATTTCTCTGTACTGCTCTAATTCTTTCAATAATTTTATGCTCGTCAGTGGAGCAGAAGCTGCTTCCAGCGCATGTTATTTGAAAAAAAAAATTTTTTCCTCGGCTTTTATTGAATTGAATGCTGTTTGAAATAAAACCATTTTCAAGTAAACTCACCAATTTTGCATTTACTTAATTAAGGTTAATTTAATAAATCTTTTCAAGCTTATTTCTTTGATTTTGTAGAACCTGTAAAACTTGCCCTTGCAAAAATTGCCATACAAATATTGTAATAACACGGGTAATTTAAAATCAGCGAAATTGGCATTTTACATATTCCCAAAATTTCCGCCACAAGCACCATTGGAACATAATTCCGCCCAACTTTCTTCAAAATTTAAATAAAAAAAATCAAATAAATAAGGGGCACCCTAATGGATATACATATGCATATAGCCTGACAACGAAAATTCACATTTCTACATAAAAAGTATAGTAAATAATTAGGATTCGTTCTTCAGGGAAGCAATTCGAAAGAAAACTCTTCTTATTCAAATCAATATTTCGCAAAGCTTTATTCCTTTCTCAAGACAACTACAATAAAGTTGACAGTTGTAGAGAATTTCAGGAAAAATAATGTGCTTTACTTACGAAAAAGTGAGATTAGAACTTCATAATTGGCAACAAACAACATAAACATGCATATTTTGTTTGGTACTTCAGGTTAAAGGTTGAAAAACTGTACTTACAGTAATCCGCTTATATCGCAGTTGATATATAGATTCTACCAACAGATTAAAAAATTTGCTATCCTAAAATTAGTCATTCTACGTGAATATGATGTTTTAAAATCTGTTTGTAATTGATGAATCAATTAACTGTGATATAATCGGACTACTTTATTGCTTTTTAACCTTTAACCTGATGTACATACTAAACAAGATATGCCTGTAATTATGAAGTATTAACCTCACTTTTGGAAATAAGCACATTTTATATTTTAAAATCTTTTAGGACTCTAAACTTTATTGTAAGTTGTCTCGCGAAAGGAACAACGCTTTCTAAAATATTGGCTTGGATAAAAAAGTTTTCTTTCGAATTGCTGCCCTGAAGAACGACTCCCAATTGTTTACTATATTGTTTATCAACCAGTCGTTCGTCACCGTCCCGCATTTTTTATACATAGATACACAGAAATAATTTTTCAGAAAATTTTGAATTTTGAAGGGACCTTTCCGCGGTTCGAAGACCATGTGAACTTGTAGATCCTTCTCATTTAGTATTAGTGTTCTTGGCAAGTAGGAAAGAGGCAAGTCCTCGTTGACAAGTTTAACACTGCCCAAAATTGGGCAATAAAAAAATTACAGTACACTCGACTTCTATAAGCATTAAACAACCACATATTGCAAGTGACATCACAGAGCAATAATCGCTTGCGGTAATTAGTAAAATTTGTATTTGCCAAATAATTGCCCAACACGCCGTGGCATCATAGGTTGCTTTAGTATTTTGTTTCAATTCTCTATGACCTATTAATATCGTTAATTGAAATTCCAATTATCACGGTCTATAATTGAAACACAAGTGCATTTTACTGTGTTAATTTATACAACAGCAGTTGTAATTCAAGTCACAACCGATCTGAGGCGACGCCTTTGTGTGAAAGAGAAATCAGTGGGCTCTTTTACAGGTATTTGGAAAACAACCCCAGACCCAGACCCAGGGCGACCCGATATTTACCTTATTAAAAACCTGGCACGCTAGACTAAAACAAGACATGATCCGCCGAAAGCAGACAGAAAAATCGCTCGCCCCATCATCATCATACCTCTATAATAATCCAGAAAATTCCGAAGGTCACAACATTTCGACGCGGGGCCTATGTGCAGTTGCTACAGTGGGCGTGTTCTTGATATTGCCGGTTGCACAGCAGCGTTGCCACACCTGGTACAATTCTACGAATCTGGTACATTTTGAAACCGTTTCTACAAAAGTACATTTTTATTCTTTCTGGTACATTTTCATCCTCATTTATTAGACGAAACTCTCAAAAATAAATTAGCAGATCAGCCAGGCAAAGCGGAATTGGTATACAAAATCCGGCGTCAATCTTATTTATTTCGTACAGTGTAAATCTGGCAACAGGGCTAAAATCGTCGTGTTGACAGCTGGCCTTTAGTTCACGAAGATGAGTGAAATAATAAAAAGCGGGCGAATTTCACACAGCGGGAAAAGGAAACCCTCATTTCTGTTGTAGAAAAGTGAGTATTCTTTATTATATTTTCCATTTTAATTTTGTGTGTTGTTACTTAGGTGCTCTTGTGTGACATAACCTAAGATTTGCGTGGATATTTTATCTGGCAAAAATAGAGGCAATCAATGCGTTTCGCACTGCATAATTTTCATTATTATCAATCCTATTAACGACATAATTTTACAGTACATTATAATTACAGATACCTTCCTTAAAGGAGAAATTGGTAGAAAAAGAAAAGCAGCTAAATGAAATGAAACACGAATTCCTCGACAGTAGACAAGTCTTGTCTGAAAACTGGAAAGAAGCTGTAAGTTAAGCCAAAAAGCAATACGAAGCGATTGATAGCGCGCTAGAGGTGAATTTATTAAAAGTTACGCTGTAAATACTTTCATTAACTATTAAATTTCAGATTCTACATAGCAGGTATACAAACTGTAGTTCAACGGTGCCCACCGCTAGCCAAACTGCAGAGAGATTTAGAAGAAACAAGCTTTCAGAGCGCATCGTCGATGCACATAGCTGCCCCATCCGACTGCAATGCCAATTGCTGAATTCCGTTGACAACTTAGAGATTCCTTCACCCATAAATAGTACTGCCTAAGTTAGGTACTAAAGCGTCTGTTCAGTAATCACGAGTACGTTGTGAACCAACACTTATTACATTCAGTTGCTCTACGAAAAACTGATGTCTTCCGAGCTTTAGCATTCAGTACGAACGAGTTATTTATCAGGTTCTTGCTGAGGAGGAGAACATAGTTGCCATAGTCGAGCGCAGTTCCAGCGCATCTCGTACTGCCAAACCAGCAGATGGACAAACAATTCGCCCAGTAGGAAATACTCCCTCTTTTAAAGTGGATGTTCAAATGATTGAGAGGAATCATCGTGAAATTTGTTAGAATATTGGACAAGGAGGAGTTTCTAAGGTGCAGAAAGATAAAACGTAATCTGAAGTTTATAAAAAGGAGAAGAATATTAAATATCTTTGGTCTAAAAATGGCAGGATTTATATGAGGGCGAAAGATAATAGTAAAATAGCCGAAATTAAAAATGATCTTTGAATGTTTGAATAAAATTGATTTAAAAAACATTTTATATATTTCTATCGATAATTCTATAAAATTATATGGAAAATATTTTCTTTTGCATTTTTTAGAACACAAAGTAAATCCTGTTTTATTTTTATTTGTATTTCTATACAGTTTGTGGTTTACTTTCAGTTATTTTGGTTGCTTCGCAAATATAACTTCATTTAGATTTTTGTCAATCTTTTTGCTATTAAGTTTATTGGTATTATGCTGCCAATGTCTTTATGGTAATATATTTAGTTTTATTTCTATTAATCAAATATTCATTTTTATGAGTTATCGTATAAAGTTTGTTTATAGTAATAATTCTGAGGTTCATCAGTATCTGCTGATGTTGATTAATTGTTTAATCGATTTACAAATTTACAATTTTCTATTATTCCTACAGCAAATTGTAGTATAGCTATTGAACAGTTGTGGATCAAAATTATTTAAAAAAATTTAACGGTTGTCATAGGAACAGTTTATCGAAGGCAGGAGTTTGGATGCGCTGACTTTATTGATACCTTGGAGGACTCCTTTTAACTTATTGCACATATGACGGACGAGATAGTGTGTCTGGGTGATTTTAACATAGATATGTTATCTATAAATGATAAAAGTACTGAAAAATGATAAAAACAGCTCTACATTACTGGACCTTATTTTGGTAAACGATAAAAAATGGATAGTCAATTACGGTGCGACTAATGTACATGGATTATCCGATCATTGTTTGGTTTATTGTGACTACCGTATTAAATGTAAATTGCAGGTCTATAACGACCTTCAGTCTCTTCCATGGCACAATTTAATAAATTTAATCATAGACAGTGCGGACAGTAAAAGAATTCAGCATATGCAAAATACATGGTATTAGAAAATTTGATCACATAACACATAAACTTAACGAAATTAAATGGTTAAATATGCACAATCGTAGAATACTTCATTCAGCCACATTGTTTCATAAAATTATCTCAAATAAAGTACCCCCTTATTTACTTAATAAAATTGAATTTAGATGTGATGTTTATAGTGTTAATACGCGAAATAGAAATCTAATTACGCCTCCATATCACAAAACTGCAATGTATGAGCGATCCTTTTCTTTCGATATAGCTTATTTATACAATTCTTTGCCGGAGTATCTCAAAACCTGTTCACCTGAGAAATTTAACTCTAATCTGTTTAAAATTCTACTTAATCACCAAATCGGTGCAGCATAATCACTCTCTTACATATATGTTTAACATTACAATAGTATTATTGGTCTACAGTTAGTGTCGTTAATTATTTAATATTTGTTATCTAAGTGGAAAAGCAGATGCTATTTTAAATAGTAATCTGAATTTGCCCTTTTGGTGGTGAAATGGGGGTCGTCGAAATTAAGTGTCTTTATTGCGCAAAGGACATTGACATAGATGACCTAAATGTTCTAAAATGTGCAGGTGTACAAAAGAAGGATGAAGAATTTAAATTAGATCAAAACCATGGCTACTACTACCAGATACAAATGCAACTCGCTGTTATTGGAGTTAATTACAGTGATTTTGTGGTATGGAGTAGAAAATTTTTTTCCGTGAAAGAATACATTTCAATGAGGTAGTTTGGGAAAAAGAAAGCGCTATTGCTATGAAGTTTTTTAACAATGTGATGATGCCAGAACTTCTCGGTAGGGCATCCAATCCCTGGATCCCGGAATGTCGGTATCCCGGGATCCCTAATTTTTTTATCCGGTATTTCAATCCCTGTATTTTTCCCCAATGCCGGACAATACCGGAAGTTTCGATATTTTTGGGATTGCTTTTGTGTGCACTGCGTCGCAGTTCGCAGAGTCTGCAAGTCGCTTTACCCGGCCTGGCCGGCGCTAGACATGGAGCAACATGTTGATAGATAATAATTAGTATGGTTCAGGGTAGTATCAGTTAGCAGATGCGTCCATAAACGGCGTAAACTGTGTTCAGTTGTGTTGTCACTGTTGCTTGCATATTTACCTACCTATTATACACCTATAATACTAGAAATACCGGTTCTGAAAACAGGGAATCCCGGTTTGAACACCGGAAATCCTGGTATTGAATACCGGGATCCAGATAGAATTTCTTCAATACCGAAATCCCGGGATTGAAAATTCAGTTCTGTATTGGATGCCCTACTTCTCGGTAAATATTTCACAAATAAAGCAGTTAAGGATGCTGCAGCTAGTACTGATTGGAATGTATTGAAAGAGTCGTTAAATGTTAATAATGGTACAAATTTAATGTTTTGTAATAAACGTAGTAGTACGGAAACAAGGACCACTGCTCTCGTAGCCACGCAAACTAAAGATAACAATATATATTGTTTGTGTAACTGTCCTGATAATGGAACGCCTATGATTGCTTGCTGTAATTTGCACTGTTCCGTGGAATGGCTTCATCTGAGTTTTATTGGTTTAACATCTGTACCTAATACTGAATGGCATTGCCCTTTATGTAGTATAAGTGAAAGTAATAGTATTTTGTATTATATTTGTATTGGAATATAAAATAAAAGCAAATAAATATTTGATCGATTTATTTATCACTTTAATTGCAGTACTGTAAAATAAGTAAATACAAACATCATCTTTTTAAAAGCACGACCGCTGCGATATGTGAAAAACGCAGGTCTATTTTTAAATAAGTAACCAAATGCGCCAAGTAGCTGCTATAGAACACTGCAGTTTAAATTGAAACTAAATGAATTAATAACAGATTCATCCATTTTCAAGTAAGGTCTATTTTATAATGTATATTGGTTATTTATATTTATACAGTACAGTAAACATTGCGCTTCCATACTTTGACCAAAATTATTTAAAAAGATATTTTTGTCAACTACACGGAAAAATTGCATGTTCAACACATTGGAAAATTCCATGCTCACGTAAAACTTTTACATTCGCTGGAAAACTCTCACTTTTCTTAACTTGTAGAACAATCTACTATTAGTTCACTAGCGATTTAAGAAAAAAAATAACTCGCTAGCTTATAAATATTATAAACAGTTACTTATGGTTGCTATTATAGAGATAATAATAATAATGGCAGTTAAAATCACAAAGAAATAATAATTAATCGAGTTATTTAACAATATCAGTAACGGCGTAACTGGAGACTTGAGTTATCGCATTTATATTTTTATGACGCCCAACGGCTTAAACCTGAAAAGAAACACAGATTGCAGGCAGCTGAAAATTATTTCGGTGGAGCAAATAATTCTCACATATAGTCCCATAAGCCATAAGAGCATTAATTCTTTCCGGAATTTTTTTTGACTGCGTTCCAACAACGTCATATTAATTAGGACGCCTTCCAGGGGCGAGCGTTTCCTTTCCAGAGACTTTCCATTTGAAAATATATTTTTTGGAACTTTTCCTTACTGCCAATCTCTAGCGTGCTTTTAAAACTTTCTTTAGTGCAACAAAAGTTATTAAATTCGTCCTACATTTTAAATGCGGCATATGCCGCGGGTTTCAGTTAGTTATTGTAATAATCCGGGATTGGATACAACCAGAGTGGACACGTCGGGCCGGACATCCCTCTCGCTCCACAGCCCGAACAAAGGGACGTCGGGCCAGTTTCAAGCGGGATGAATGAATATACAAATTAACCTAATACAAAGGGGTGTCCGTAACTGCATGCGGCCAGGCCGGGGTTGACACGCCAGCCATTGTAAAAATCAGCGATGTTTCGGTGGGCGGCTGTCGCTAGGGGCTCCAAATCATTTCTAATTTACACAAATCAATTCTTTTCGAAGGGTTGGAAATGCGATTACAAGCCCGTGCTTAGCCCCTTGCGAAATTTGGCTAGGGTTGGTAAAACAAAAAAACAGAGAGCACTGTCATTTTGACATTTGAAAAGCGGTGTAACTATTCACCCTCAAAAGGATTCGAAGGAATCCCTCAAATTACAGTTTGATTTTCCAAGGATGGAAATTAAAATAGGAAAAGAAAACTGTTGTACCCACTAATTTTTATATCAGAAGAGATAGTTGTACCCACTAATTTTTATATCAGAAGAGATAGCTTAGAACTGTACCGATTTTTTTTAAGAGAGCATAAATAAAAAACTGCAAAAATCACAGCTGGCTGCTATTTCGACCACTTAAGGCGGAAGCCAATAGAAGACGTGCTCATCCAATACCATATGTAAAACAAGATCTTAGTGCTTCGACATGACGTCCGTACAAGTAGGTCGAATTGGCCAATGATTGGGTTTACTCCGCCTCGAGCGGCCAATTCGACCTACTGGTGCTGACGTCACGCCTTAGCTTTAAGGCTTCGTTTTTCAGCTGGTATTGGCTCATCACCTGAGCACAAATGTAAAACATGCAGCTGAAACAAGAGTAGCTAATAATGCTCGTAACTAGTGATGGGAAGTTTCGGTACTTTTGCGGACTCGTTCATTCCAATCCCATTCCGCAAGCGGATCGAGTCCATCGGATTCGATCCTCGGATCGACATCAGAATTGAATGTGCATTTCAGGATTTCAGACAGCCGGGGTGCTCGGTCATTCGGACCCGGAACGAACAACGCGCGTATTGTTGTTGTGGTGAGTGGTCACGCAGTCGGTAATTCAGTATGTTTATATGTCTCCAACATCAATTGGGCGCATACAAAGCCGCCAAAAGCCATAAATCGTTGATAACTGATAAAAAAGCATTCAACTTCGGCCGTATCATGTGTCGCCTGTCGACGTCGAGTCCATCATCATTTGCTGTTCCCCATCAACACATTGTATTGTATTATGTATTGATTGAATAACGGAATGCCAAAGGAATGAATGTCCGCGAGAATTGATGCCTCGCGGCCTTTTCGTTCCTCGGAACGAATCCGGCCGAAACTTGGACTCGATCCATATCGATCCTGCCCCGGATTCGATCCTTTGTATCGAATCCGACCGGATCGACACATCGCTACTCGTAACTCACTTTTATTGTAAATATGTATCTTATAGTTGAAGTTTCAATAAATGTTGATATATATTTGTTGCTATTGTTTACTTCTAAAAAAGAGTGGGGTGGTAAACAAGGTGCGATAATAAAATTCCTACCTCGCTCAAAATGAGTGGGATAAGTGACTCCCGGACGTAGATAAAGCATGTTTACAACTCACACAATATGAAAACTGCAACTAACCTAAAGCGATAACCACACATAGCCGGCTCCTATTTTTCACATTTTTATTTATGATCCGTTCGTAAAATTCTAAGTTACCTTATCTGCGATAAATTAGTCCGAAATTCACGGTATGCTTTTCTGTATCATACACTTAACTCTCAAACATCATAACCAAAAACCCAGGAAACTTTAGACGTAATATTAAGAATGGAAGAGGAATTGAAGAAAGAGGAAGACACCAAAATAAATTTCAGCATAATATACATGGTTAGACGAACAATGTACAGACAAGAGCATATACAGTAACACATTAGTAAAACTAGAAAATGTTTAACGAATACAAAGAAAGGTTCGACAGATGGGACGAATATCTACAAGAACTGAAGTAGTAACAGGACAGGAATAACTGTTCCATTCATTAGCAAGCTCGAAGTAAGGAAAGGAGCTCATCATTTACAAACTAGCTATAGCCCGCGGCGCACGTCGCATTTAAAATTTCGCGCGTTAAGTGTGAGATCTTCTTGGCACAAATGCCACTCGAACTTGCATCGGGCGGTGACCTCGGAAAATCGATTTCTAAGAGTGCGTTAAACGCTGCGTTTGGGCTCATTCAGCAAGGCAATAATAAATTCTCCTCATTATTAAATGAAATGTGCTTGTGTTAGTAGTTTTAAAAACACAACCAATAGGCATAATAAGTAATTGTTTTCTGTGATAATATCGCTATTAAAAGTAATGGAAACTTTGTTTACAAAAACCCGAAAATAGTAACGGTCGAATGCAACCATGGTACTTTTGCACGTTTAACAAGGCATGCAGTGTTGTGCTTTATTATATAGGTATCATACGAAAAAGCAACAGGCCCATACGAAATACCCGCAGAACTACTAACGTTAACATCAAAAGATCACTATATGCATTAACAGAAATATTTAATATACTCGTGTGATACTGGTAAAATATCAAAGGACCGGTCGACATCAATTTCCGTTTCTAATATTTGCATTATAATTACAACTTTTTTTCTGAAATATTCTTCAAAAACCATGTATGCCACACAATGCTGAAATTCGTTAAAGATCTTTCTTAGAAACCGCGTCCAAAAAATTGGTGGCTAGATTTATAAATTTAATTTAATTAATATTACGCTGTGTCTAGGTGCACTCCAGAGTGAACGTAACTTTTAGTATTGGGGGCACTCCAAACCATGATTGTCATTGATTTGACGTGTCAAGATATTTCTTTTAAATCTTTAGTCATTATAGAATATTACAAAAATAACAATGACTGCAACTAACCTAGCAAGTTCGACTGGCTTAAACTGCTTTGTAATGCAGCGGCGCCGGCTGTGCAAATTCACGTTCACAGCTTTCCCCTATAGCACTTCTACGGCTCTAAACTATCTTTTATGATATAAACTAACGGGCAATTTGACGTCTGATTCTAGATTTTTCCCCCTTTGGAGTGTACCTAGACACAGTGTTAATATTAATGTTAGATACAATTCATAAGAGTGCAAATTGGTACATTTTACCCTTCCTACCTGCTATACAATTCCCTTTGTCCTTTTGTGTCACCACCCTCGCCTACTTTCCTTACTTTTACCGTCTTTGCGGACGTTCCTGTACTAACTTCCTACAGTAAGAATATTCTGATTATCACTTCGGCCCGAAGAAGATGTAATGAAATCTTTTAAGTATTTTGGTGCACGTGCAATCGTTTATTTCCTGTTTTGCAATTCCGAAATCGTCGCCTTGATGCCTTTTTATACAGTCCACACAATTTTCTAGTTTACATTTATTTGTCGTTTTACTGTTGTTTTCTTATTTTGTTTAGTACATTTTATCTTAGTATAAATAGCTCCTTCATGGGGTGTTAGTGCCTCACCATTATTATTATTATAAATCATATCAAAGATAAAACAATGGTCAGGAGGAAGCTCAAAAGGTATTTGAAAAGATATTATCAGCCACGATTTTGTAGAATTGTTTTTCAAAAAAATGGGTACCGTACTGCTTGTGGTGGTAGAGACATAATGTTTCCGTCAAACTAAGCCAGTATCTATACAGCTGTGTTAGATAGAGAAGGAATGATAAAGGACACTGCGTCGCTGCAGTAAAAATTCTCTGATTTTTGTGTTCTAAGAAACACATTCTGATTTCCATGGCGCTTTTAAATAAGAATTTATGATTAATTGCCATTACTCCTCTATTTACAAATTTTCAGAACTACTACAGAAACGTTCGAAAAATGTCGCTATGGTAAAAACATATTATAAAGTAAGTAGCTGTAATTTTTAAGAAAAACAAGAGTACATTGTTAGGCGTTTCAAAGTATTTAAAAATATTGCTGTTTAAAATAAGAATTACTACTGAGTTTTTCTAATGTTTATATTTTCCCGAAATAATCTGATTTCCGCTATTCGGGAAAAACGGAATTAATCCTACACTTTTTCGGTTTCTTCTAAGCCTTTCCACTACATCTTTTATTACCTATCCTTTTTCTTTGTGTGCTAAAGCGTTACTAAATTAGTTTTAATAGCTATTTATGCAACAAGTGCTAAAAGTTGACGTTTATGCACGAGACATGTCTCGTGCATAAACGACTTTTAGCACGCGTTGATATACGACCTTAATTTTACTGTTATTAATCCATAAATATCGCTTTAACAAAGGTTTGCATCTACGACACTTATAATTTATGTCATAATAAACAGTAGCTCTTGGCGTGCGGGCGAATGTTTGCGAAGCCAGTACTGTCAAGGTCAATTACGAAATGTAATTATTAATACTCCACATCTGACTGTATTCATTACATAACGCTTTAATTATTTCACAAACACTTTACCTGTAACGCAAGAAGCAACTAGAATAACTTTACAACTTCACTTCCAGTTCGAAATTGTAGTTTTATAACCTCACTTCACTTTATACGACAGATGCGCTTAAAGTAAACAGCTGATTTCTTTAACCACGCTAAACTATAAAACGTCACTTTTAGTGAAACAAGCTAGCGCTAAAAGGCCTACTTTTAGTAGTGGTCGTAGATAATAGCTATTTATGCAACAAGTGCTAAAAGTCGACGTTTATGCACGCGTTGCATACAATATTTTATCTACGACCTTAATGTTACTGTTATTGATCCATAAATATCGATTTAACAAAGGTTTGCATCTACGACACTTCTAATTTATGTCATAATAAACAGTAGGCCATGCGCGTGGGCGACTGTTTGCGAAGCCAGTACTGTCAAGGTCAATTACGAAATGTAATTATTAATACTCCACATCTGACTGTATTCATTACATAACGCTTTAATTATTTCACAAACACTTTACCTGTAACGCAAGAAGCAACTAGAATAACTTTACAACTTCACTTCCAGTTCGAAATTGTAGTTTTATAACCTCACTTCACTTTTAGCACTAGAGCTAAAAGTAAACAGCTGATTTCTTTAACCACGGTAAACTATAAAACGTCACTTTTAGTGAAACAAGCTAGCGCTAAAAGGCCTACTTTTAGTAGTGGTCGTAGATAAAAATATTAGTTACATGTTTTTGAATGAAGCGATGGAGTATTGTTTATTTTATTCTTTTACTTTTTGTATATAACAACTTTTTGTCACATGTTAAAATTAAAAAGTTTTCCGCAAAATTTGGGCGAATGAATTCAATTTCCCTGGAAAAATTAAAACAATTAAAAATTTTATTAATCGTTGGTACAAATTGGATTTTCAATTAGCTAATATATTTACTTAGTATTTATTCTTTCTGTTTCTGTTGTTTACTTATTCCGACTGACGACAGAACTGACATTTAAAACTTTTTCTAGTTCTATGAATTTCATGCCAACTTATGAGAAGATAAAAATCACTATTGGAAGACTGAAAAATAATATCAGCGTATCAGCAGAATTTAATAAATTAATGTGGGGATAATACACAGGCAATTACAATCGATTAGACTATATAAGACGTTGTATACACAGTAATTGTAATGTTTATTGGAGAAAGATTGAAAACAACCGAACAATTGTTAGGAGACTATCCATGTGTATTTAGACATAATAGATCGACTAATGATTACATTTTCGCCATGTCTATGAGTATGATGCATCATTACTAACGATCGTTCTTGATTTCAAACAAGCCGACGATACAGTTAAGAGGGAAAATATTTGAAATTATGTAGATTTGAAGTATGTATCAACAAAAATAGTCATGTCAATAAGAATGATGTTAAGAAGAACAAAGTACCGCTTGAAGGGAGGATCTCAGATAATTTCAAAGCGAACCGAAAACTGAGGCATGGAATCTTCCATCCCCATGTCACCATGTGGTTCAATCTAGTATTAGAATAAATTCTTAGGAAAAGCAATATACGCATGAAAAGAAAAATATACAAATAATAATAATAATAATCTCTTATTGCCACAGAAGAAGCACAAATAATGAAAAGTACATCTACATTTACATTGGCACAAATACATTTTTTATGTGACAAAATAGCTTATGTCGATTAATTGCAAGAATACCAAGGGGAACTCCAACACTGATTTCGACATTTTGAAGAGAGAAGTTTTTCCAAACAAAAATTGATGACTAAAACAATACACCATTAAGACGGTGGATAGACTCAATTTAATAATTCAGGACAGATGCTAACGAAAAAAATTGACGAAACAGAAGAATAGGCTGTTGAGAGGTAGTAGCTGTGTGGGGTCTTTAACAAGACTAAATAATTCAAAAAATCTAATAGTCGAGTTCGCCTTTATAAGACGCAAATACTATATGCAAGCAATACATGAATTCTAAACCAAAGATGGAATATAATCTAGATATGTGGAAGAGGAAGACTTGCAAAAGGATGTATAGTGAAATAAATGAGAATAATGAGTGGAGAAAAACGAACCAAGAGCTAATGCAACTATATCAAAAAACCCCCAATTAGTACAGTGACAAAAATGCAGCGTTTAAGATACGTAGACCACGTATGTGCCCTGCTGGATATTAGGGTAACAAGGATGGTTGTTGACTATAGCGTAGAAACAAAAAAGGCGAGACAACTTTCTAATGAAATTAAATGGTTCCTATACAATTAGTCTGAAAGACGACCGAAGACTGCCGGGATAAGTGGTCTCCAATTGCTAGCGAAAAGCTTATGGGTGGAAGAGCTGAACATTCTCTTGCCCTGAGGTTAAGAAACTGGCCCTGAATGCAGATGAGCTACTACATCTGCAGTCAATGACAGGAAAATACAGAAGGCAACGGGAAACCACTGAATTAAAGATCAACATAGATATCTCTAGTATGATCATCATGGCTAATTCCAGAATAAATTATTCCGGAGTTTCAAGTCCCCCACACGGTTCTCTGGGGAGCGGGGGGCAGTTTTGAATGATGCTATGGAAAGAATAGAGCTCGGCAAGAGGAAAATGAAAATCAAAATTGGTACGTGGAACGTGAAAGTATATATGTCCCTGGCCAACCCAATAACAGTCAGTTACAAATGTTACCCTTGAACAAGTAAAGCTACAAAAATTGAAGATTAAGCAAGGGGAAACTAAACCTGATTCAAGTATATGCCCCTACAACTGAAAAGGAAGATGATGAAATTGAAGAGTTTTATGAACAAGTAAACAACGCATTGAAATCAACGAAAAAAAATACATCACCATTACAATGGGAGATCTAAATTCCAAAATCGGAAAGGGTAAGGTGCTAAAATATGAGAACATGGTGTCTAGGAATAAGAAATGAGCGGGCAGAGCTTGGTCAAGAATATAATTTTGTAGTTACCAATACGCTTTTTACTCTCCCGAATAGAAGACTATACTTGGAAATTCCCTCAGGATGATGGAACAAACATCATAAGAAACAAATAAGACTACCTAATGATTAATGAGCGACATAGAAATAGCATAGGGTCAGTCAGAACCTATTCGGGGGAGGACGTGTCATCCGGCCACAACCCTGTAATGCATGCAAATAAAACTGTAGAAAGTGTCATCTAAACGCAAATATGAAGAAATCAATGTAAAATGCCTGCGAGATGATAACATAAGAAGTGGCCCAAAGAAGAACGTCAACGTGAATCTGAAAAAGCTGAATTGATATGATAAGAACAGTAACGAACGGTGGGAGCTTTTGAAATCGGCTCTTATCTGACCTAGCAAGAAACACCTAAAGAAAGAGATAAACCAGAAAATACAGAACTGAAAACATAAAAGTTCATATAAGGTGCGGGCCTAAAACTGAAAATGACCGAGTTATTTCAATTATTTACTTTTAGACGAGGTGGCTGTACCTATATCCATAAAATAAAATTTATGTTTAAATAAACACTGTAAATAAATCTAAGCATTAAGCAAATTTAGTTATCTGTTTTATTTAAATATAAACGACACTTGCCGAGTGACAACAAAGCAAGTAATTATTGAAACAAAACAATTTTATGTACATATGTCAGAAATACACAGCCACCTCGTCTAAAAGTAAGAAGTTGTAATAACTCGGTTATTGTTAGTTTTAGGCTCGCACCTTATATGAACTTTTATGTTTAGATCGCGATTTTCAATCGTTTTATATAAAAATGTACAGGGTGTTCCATTCAACAAAAATAAACTTTTCCGAATTTCTTGAGAAGGCAATGTTCAATTGTTTTTCTGTTTTTGCCATTCTAATCAACAGAAAAAATTCCACTAGTTTGCTAATTTAACCGATATCGTACGTCCAATAATAAAGAAGTTAGCGATAGTGCACACTTCGTTTAAAACAGGCTGTATAGAAGAGACACTTAAAACATTAGAAAGCGTACATAGTTCGACAAAGCCAGACACGACCAACTAATCGATGTAGGTATTGAACGGCAAGAACTTGGATTCTCGTGATATAAAAATGTCTTGTTTTACTATAACCAAAAAGGCTCAATACGTGTGGAGGATAGAACCGAAGAAGTAGAAAGAGAGGGGACTTTCCCCAATGTTATTTAACATCGACTCCTAGGAAATATTCCATAATGAAACAGGAGGTATTTAAATGAACTCCAATAAACAACATATAAGATACGCGGACGACACCATGATTCTCGCAGAAAATATGTAAGATCTACAAAGATTCCTCAGCAAGATAGTAGAAGTTATAGTGAAGAATCTGGACTAACTCTAAATACAAAGAAGACCAAACTTATGGTTATCACAAAATCCGATAATGTTCAATGTCAACTTACCATGCGGTATAAACAGATAGAGAGAGTTGAAAAATACACTTACCTTGGAGCTCTAGTAGATTTATTGCAGTGGAAGAATTCAAAACATGTAAAAAAGGCCGAAGTTCAGCTTTATATGACCGTCATTAGACGGACTACAGTATGATCGAATACTTTATCCTCTAGACTAGGGAATGTGGAACTGTTTGTATTCGTTAAAATAACATTACCAATATCAATTCTACAGCCTTCCAGAGGATAAAAGTATTCGATCATATGGTATATGGATGTGATCCACAGATTCTTAATCAGAAGGTAGAAGAAACTTTAAATATATACGAGAGGAAGATTTTCAGAGAGATATATATGGTACAATACATTAAGCTAATGGGGAGGGGGACCAAGAGCACTAATGCAAATATATCAACAACCCTTCATTACTACAGTGGAAAAATTGCAGCATTTAAGATGGGGAGAACATATATTTACGTATACTGTAGGGTATGAAGCCAACAAGGATGGTTTAGTCTAGAGGGCGACCTCGAAACAAAAACAAGGAGAAAAAAGATCTAGAAGAGTATGGATGGATGCCGTAATTAAAATTTTAGTAAGTAATTGCGACGACAAAAACAACTTTGAGAACGTGGATAGATTTTGTTATTTAGGATGACATATCGAACACAATTGAAGAATTAGAAGTTATTCATTGCAAGGTGGAAGAATGCAAAATGTGTGAAAAAATCAAGTTTGCCTTTATACGACTGTCAATAGATCTACACTATATGAATGTGATACACAGATTTTTAATAAGAAGCTGGAAGAAACTCTCAATATATACGATAGGAAGATTCTCAGAAAGATGTATGGTAAAATGAAAGAGACTAACGGGTGGATATGAAGGACAAACGAAGAACACTAATGCAACTCTGAATTACACGTACAGTAGCAAAAATGCAGAGTTTAAGAGAGTGATAGATGTGAAGGTAACAAGGATGGTTCTGAAGAATGGCCTACGAACAAAAAGAAGAAGAGATAGACCTAGACGAACATGGATGGATTCAGTAAAATCTGATGTTTGGTAAGTATCGAGAGATAAAAAAAAACTGTTCCTCAGCGGGCTGTGGAAATTCAACGTATGAATAATATGTTGGTGACACTGTACGTCAATGTCAAATTCGAGGTTAGCAGGTTAAGTTTTGCGTCAGTTATGACACAAAATGACGCAAATCCTAACCTGCTAACCTCGAATTTGACATTGACGTACAGTGTCACCAACATATTATTCATACGTTAAATTTCCACAGCCCGCTGAGGAACAGTTTTTTTTTATCTCTCGATACGTAATTGCATGACTAGAACACACAACTCTGAGAAAGTGGAGAGATTCCACTATTTAGGAGTGACGCTAACGAACCATTGAAGAAATAGAAGAACGTCGGAATATGTTATTGAAAGGTGGAATAATTTAAAACACAAAGTTCACCTTTATAAGACCGTCATTATGCCCACTATATGGATATGATACGACTCTTAATCAAAAGGTAAAAGAAACTAAATATTCAATGGCAGAGGAAGAATACAATAAAGAAAACTAACGGGTGGAGAAGAAGGATGAACCAAGAACTAATGCAAATATATCAAGAACCCCCAACTACTAGTGGCAAAACGGCAGCTTTTAAAATGCGTAGAACATATATTTATGCACACTACAGGATATGAGAGTAAAAAGGGCGGTTCTGGAGGGTGGTCTCTGAACAAAAGAAGAGGAAGAAGACCTAGAACAGTATGGATGAATCCGTAAGATTTGGAAATAGATGTAATAACTTCGAACAAAATTGAATAAACAGAAGGACTTCCGTATAGGTTACTAAAAGGTGGAATAATTCGAAATATGTGATAAAGTAGGGCAAAGTTTTACTGAATAAAACCGTTATTAGAACATTTTTATGAAAGTGAAACAATAATTCTTAATCAAGTGGTGAAATAAACTATAAATATTTAATGGCAGAGGAAGAGTACAATAAAGGAGACTAATGGGTGGAGAAGAAGAACGAACTAAAAACGAATACAAATACATCAATAACCCCCAATTACTGGGTAGAACATATAATTTAAATTACGTATTGCCGTAAGGTCCTTTTTAAAAACAACTTTATTTTGACAAGATTACAAAAATTACGCAAAGTACATGTTACTATTACGAGTTCTAACTACAGACTGCCGCTGATAACATAAAAAGTGCAAGATGTCATAACTCAGGCGAGCGCGAGTTATGTGTGTGTGCCCACTATTGTCCTATTCATAAGAATTATCTCCTTGCTGAGAATGAGTAGATTAGTTATCTTATGCTGGCTCAGTTCCTGCAGTGCAGCATCCGTACATGTGTAATCATTTTATAATTATATTCAGTTGGCAGTCAGATCTCGTCTTAATAACTTGTATCTAAATTGCGACTCCATCGATGTAAAGTTTTTGATTGTACAAATAAAGTGCTTTTTAAAAACAAACTTCGATGTAAAATAAACATGAATGGCGCAGTCGGTAGGATACTTGGCAAAAGGGCTTAATTGAAATTTTCAAAAATCAAAATTGAAATTTCGCTCTTTGAGTTTTAACTCTTAATTGCCGAGCCTACAACCCAGTGGAGCCGAAGTGTTTCAACAATCAAACACCGAAGAGCCACAGCTGAGAATCAACAACGCCGAGCAAGAGGAACAAGCATCGTCCCAAGTCAAGGCACCGCTGTTTCCAGCCTAATTGCAGTCCGTCGCCGACACCAGATCATCGGGATCAAGACTTGGCAGTTCATCGAACACCAGATCATTGGGATCACCAAGTCAAGACAACATGAAGTTGTAAGTGAATTTAATTTAAATAGTTTCAAGAAAGTTTTCAAGTGATTAAATATAAAAATAATTTTATACTAACATAAAACTATATTTTATAAGTTATTTTTAAGATCAGGTGGTTGCAAACGAGATGAGGTTCTGGCGTATATGTTAGGTATACTTAATAATCGCCAACCGACTTTGCATCCATGCGTAGGTTTCCCTGAATTAGGAAAAATTATTTTTTTTTAATATTAAGTAAACGTACTAACATAATAATAACACTTTAAATAAAAGTTAATGATTGATACGGACACGTCATCTGATAGTGAATCAGAACAATTAGACATTTTCGAACAGACAATAATTAGAAGTGAAATTATTTTAACACCCCCTCGCCTAACAATGCAACAAAATCAGCAGAATCAGGTGCCTGTAGCACCTCCTCAACCTCAACCCTTTAATGCATACCCACCAGGTTTCCACATGAGCATTCTGAATGAAATTCCCCCATATTATGGCAATCCTGCGGAATTAAGCGAATACATTCGGGCCGTTGAAGATGTCATTAATCAATTTTGGCAAAATCAAGATGCTAATGCTTACATAAACAAATTACTTTTGTCTGCTGCCCGCAACCGACTGAAAGGTGCAGCTTTAGAAGTAATCACGGGTTATACTTATAATTCCTGGACAGACTTAAAGACAGTTCTCATAAATAATTTTGGAGATCAGCGCTCTGAGTTGAATATCCAAATTGATATGACTAGACTAAGACAAAATTCCAAAGAATCAGCCATCGACTTTTTTAATAGAGTACGATCACTTTTGGCAATATTAAATTTAAAAATATCTTTAGGTCCTGAACTTCAAGCAAGATTACAAATTAGAAGCATCCAAAGATTTGGCACTGAAAGTTTTTACGAGCGGTTTGTTAGAACCCCTAGGCAGTTTTACTAGAGGTCGATCACCCAACACATTAGAACAGGCTTATGCCTACGTAAAAGAAGAATTAGATATTCGTTATTTTCAAGATATAAATAAAAATCACTCTTCAAGTAATGTAGCACAGTCAAAATTTACAATGCAAAAAATGCCATCCTTCCAAAGCTATCAGAAAACCCCTCATTTACCAACTTATCATAAACCAAATTATAATCAACAAAATTATTCTAGTAATTTCAATCAACCCCAATTTAAACCCAATTTTACTCCTATGCTTAGATTTGGTTATCCAAATCAACCTCCGAGAAATTCTGGAATTCAAACTATACAAAAACCTGCAACGAACGTCTTTGCCCCTAAACACAATTATCAGCACACACAAACCTGAACCAATGCAAACGAGCACAATCCAAAAACGTCCTGCCTCACAACAATTAAGGAGACCACCACAACAATACCGACCATTCAACCAAAATTTCAATCCGAATTTTAAACCAAATAATTATATACAACAATCAAATCAACCTCGAAATTTTTATTCACAAGAATTATTTAATACAGACTTTTCCGAGACCCCAGCTTATCACGAAGCTACTGAAAACCACGAATTAGAATATAATTATTACGAATCATCCCAAGAAGACTTAGACCCAACTACAGACTTTTTCCAGCTACCAGACGCGGATTCAGATAATGAAGAACCTGAAGAATCCGTAAATTTTCGATAAGACCCTCGGTTGAATCATTTTCAATTAATCCTAAATCTAACCTACCATATATAATTATCCCTCAGACTAATGACAAACTATTAATAGATACTGGAAGTTCACGTACAATACTTTCTCCTCAATTTGTTTATAAACATTTTCCTGAAGCAATATTTGAACATCCTTTTGAAATCACTACATCCCACGGAACTACTTATCATAATCAAGTTGCGGATATCCCTATTAAAAATTTATTTTCAGAAGAAGGTACACACTTATGTTATTTGTTCGATTTTCATCCTACATATTCTGGATTGATAGGTACAGATTTATTGGCCGACCTACCAGCAAATATAGATTATCGGTGGATGCACATCCAAACTGATAAAACTACGATACCATTTTATTACAATCAGTCTAAATTAAGACAGAAAGAACAGAAACGTAACCAATGTAACTTTTCAAAAATTAAACCTTCAGAAAAAACTTTAAAAGTAATCGCGTTACCTCCTCGAACGGAAAAATATGTTGTACTACCTGCCGTAGGAAAAGATGGGTACAAATTAGCACCAAAATTACATTTTACAGAACACGTATCTATGCCTTCAGCTATTATATCATTAAAAAACAACTGGTTTCGTACTAGCTTAATAAATACTTCAAACGAATCTCAAACTTTAGTAATTTCTCAACCATTGATTTTAGAAGATTATACACCTGCAAAAGATGAAATCCAAATTAATAATCACCAGGTATCATCAATTAAACAAAAACAAGTACTTTACCAAAATTTAAAATCAAACTTAAGATTAGACCATCTAAATGACGAAGAACGCACAATGTTAACAAATCTTTGTTCAAAATATAAAGACATATTTCATACACCTGACATTCCTTTATCATCAACTACCCTAACCAAACATCATATTAGAACGAAAACTGACACACCAATTTTTACGAAAACGTATCGTTACCCACATGTACACCGACAAGAAGTAAAACGACAAATCGATAAAATGTTGGAAGAAAATATAATTGAACCCAGTGAATCACCCTATAACTTCCCAATTTGGATTGTACCAAAAAAACAAGACGCCTCCGGCAAACAAAAATGGCGAATTGTCATAGATTACCGGAAACTTAACGAACAAACAATTGACGATAAATTCCCTCTCCCCCGGATAGAAACCGTGTTAGATAATTTAGGTAGAGCAAATTACTTTACAACTCTCGATTTGGCATCTGGATTTCACCAGATCGAATTAGAAGAAAAAGACAAAGAGAAAACGGCTTTCTCTACTGAAGAAGGACATTACCATTTTAAACGTATGCCCTTTGGTTTAAAAAACGCCCCGGCAAGTTTTCAGAGAGCCATAAACACGGCCCTGACAGGACTAACTCCTAGCCAGTGTTTGGTGTATATGGATGACATAATTGTTTTTTCAAGTTCATTGCAAGAACACATTTCTCGCCTTGAAAATGTATTTAAAAAATGTAGAGAAACTAATATAAAAATCCAACTAGATAAATCTGAATTTTTGCAAAAAACAGTAAAATATTTAGGACATATGATAACTCCTTCAGGCCTTAAGCCAGATCCTTCCAAAATCGAAACCATCAAAAAATTTCCTTTGCCTACCACTAGGACCGAAATAAAATCATTCCTAGGACTTTTCGGATATTACAGAAAATTCATTAAAGATTTTGCAAAAATTACCAAATTCCTCACCCACTGTCTAAAAAAGGAAAACAAAATTATTCATACTCAAGACTTCATAGACTCTTTCGAATATTGCAAAAATATTCTAACCAATGAGCCACTTTTGAAATATCCAGATTTTACTAAATCATTTGAGTTAACTACAGACGCTTCTAAATACGCACTTGGTGCAGTCCTCTCACAGGACGGAAAACCGGTCAGCTATGCCTCACGTACGCTGAATGATACGGAACAAAAATATAGCACAATAGAACGTGAATTGTTAGCCATTGTTTGGGCTACCAAACAATTCCGACCCTATTTGTTTGGAACAAAATTTACCCTATTCACAGACCACAGACCCTTAGTTTGGCTGCGTAGCCTCAAAGAACCAAATTCTAAACTCACAAGATGGGCCTTGAGACTGGAAGAATATAATTTCGACATAAAGTACCTACCCGGAAAAACTAACAAAGTAGCCGATGCCCTGTCCCGCGTCCAAATTAATCCATTATCAATCACGGACGAAATTATCCAAGACATTGACGAAATTATAGACGACACTAATAGACTAGATACACCCAAACCAGTAGACCCTAATTTCAGCACAATTCCTAACCGATCAGAAACACCTAACATTGACGATTTATTTGACATACCCATCCTCGACAATGTCCTTACCTCAGATAACGATGAAAGTTCGTTAGCAAATACCATACATACACAGCAAAGCTCAACACCAGTAATAGACATAAGCGAAAAACCCTTACAACACTTTAATAAACAAATCGAGTTCATTGAAGCTAACCTCCCTAGAAAAATTCAAGTTACAAAATTTGATGGAAACACACATTTCTCAGTTTTCGTAAATTCCAATAATAAACAGTTTAGATTCAGTGAATTGTTGATAGAACATTGCGAACCAAAAGTTCATTACTATTGTCACTTTTCCAGTGATTCATTGTACCAAGAGTTTTCCGAATATATAAAATCCATTACTAATGAAAATACACCTAAATTTCATAGATGTACCACCCAAGTTAGATATATAACGAATCCGGACGAACGGCAAAGTTTAATAACAAATTACCATCTTGGAAAAACCAATCATAGAGGAATATTAGAAACTGTCGAGCACTTGCAACGTAATTATTTTTGGAAAGGAATGAACACAGATATAAAGAATTTTATTAATAATTGTCAAAATTGCAAAACTCAAAAGTATAACCGAAATCCAATAAAACAACCATTGCATTTAACTCCAACTTTTAATCGTCCTTTTCACACAGTACATATGGATATATTCCAAATCAAAGGTACCAAATATTTAACATTTATAGATGCTTTTTCAAAATTTGTACAAGCCTACCAGCTACGCTCCAGCAATATGATCGATGTAACTGATCGATTATTTTACTTTATCACAACCTATACCGCACCCAATATTTTAATAGCAGACAACGAATTCAAAAACCAACCATTTATTAATTTTCTAGAATTACACAAAATTCAACTCCATATCACAACACCCCATCACCACCAGTCAAATTCCCCTATCGAACGCTTTCATTCTACACTTATAGAACATTACCGACTTTTAGGAGAAATGCCAGAACATAAAAAAATCCCCTACTGCGTTATGGCTTACAATCATTCGATTCACTCAAACCTAAAATTATCACCGTTTGAAATACTATTTGGCCATACCGATGGACAAAACCCTTTCGATTTAGACTACGAAAAATCCTTTTTCGAAAATTACGTAATTAACCACAAAGAAAAAATGAAATGCTTATATGACGCTCTACAGAACAAACAGGTGACCACTAAAGAAATCCGAAACGAAAAGATTAACCAACTCAGAAAAATCAGAACATTCAAAGTAGGAGACCAAGTATATATAAAAACTAATAACAGAAACAAAAAAGAACCCAAATTTATAGGACCTTACACCGTTGACAAAATTCACGAACACGATACTTATGATTTAAAAAACATTCCTACAAACGCTATCCTTAAGAGACACGCAAATGATTTAATGCCTTTTCCAGGACAATCTCGATCATCCTCTTCCTCCTTACCTGGAACAAGTGCAAAACCGACGTAATAATAAAAACGTTAAGCGACAACCCCGGACTGTATCCCCTACAAAAAGGTAAAGCCTTATTAAAAGAATCTGAATGGACTTTGATCAAAATTCTTGACTATACACCTATGTTAAATGATTATCAAATTCTTAGGAACAATCTCTTAAAATCAATTGCTCTTTTGGAAAACCGAAATTACCCTATAGGTCACAGACATTTTGTAGAACTAAAAGACATCTTGATTAATCACAATAACCAATTGTTAATCCTTAAACAATATATAAATAAAGCCGATCAACTATTAAAGCAGCTATTTCCTGAAATACACATTAGACAAAAACGAGGATTAATAGACGGCCTAGGTAATGTAGTAAAATTTATCACAGGCAATTTAAATGCAGAAGATGGACAACATTATGAAGACATGATATCTAAATTAACCCGCGATTCGGAAAATCAGAAAAACGCCCTATTAGAACAAGCACAAATTCTAAATGACACTGTATCTTCCGTACGAGCTCTCTCTGAAAATCAAAAATTATTAAACGAAAATTTAAACACAATTTTGTTGAACAATGCAGAAATTGAACAAATAATAGCTGAAACATCGACATATTCAATAATTAATCAATCTATCCAATCATTACAATTATTCATCAACGTTTGGATCGAATTAGAAAGCGCTTTTACTTTCGCACAGAAACAACAGTTACATATCTCCCTTATTGACAATGACGAACTCGTACAATCTCTAAATACTATAACTAAATCCCTGGACCAACTTCAGAATTCGAAAAAGAAAAATCTAGCTCTCCCCTATCCTGGAACCCACGAAAACCTTCATTTATACGAATCTATCATAACAACAAAAATATATCAAAAAGATAAAGCTTTTACATTTATTTTTGAAATTCCATTAGTAAAACCCTTTTCTGAATACCAATTAATAAAATTGATTCCTTTTCCTGCTCAAACCAAGGACAACAAATTTCATATGATTATACCCTCCTATAAAGTGTTGTTGTATAACACAGATTTTAGCATCCCCGTCGAAATAAACCATTGTCAACAAACCTCTGTAAATTATTATTTTTGTGCTCATGACAACCATTTTAGCATACCAAATTCTAAATTGTGTGAAACACAATTACTATCCTTTCACGACAACCAGATTTGTCAACCGTACATTTTTGATTTGACCTCAAGCAAAACTTTGCAAATAGATACGGCAACATGGCTAATCAGTTCACCAACCGAAACTATTTTGGATATACAATGTAATCAAGCCACGAGCAGAAAACAAATTATGGGAACAAAATTAATACACTTAACCCCTGATTGCTCTGTTCTAATCAATCACGAAGAATTACTATTCAGCATAAAATCGTCTTCAAATAAGGAAGTCAATTTAAAATTGCCAAGCATTAGTAAATTGCAAGTTCATGAATCTCAAATAATCAACATTTCTAAAATCGACCTTACGCCTGTTAACACTCAAGAATTGATCAGAAGTCAACTAAGGTTAACCGACCAGAAAGACAAATTGTTGAATAACGACATCTCAAATATGACAAGTTTACATTTTAGCCTTAGTTCATTTATTATTGTATGTTTAATCATTATTAGCCTTATATGTATCATAATGTATGTATACTGTAAACGCAACTCTTTCAAAGCCAAAGTGATAGCTTTATTAAAATCACCAATTGAAAATTCTACTTTGCAAAACAATCAACCTAATTCATCTTTATTACAATGTCAGATTTAAATATAGTTCCACGATATTTAAATCGCTTAGGCGCGGAAGAGTTATGTGTGTGTGCCCACTATTGTCCTATTCATAAGAATTATCTCCTTGCTGAGAATGAGTAGATTAGTTATCTTATGCTGGCTCAGTTCCTGCAGTGCAGCATCCGTACATGTGTAATCATTTTATAATTATATTCAGTTGGCAGTCAGATCTCGTCTTAATAACTTGTATCTAAATTGCGACTCCATCGATGTAAAGTTTTTGATTGTACAAATAAAGTGCTTTTTAAAAACAAACTTCGATGTAAAATAAACATGAATCGCGCTCGCCTGAGTTATGACATCTTGCACTTTTTATGTTATCAGCGGCAGTCTGTAGTTAGAACTCGTAATAGTAACATGTACTTTGCGTAATTTTTGTAATCTTGTCAAAATAAAGTTGTTTTTAAAAAGGACCTTACGGCAATACGTAATTTAAGTTCCATAAATGTCGATTTAACAAAGATTTGCATTTATGACAGTTATAAATTATGTCATAGTAAAGAGATGGCCTTGACGGCACAGGTGACTGATTCTGCAGCTGGTAGCTGTCAAAGTTAGATATCAAAGGTAATTATGATAGTACACATTTGACTTATTCATTACATAATGCTTTAATTGTTTAAAAAACACTTTACCTCTAACGAAAGAAGTAACTAGAATAACTTTATAACCTCACTTGTGTGCGACGTGTAGACAACCTCCAAGATGGTGCACACCGGGCAACGTTCTGCGAGAGCAGAGCGGCAAAAAGTCTACACATATGGCGGCCGAACTAGACACGTCTCTCACGGCCATTTAGATCTACAAAACCAAAACCAAACTTCCAGTTCAAAATTCTAAATTCAACACGTTGATTTATAAAAAGTCACTTTTAGTGAAACAAGATAGTGCTAAAAGGCCTACCTTTAGTAGTGGTCGTAGAAAAAAGATATTTTGGCAAAACATTTATTTTTTACCGTTTTAATTAACTTGTTGTGCGATGCTCCTGAGGTCCCTCTGCACACCGAACTGCCCTACGATCAGTGTTTCCAGAAGTTCACAGAAAGTGGCGGTAGAATCATCATTAAAAAAGCGGGAGATTTGAATTTAGAGACTGTAGAATAATGGGCTCAACAACACAAATAAAAACCAAAAAAACATAAAAATTTGTATTTCTTGTATTCTTCTACAACGACAATAATATCAGGTAGGTATATCAATAAAATAAAATAAAAACCAATTAATCTAAATCTACATTAGAATCAGAAAGCTATTCCGATTTCTTGTACTGCTAGAATTATGGCGGCTTAACAATTGTTTAGTCACGTTCAAATCATAACAAGCATTGCTCGTTAAATAATAGTTGCTGTGTAAAAATCATACAATACTATACTCGTAGACAACCATTTTTTTTTGTTTCGTTCTCACCAAGTTTACTTGTGAAAAAGTTCTTTCTACATTTTTCAAAGAATGTGGCAAACGTTTGAATTGCGGAGTATACACCATTATTTATCTAGTTGTTGAATATCAGAGGATTTTGATATATTTGAAAAATGTACAGCTAACAGCATAATCGTTCATGCCCACCCTTTGATATTACTTTCGGATCTAACAAGCTTAAATTTGCGGCAATCGCGCAGGAATAATGTAAAAGGGTAATGCTCAAAATTCGTGGGGAAACCCCCAACAGATTAATCTAAATAACAAGCTCTGGGAGAGTAATAAAAATGTTTAGGTGACCGTCTTGATACGGTCTAAAAGAATTTGCAAAGTTTGCACTCCATAAAATTTATTATAGTGTAGATATGATTGTACCCTACCTGGTTTACGATTCTGGGAAGAACGGTAGATATTTAATACTTAACGGGAGGGTGGTATTTGAGAAGCGCAAGCGGTAGATATACCGCTAAAACGGTATATCTGGCATCACTTCCTACAATAGCTACGGCATTGTTGCTAATTATTTTTGAGCTAATTTGTAAGTAACTTTTTTTTTAAATCGGCAGTAAAGGTCGTCTAAATTGTCATTAATAAAAGGCGCTGCCTCCAGCACCCGCGCGGGCCCGAAGATAATTTTCTGTTCGGCGCCCGCGCGGGCCTCAAAATTCGGTTCTTTTGGCACCCGCGCTGAGTCCGGTGTTTTATGTGTTTATTTTTCTACTGTGCTTTTTTGATCTATCTATCTATGAATTTGGATTTGCAAGGAATGTGAGATAGATATAGGGGATTACTCATGTATTCGCTGTGACTTATGTCTCCAATGGTTGCACATAAAATGTATCGGAGGACCTGTGGATTGAAGGCAGCAATATTTTTGTAATTTTTGCAGAAAATAAAGTGTGGATTTATTTTATTTTTATAGGTATAGGTACGTATTCTTTCTTTTCAGAGCTTCATTACTAATACATTTTTGAAGAAACATTGTCTAAATAGTCTGTCATATGCATTATTTTTATATTATGTTAAATTAAACGTATCGTCTGCCTGTATTTCTTCCCAATTTTTCTAAATAATTACGAGAAATTTTAATTGGTTTTTTAACAAGAATTTAAAGTAGACTTTATGTAGGTACCATTAAGTTCAGCTTTTAATTGAAATATATAATCCGTTCATCTTCTTTTGTTTTTCTACTATTTGCGCAGCTAGGTAGAGTCCACGGAATGTTATGCCGTTTGCAGGTAGTGCACAACACAATGCAATATTTTATGCTTGTATTGTTGACTACCTGCAAACGGTATAACTTTCCAACGATTCTACCTATCCTTATTTTCTGTAACTATTGTTAGGTATATGTACCACAAAAATAAGACTGAAAACGAGCAATAAATTAAAGAAATTGTAAAGTCCGATAAGAGTGGGTGCCAAAACTAAAAAGTTTTGACTCCCGCGCGGGTGTCTGACAATAGAAAATTTGACACCCGCGCGGGTGCTGGAGGCAGCGCCTTAATAAAATACGAGAAATCGGCAGTGAAGTAATCCATTGTTTAACGACTTTTTGTAGGCGGTGGGGCGATAGGTAACCGTCAAGCGACGTTAACATAACCAACAAAAGTTGGTTAAAATGTTGCAATTTCGCGATTTCTCGATTTCAAAAACAAAAGATAATGTACCACTCGGCACCGAAGTTCCTTTTTATCCCTCATGTGGTTTCTTAATGGTATATGGATCCACATTCGTGATAAAAAGCTAAACGTCAGTGCCTTGGTAGGTATACAAATTACTATTTATGAGAAAAATATACTGCAACCCTGCCTACTGCTGTTTAAAAGTTTCCATTCTCCGCAGGTAGAAAAATCGAGGCACTTCGCTGGCACTATTTTAACAAGAACAATATGTAATAATCAATTATCGAAGTTAAACATACCATTTGTATTAAAAATTCAGAGTAGGTGAGATAAAGAGCCTTATTTAAAAACATGTTGCTTCAGACTTCTTTTTTATTTCTTGATACATTCATAGAGTAGATCATTTGCACCTGAGTGAGAGTAGATCAATAAGGCAATGGGTGAATAAAATGGCGAATGTCTTTGTTGGGTTGTGATGGCGACGTTATTTGCATTTCGAGTTATCTGCTTGTTGTATCTTAATTTCTAATACAGTTGTTGATATCAGGCATTTGCTAAAGTTAAATCTACAATTTACTAATCGCTGGTCAGATGATGTATTGGTGCAGAAAGTTGATTAAATAATCTCAGAACGTACTGCTTAACATAAACTACAGTGGTTAATACCTTACTGGCATGATTCGTCTATTATAAATGTATAAATTGGGCGCACTACATGCATTTGGTAGAATTGTTGCAAATCTGAAGCCCTCTAGTTTTAAATACTAATCCGTTGTATTTGCAGCCACATTTGGTATGTATAGCATTTACCATTGGCAATGTTAATTTGTAAATGTCGATTTCATTATGGCCAGTATTATAAACAATGGATAAATCATTAGATAACTATTTGTGGAGTAAATTTACTTCCCCAATAAACTTATAGGTGAATAAACAAAAGCGCATCAAAAGTTGTTAACTAATGAGTAAAATGTCATAAACATTAACTTTTTGATGTGCTTTTGTTTACTTTAACAACAAATTAAAATTAACCTGTACGGGTTTTAGCCGATAATGGTATTTTGCGTTTTTAATATGCAAATCTACGGAATAAATTATTTTATTCTCAATTTTATTTAGGAAATAAAGTTTTATAATACGAATATTTTCTTTTTTTAGAAACATACTAAAACTTCAAATGTAACATCTGATGCAATTGCAACGAGGTGTCCTGTTTAATTTTGCATTTTCACGTTCGGGTTTCAGGTAAGCATATAAATAATTATTTACCTGAATATACATTATAAAACACTTACGTCACTGAAAAATGGACACTACCAACTTTTATGTTAATCGTGTATTTTCTAATGTTGCGTTGAACTGGTTAATTATAATTTTTAGTTACTTAGAAAATCGTATGACACTAGGTTACCAATAGGAAGGTCATATTTGGATCGTATTTGTAGCAACTCAAAATTTATTGTGTTATTCAGTGTGTGTATAAATTGGCAAAAAAGCTGCAAATGGCTATATTCTTCTTAAAATTCTGAATCCAAGATCTTAATACTAAAATGCTGGGTTGGTCTTCATAAGCCCTCACAAACAGTAGATAAAACATATATTTTACAACGAAGGGGTTGTTTTGCCAACCCCCTGGTTACCAGTTTAACGTGCTGCCACGTTTGTGTGATATAGGGGTTGGTTTGAACCCGTAGATCACTATTGGCAAGTAGGGGATTGTAACTCATCTGCTGTCCACGGTTAGTAATCGTAGGGGTTGTACTGTTAAGTTATGGTTAATAAAACACCCACAAAAGAATAAATAACTTATATTAAAAGAACTTAAAAATTTGGATCAAGTACAAATTAATTTTACCCTATCTGGTCAATGGGTAATTAACTGTAGCTTCGTAAAAAGGTTTGATCAAAATTATGCTTAATTTTTATGACATCAATTTACTTTGGAAGGAAAGAATAAACATAGCAGCCCTGCTTCTAGTTGGTTAAATAAATACCATAAGTGACTGACCTTCGTCCAGGTGCCATTGCTAGAACTTGGAGGGTGAATGTTAATTTTATTTATTTGCGGTACGCCCGAATTGACTTAGGAAATTTAAATATGTTCGGCTAGATTTTAGATCCCCTGGTTGGTGTTCCTTTAATGTTGAGTGGCTTGTCACAACACTGGCTCACATAAGTTTTAAATAGAACTTTCAATTTTAACTTAAGTTATTTCGCCCGGCTCCCGGCATGGCGCCGGGACGCGGTACGCCCGAAAGCGGCGTTCGCCGGTAATTAGTATATTATCTCGCGGACCCCGAGGAAGACTACTTGTCCAGTTCGCGTTCTCCAAAAGGTAATTTTCTTTCGGGACAAAAACGAATGTCTTTCTCCCGTTTTGCAAGATAGCATTTTTGAAATAGAACTCGCGCGCTCTGGGATTGCAAATTCTGCATATCCCACGCGGTTTTGCACTGCCTGCCAATTCGGCACTTCTTTATTCTGAGAAAGCTTTTGGTTAATTAACACCGGATGTAATTCAACCGCTTCTTGGATTATAACGATGTAGTCTTTTCGTTCTTACCAAATGAACTTTTGCGTTCGCAATAAATGTAATTTATGCAGGGGCGGCTTTGATTTATTCTTCCGCCTGACAACTTAAAATCTATAAGGTTTATAATTATAAACGCAATTTCTTGCCGGTTGTTACAATTTTATTGCATTTCATTTGGTATTGTACTGCATTTCTACATTCAAAATCATTTAGAAATGTACTTTTCTGCATTAGAAACAGTTTTCTGCATAGCAACGGCGCTTCATTTTACGTTTGGTAGTACTAAAGTGTACTACTGGTGGCACTGTAAGTCAATATAAAATTCGAGGTTAGCAGGTTAGGTTTTGCGTCAGTTTGTGTCAAAACTGATGGAAAACCTAACCAGATAACCTCTAATTTGACTTAGACCTACAGTGCCACCAACATACTATACATATAACAAATATTTCAAAGGCAACTTGATGGAAACGCATTTAAAATCACCTGCTGGTATAAGAGAAATTACAGTGTCCGCCAAAAAGTCGGCATAATATGGGAAAATTTTTTATTTTTGATTTTTCATAAAAACTTTTTACGTCAATAATTTGTGCTTTTCTAAAAACCTATTTAGCCCCTATCATATATACCGCGTGATTTTTACTTGTTTAGAAAATGGAGTTTTTTGAAATTGTCAAAATGGAAAAAGTGCTATTTTTCAATTTTTTAAATATTTTTAAAAATTTCACATACAAAGACTTAATATTAAAGTACAAATTTTTTTATGTGAACACTTTAAAGAATTATAATTGGTGAATATAATATAAAATGTTAATTACTTCATTAGACTTTTTATTATTTACCGAAAAATAGTATGTTTGCATAAGGCGCTTTTTAGGAGAAATATTTTTCAATCCTAATTAATATCGATTTAAATGGCTTAAAGAAACTCCTAATCTAGCCCTGTTAATGAATTACTGTTACAAAAATCCTGTAAATGTGTTAGCTAAGTTTTGAATTTTTAAAAGAAGATATCAATTTGGTGTTGATCAGGGACTGTTGAAAGTTGACAGGTGACTGATAATCCTAGTTGAAAACGGCTGATTGAAATAAGAATTTGTACATCAGATACAAAAACAAAAGACATTTGCTCAAGCACGTAACAAAGAAGTCATTTTTACATTCAAGAGACCTTTATATCATGTGTTCAAAAAGAAATTACATAGGGGTTGGTCATAGTAAATAAAACTAAGGTCGACAGAAAGCTTTAAAGACAGCAATTTTAAGGATTTTCAATCACGATATCAGCGTATAATATAAACTTATGACAGCAACAACAGTGATGACAATGAATTCTAAAGCTTGCTGTTGACATTACTTTTATATTCAATGACCAACCCTTATGTAATTTGTTTTTGAACACACCGTATAAGAAACCGGTAAAAATATACGTATTTCATAAAATTACTGTCAACGCTCGACAATTAAATTGCTCAGGTTGCTTTCATATTTTTACTTCAAATTTCAAAATTTTATCAACATCTTTAATAATACCTATTGATTTTAAGTTTAGGGCAATAAAATATCTGAAATTACGTAAATTGGGTCACTATGCACTATTCTTTTAAAAAACTAAATTGAATCTTGTGAGTAATCATTAGGAAGCCAATATTTGAATGCCTTGTAATTAGCATGACGGTTTAATATGTTTTGTCCGCCAATGCAGCACTCTGTATAACGTAAAGAAGTAATGTTGGATGAGAAAGTCACAATTTTTATACGACACTATTCCAGATTTTTAATAATAATCGAAGCTAACATGCTGCAGCAGTCCGCAAAAATTATGCACTAGGTACCAGTATACAAAGCAGCATATGAGCATTACAAGGCAAGAAAGCGACAAAGAATGGATAATTTTATTTATGTGTTTTCTTCTTCTTCCTTTGCCTTAACCGTTCCGGACGTTGGCTACTATCATGGCTATCCGCGCTTTATTAGCTGCTGCGCGGAAAAGTTCGATTGATGTCATTCGGAACCACTTTCTAAGGTTTGTGCGCCAGGAGATTCTTCTCCTTCCTGGCCCTCTTCGTCCTTCCACCTTTCCCTGTATTATAACCTGTAACAACCGGTATTTGTTGGAATTTCTCATTACATGTTCAAAGTATTCCATTTTACATTTTTTGATTTGTGACATAAGTTCAGGTTGACATTTCATCCTTCTGAGGACTTCTTGGTTGGTGATTCTATCGACCCAGGATATTCTTAGTACTCGCCGGTAAGTCCACATTTCGAAGGCTTGAATACGTTTTTCTGTTGCTTCTCAGAGCGTCCAAGGTTCTGCGCCATATAACAATGTTGAGAAGACGTAACACTTTATTATGCGTCGTTTGAGTTCCACACTAAGATCTCTAGAGGAAAGAAGCGGTTTCATTTTGATAAGTACTGCTCTTGCCATTTCTCTTCGGCGTTTGATCTCTCGAGAATGGTCCCATATGTCATTAATGTTACAACTAAGATACGTAAAGCTGTTAACGCTTTCAATATGTTCGTTGATACATAGAAGTGTGCTTTGTTGGATTGTTGTCTTACTAATTATCATATATTTGGTCCTTCGAGTGTTAAGATCTAACCCATATTCTTTACTTATATCGGTGATCCTATTGACGAGTTCTTGAAGTCCTTCTGGACTATCAGCTATCAGTACGATATCATCGGCATACATTATGTTGTTGACGATTTCCCCGTTTATAGTGACACCCTGCGTAACATCTTCCAGTGCTTTTTTAAATATCTTCTCTGAATAGAGGTTAAATAGCAGTGGAGACAACATGCACCCCTGGCGAACTCCCCTTTTGATTTCGATAGCTTCGGATTCATTTCCATCCAATATTATTTTCGCTCTTTGTCGCCAGTAGAGATTGGTAATTATCCTGATATCTTTCCCATCAACGCCTGATTCTTCCAAAGCATTCACCATTTTGCTGTGTTGACATCGATCGAAAGCTTTAGCATAGTGTATAAAGCACATGTAGACGTCACACTTCATGTCTCTACATCGTTGAACGAGAACTTGTATAGCAAAGAGAGCTTCTCGGATGCCGAGGTCACTGCGAAAGCCAAACTGCATTTTGTTCAGATCTATTATACAGGCGAGCGTGGATTACCTTAAGGAAGACTTTCAGCACGTGGCTCATAAGGCTGATCATACGGTAGTCCTCACAATTTTTAGCACGTCTTTTTCGGAATGGTGACAAAGGTGGAAGTGAGCCAATCGTCGGGTATTATACCGGTATTATATATTCTGTTATAGAGAACTGTCAGTTTTTTGAATACATTCTTCGTCCATGATCTTGAGTATCTCAGTTGCTATTTCGTCTGGACCAAGAGCTTTGTTTTTCTTAGCACCATCAATAGCACGTTTAACTTCATCAGCCGTGATATCTAGTCCCTCTAGGGAATTATGGTCTGGTCTTTCGTGACGGTGATCGTCTTTGAATAGTTCATGTATACATTGTTACCAGTTTTTCTTATGTGTTTTACGCTGTTTAAATGTTGTTATCGGATTTTGGCCGTTTAGTTCAATTCCTCACTCAAAAACGTAATTTTCTGGACTTACCACCTGGTACACTTGCACGGCAGTATAACCCTATGCTAGTACATCGTTAAAAACAGGCAAATTGAAATGAATAAATAATTATTATGAACCAGTATCGTCTAATTACGCTATTTTAAATTATATTTTTACCGTAGGTATTGTAATCTGTAAAATACTTACCGCAAATATAGTTTTAGCGTCTTGCACAATAAATATTAGTGTCACTATTACAAGCTACGGATCACATCTACATACCAGCACCATAGCTTGTGAACGCGTCGTACAAAATAATAAATTAGGCTTATATTGGACTGGGTATACCCTATTACGATTTGCTTAATATGTAACTTAATAAGACCTTATTTTATTTTTTACGTTCTGAAGATTTGGCACCCTATCGAGGTCAATAATTCAGTAATTGAAATACCACAAAGTAATTCAATTACCTTGAGTAATTTCAATTACCACAGGTAATTCAAATACTTGTAAAGTAATTTAAATACTTTAGAGTAATTTAATTACACAAAAGTAATTGAGTAATTGAATGTAGTAATTAATTACTTTCAAAAAGTAATTTTCAATTACTTTTTAAAAAAGTGGCAATTCCCAATTACAATTACCACATTTTGAAAAGTAATTCAATTCCAAGGCAAATAAACAAAAAGGCATTTAATTAGTAATTTAATTACAAAGTAATTAATTACTGCCCAGCTCTGTCTGAACATTTTGGTACCTGTGTCACTTCTTGATCATTAGTAAAACACCAGACCAATCAGCCGTTGTGAATCGTTTTGTACTCTGATACATTCTATAATAACTTGCCTAAGATTGTCTTTTTATTTGTCTTATTGCTTTTGTTTCATAAAAATATATATTAAAGTCCCCCATCAGCTAAGCACGTTCACTTCCAAATACTAAATTGTCATCAATCAGATTATCCATTTGCTCTAAGGAAGTTGATATATTTGCAACCATAGACTATAATGAAAAGATCGTGTTGAGACTCTTGAATACCAGAATCCACAAATTCTTCTCAAAGTTCTTTCACTCTGTTCAATAACTGAACAATAAGTAAATATGTTCTGTGTTAATTTCTATACAAGTATATAGTCAGGACATGAGCGAAGTAAACACCCATTGGTGCCCTCGTATAAATAGAATGTTATTATTTTATTTTATATATCTCATTTGGTTTTTTTGCTCATACCTCTTGTGTAATTCAAAATTAAAAACATTTTTAATTAAAATTTTATTACAGTTTACCGGGATGACTGGAATACATTTTTGATGTTTTAAAGACTTGCTAAAGACAAAAAAATTAAAGTTAATTTTTTTACAAGAGCTGTACAAGTGAAAGTATTTAGAGTATAAAAATTAAGTGCTCTTCTTATCAGTTTGAGGAATGTCTGACCGCCATAAAAATTTGTAACATGTCACAACTACTTGAATATCGCATTCAATAATGCTCGTATAAACTATTCTCGTTTCTACAATAAAATAAAAATGTTACTCTTCAATACTCAATACTGCTGTATTGGTAAATTTATAATGTTTTTGTTCTAGATGTGAAGATATTTTAAATTCTATTTACTAACATATCATTGAATGGAAACCTGACGTTTAAACAAATACAATGAACATCGAACAAGGAACAATAGATAGCAAATCTTTTAGTTCTATGGGAACAGCATCGTACATATCGCAGAACGTGGATAACAGTGAAGATGTTGATAAGAAGCTATACATCAAACAAGAAAACATCGAAAGTATTAATTTAGTTACATGTATTAGAACTCATACAGAAGAAAAGCCGTACAGTTGCTCTGTTTGTGAATATAAAACAGCTATAAATAGTCATTTAGCTGCACATATTAGGACTCATACAGGAGAAAAGCCTTACAGTTGCTTTGTTTGTGAATACAAAGCACCGGTAAAAAGTAGTTTAGTTAGACATATGCGAACTCATACTGGAGAAAAGTCTTACATTTGTTCTGTGTGTGGTTTCAAAGCAACGCAGAAGTATCAGTTAGTTACACATAAGATGACTCATACAGGTGAAAAACCCCACAGTTGTTCTGTTTGTGAATACAAAACAGCTGTAAAAAGTAGTTTAATTACACATATGAGGACTCATACAGGAGAAAAGCCTTTTATGTGTTCTTTTTGTGAATTTAAAGCAACACATAAACATCATTTAATTACACATATGAGGACTCATACAGGAGAAAAGCCTTATAGTTGTCCTTTTTGTGAATACAAAGCAGCACAGAAATATCAGTTAGTTGTACATATGAGGTTACATACTGGGGAAAAGCCCTACAGTTGCTCTGCTTGTGAATACAAAGCAACACATAAACATCATTTAGTTACACATATGAAGAAACATACAGGAGAAAAGTCTTACATTTGCTCCGTCTGTGGATTCAAAGCAATACAGGAAATTCATTTAGTCACACATATGAGGTCACATACAGGAGAAAAGCCTTATAGTTGCTCTGTTTGTGAATACAAAGCAACTGTAAAAGATAGTTTAGTTGCACATATGAGAATTCATACTGGAGAAAAGTCTCACGTTTGCACTGTGTGTGGATTAAAAGTGATTCGGAAATATCAGTTAGTAACGCATATGAGGACACATACAGGAGAAAAGCCGTATAGCTGCTCTGTTTGTGAATACAAAGCAGCTGCAAACAGTAGTTTAGTCAGACATATGAGGACTCATTCTGGAGAAAAGTCTTATGTTTGCTCTGTGTGTGGATTCAAAGCAGCACAGAAATGTCATTTAGTTTCTCATATGAAAACCCATACGGGAGAAAAGCCATACAGCTGCTTTTTTTGTGAATTCAAAGCAACATATAAAAATCATTTAGTTGGACATATGAGGACGCATACAGGAGAAAAACCTTATAGTTGCTCTGTTTGTGAATACAAAGCACCTGTAAAAAGCAGTTTAGTTACACATATGAAAACTCATACTGGCGAAAAGTCTTACATTTGCTCTGTGTGTGGACTCAAAGCAGCACGAAAATATCAGTTAGTTACACATATGAGGACTCATACAGGAGAAAAGCCTTATTGCTGCTCTATTTGTGAATACAAAGCAGCACAGAAATATCAGATAGTCACACACATGAGGTCACATACAGGAGAAAAGCCTTATATTTGCTCTTTTTGTGGATTCCAAGCAGCGCACAAACATCATTTAGTTACACATATGAGGATTCATACAGGAGAAAAGCCTTATGGTTACTCTATTTGTGAATACAAAGCAGCTGTAAAAAGTAGTTTAGTTTCTCATATGAGGACTCATAGAGAAGAAAAACCTTAAATTTGCCCTGTGAATTTAAAGCTGCATGAAGAACTAATAATTGAGTAATTATACAATTCAGGCATAAATTAAAGAAATTAGGTCATGCGACGTGTTCAAACCATCCTTGCAAAGCAAGCCATATAGTGGTGATAATTTTAATTTCAAATTAGTTACCTTAAATTAGAAAATGAATTTTTGCTGTATAATGTGGTAGGGTAACTTAGCAGTCAATCAAATTAATGTGATAGCATATGTTGTAAAACAAATGGCAGTTACTATATAAGTGCTTGCAGAGCTGAGCTCTCCCCTCTTTCCATATTTTGCCGGTGTAAGCCAACATGCTGATTTGTGTACCTTAAAATACATATTGAGCTTTTCTATAAAAAGGTGGGTTAAGGGGTGCGTTATAAAAATAATTAAATGGTTTTGCTTACCTGTGTTTATTTGATTTGGGAGTGTTGAAGTTCATCATTTACATTTCGCACCTTTCATTTGGGTCGATAAAAGAGAAAAATGCTCTGTTATTAAGTAATTTCAATGAACATAAACAGAATGCATATATGCTAATAAGAAGTCTCAGTCTCAGAGCTACAATTATACGAGCAATCTATGAGGTAACACAGTTATATATGGTTATCTACAACAAGAAAAATGGTAGCAACGAGACAATTGGTAGAGCTAACCAATATACAACCCTGGTGTATAAAGTAGAAGATAATAAAAGGAGTGGTGAACAGTTGGTCGGCGATGGTTTGCAGTTCCGGGTATGAGTTAACTTTGAAATCCCATGTTGTTTGTGCAGCTAAAGTCTTAACTGAGAAACATGGAGATAGTCTGGAAGGTCCTGTTGAAAATACAATTGAAAAGATGTGTGAAGAAGAACTAATTCTGTTGACTTCAAAATCGCCTGTTGTCTTTGAAACTATAGTCTTAACTGTGTGTATATACTTTGCATAACTAACTCTGATATAGTACTAGATAGTGGTTGACCCATAGCTACTTCGAAATTTTGTTTACAGATTTTACCATTATATGAAAAAGTTTGAGTTAATTATATTTTGGACAGCTATTAAAAAATAATTTTTAGGTATTTTTAGTAAATTTTGTAATTTTATTCTAATATAGTTTAATAGTTTCAATAGCCAAATCTGAAATATACCTACTATCAAAGAGCATATAATGAGAAGAGACTCAGCGCTAGGCAGTATTAACGTATAGCTTAAAATCTCCCGCCCGCTAGGCTCCCAGGTCTTATCCCTCTGGCAGGAGGGATCCCAGTTAAACAGCTCAGAGCAAAACCATAATTCTAGAATTCGTTGGTTTAAACTAAAGTGCGGTGTTGCCAAGGTTGACACAACCTTCGAACGAAAGTAACTTGGGTTACGAAACGCAGACAAAATTTCCCATTGTCTCTTAGCCAAAACAGAGTCGGGCGCTCACCCACATAAAGTGTCAGATTTCACAGGCCTCACAAAATCAGCTATATTAGTTTTGTCAGCATTATAGTATATCGAGTGATCAAGTAAATATCAGCTCTAGTTTACTGTAGTTTCATAATTGCGTGCATAATTTCGAAAAATGTTTTTAATTGTGAGAAATTAACAACACCGTAAACTCAATAAAACATTTATTATTTCAATCGCTCCCTGAGCTGACCTCCTCCGTTTGTTTACAGCTTCTTAAAATCTAACACATTTCACAAGGGTCACTTAAAACAGGAAACGGACCATTGGCAAATCTGGGCTAGATTTAACCCGTCCGACAACAAAAGACATCCAACCCAACGGCTCTTAAAGCTAAGGGTCGAGTTATTTATGGCCGTTTACTACTGTGCGTAAAAGAAACGTCATTATACACAAATAAGCTACTAAATGATCTTAAATATTATAACAGCATTATTTTTTGACTTAGGTAATTCCAAAAAGCCACCCCTATCTACATCATTTATCATTATTTTCAAATCAGATATACTGGAGCTAGAGTTCGTATGATATCAATTTGATATTCAGCAAAAAAAATCGAGGCACTGCTAAATAAATATGACCGCTAGACGATTATTTTAAAGGCGGCACATTCCATGCAAAATGAACGGTGTATTTTGTTTTCTTTGTCAACGATCGTGTTTGCCGCATCGCCACACGTGCAAGACTACTATAGGAAATTCAATTCAAGTTATAAACAAGTTATTCTGTACAATTAAAATTTATTTTTAGTTAATAATATCTCGAATAAAATCTGTGGAACATCGTAAAATGAAGCATTCATTTCACTGTAGTCTGCCTTATTGAGATGACAAAATTCGAAGTTTATTTTTAGAATTATTATAATGTACCTTTTGAATTATATTTTTGTGAATTCTGTTAATCATAATTTTAATAAAAAGAGAAATGACATAATGTAAATGAGTTTCGCAGGTTAAATTTTTAAAATATTTCATAATTGTTATACATTCTTTTTGTATATTTACAGCTACACTGTTACATAATTTATTATTTTCATAAAATGTGGAAAATTGTTTTATCAAAATACTTATAAAAGCATTAAATTCGTTAGATGGTCGTTTTAAATATTTTATGTGACTAACATTATATAATCTTTAGCGAAAATAAATGCTTCATTTTCTTCTAATGGCTCCTCTGAACATTTTAAAAGTACATCTGCACAATAATTACATTTAAATTTGTTTAGTACAGAATTTGCTAAATACCCAGCCACGTAAGTATTTGTACTAGTTTGTAACGAAGCTGGGGAATCGTCTAAAACTACATCTTGCACTTGACTGTCTTTCTCTTCGAAGCACTCATTTTGTAAGACATTACGAGATCCTTTAAACATAATAATTTGTATATAAACATTTTCAATACAAGTCAGAGGATACTATACCTTCTAAATCTGTCGTTACTGAGGCATTGTTTACGACTTCTACATCACCACTAAAATCTAAACAACAACATCCAAATATACCGAAAATTTTAATAAGGTTTACCCACGTGGTACGTATGAAGATTCTAGAGCATTTTTTAAATTGCTCAATTCTAAGTGCTCCATGTCTTCATCGACTTCGCAATTGCTTGCGTTGATGTCTTTTTGAAGCCTTATGAACATATTGTGTTGCATCGAAATTCTGAATTGCTGAACAGTTGGAAATGGATTGTATCCGGCTCTGCTACGAATTACAGAAAAAAAGTTTTCAATAGGGTCCTGATTTAAATGTGAAGTAAGTAAATATTTGATGTCTTCTTTTTTCAAATCCTCCCAAAGTGATAGGTAGTATTCCAGTAATTGTCCAAATAAATCCATCAATGCAGTAGACATTAGACTTTATTTTCGAATTCTGCGACGTAAGTTTTATATTTTGAAATAACTCTTTACCTTCTTTTAGAATATTTTCAGGGTTGTTATTAAATACTGATAACGGACGTTTATTTTTGTTGCGATCTAGGAAGTGTCTGCTATTTAGTCCATCAAAAATGTTATTCATATTTGCAATGAATTTCGCATTATCTGTAGCAGAATCGTTAGTAATCTGGTTTAATTTCACTGCAGTTTGTAAAGAGATCAAAGTTGGCCGAGGATTTTGAAATTTGGTATAAGGGCCTAAATGTTGATTCTAAACAACTTTTCTTAATAACTTTTTGTCGTATTTACTACCTAAAAGGCACGCTAATCTACAGCAAAATAAATTTTTTTAATAATTTCCAAGGCATACTTGATTTTTTGGAAATGTCAAGGAAACATTCGGACGTGGCTACTTATTTTGTTCACGCGGAAACCCAAAATGCTCGGCGAGCGGCAAAGTGATGAAAACGCACGCTCAGCGGCAAATGTCAACTTTCTGTTGTCAAATGACAGTGAGAAAAATCTACTTTCGATGTCAGTCGTCGAAAAAGGTAATAGAACCCACCTAACACTGCAATACAAACGTTTAGGTTCATTACTAGTGGGCAATGATCAACTTTATTTTAGTATAAACTGTCAAATTGGTAGTCTATATTTTGCGGTAATTAAATATTTAAAGGAATTTTTTAGAACATGTAATTGGATAAAGAAAAATTTACAGGATTTTTGTAACAGTAACTCATTAACAGTGGTAGATTATAGTTTCTTGAAGCCATTTAAATATACCGGGTGTCCGTTCTCAAAGTCGAACATAGGCGATTAATATTGTATTGAACGTTTTTGCCGATTGCTGCTCGCCAATTCAACTTACAGGGAAGGTAATGGTATCAATGGGAAGATAAAATTATTACACATCAAATGATACCAATAATAATATTCAAGATGCGATTTTTATTTTAAAATATTAATTTAAAGCTTGGGAATTTTTAAATATGCCATGCCTTGATTTTCAAGTTCGACAGCATTTGTCAAAAAAATTGGTAATTAGTTGACGTAAATCAGGTATTTTCTGTCAACGTCTGTTAAAATTATCTACAGAAAAATGAATTATTTTAATGAAGAATGAGTGAATGCTCTAATGTTAATTACCTATGTTCGACTTTGAGAATGGACACCCGGTGTATTAATTAGAATTGAAAAATATTTCTCCTAAAAAGCGCATTGCATAAAAAACGTAAAAATTATGCAAAGATAATACTTTTCGGTAAATAATAAAAACTCTGTAATTTATTCAGACTGTCTCATTCAAAAACAAAACAATCAAGGCAGTTCATCGCAATATGTATCTGTATTGTTTAGTAAGTGTAACATTTTTTATTATAATTTAAAAATTATAACTGTTTTTATTTGCTTCAGTGGCTAAAATATCTTAGTTTTTAAATTTCTTGTTTTTTATATTTAATAATAGGTTATTGTGTGGTTTTATTTGAGTGTGTTAATACATTAATATGTAGACGACATAATGATTGGAGCTAATAAATCAAATATAACCAATATTTTTTTAACATCTTTAATCAATTTCATTCTAGACTTGTAACGATAGCTTCCTTGCAAATGATTTAAAAACACTTTAATTATTGTTTGTCCATGCACACGTTCGAAACTTATAACGTGAAGTTAGTCATTATACAACGGTAGTGGCGCGTAAACCCTTCACGGGAGCCGTTTGTCCAAATTCAAGTCTCCGCGAACCTGTTAATTATCTTACGCCTATATCAAATTGTTAGAGAGCAGATTCAAACGTTTGCTAAAATATTTATGGATACCCTGATGTCTTTCTATTATTAGGGACCTCGGCGTTAATGTGTGGCAACGCTAAACGTACATTGCTCCGACAGCTAGAAATTTTTGAGTAATGTTTTTAACGTTAATTAGAGCTAACCTTCGGGGCTAAACGTTAGCTAGTATAAACTTGCATTGCTCTGTACCGGCGTATTTGTTGTTGAACCCGCTCTGCGACCTATATTTATTTAACTTTTGGTTTTCTTTAACTGCCTCTGCGGCGCCCTTCATAATTTTGCTTTTAAAGTGTATGTATTGTCCACCTTATAGCTGCCTAAACTTATTTATATATAGTTATATTTGTTTCGATACATTTATACCTGCATGCCTGTGAATTGCACTATGGTACCAACTATTAAATAAAGCTGTGATATTTTATTGGTCGTTATTTTTTTCTGGTCGATTTGCTGGAATTATCCTCTACCTTGTGATGGCCCGACGCAAGGATTAAGCGACGTTGAGGACCTGGCGCCCTCTCCTTTTTATTCTCTTTTATCGTAGCTGGAACCCCGACCCTTCTCGGCGAGTTATCCCAATTAGGCTACCTACTACAACTTTCGCCACCAGGTAAGGCCAAAACATTTATCCTTCCTCACAAACCTTATAGAATTTTTTCATTGGACAGCCTGGGACCGCGAGTCCAAAAATGTGGCCGCTCAGCGAATTTCAATTTAGCCGAGCTCGGTGAGTTTCAATTTGGCCCCACGCTTCTAGCCTTGTCATACATGGAAGCTGGAGAAGCACGTGATGGGCGAGCTTCAAATTTAATGTATTTATCTAAAATATTTCTAACCGCTCGAATCTGACGCCGGTCCGTTTCCCGGGGCTTAGTGCTGACGCCACCACGATCTGCAGGAGCAGCTGTGCAGCCGCAGACGAGAATTATTTGTTTAGTTTATTATAATTGTGTTGGGAAGTTGGAATAAAATTGTAACTATTTTCTTTTCATTGTGTTTGTAATTAGATTTAAGCAATAACACCTTGTAAATTATAGTTGACATCTTTTACTCTAACAGTCTACAACCCTACCCCCTACAACCCGCCAGCAGAATTTCTAATGTAAATAAAACATAAATAAAACCTAAATTCAATCAGAAATATGCTATTACAAAATAATTAATTACCCATTAAAATTGATTAATTCTAACATAAATAATAGAATATATAAAATAATAAATAGAAATAAAGTTCAATCTTTTAACTTACAACCTAATTTCTTAGGAAATGAGTTTAATAATTATCAAATAAATAAAACACCAACAATTAGTACTCTGCCTTTTATTCCTAAATTATCTATACAATTAGAAAAGAAAGTTTAAAACATAATCTTCGAATAGCATTTAAAAATCATACCATTGCTCAAAAATTTTTAATAATTTAAAAGACAACACTGAAATTTACAATGAAAATAAAATCATATACTAAATAAACGGTATTAATTGTGATGGAAGATCGATTGGTAAACTAAACAAAATCTTTAAAAACTCAATCAGCATAAAAATTCAATAAAAATGAAAACAGCTGCTTCAAATAAACCAAACACAGCTTTATCTGAACATGCAATCAGTGGCGTATTAATTATCGTAGTTGATCCATAGCTGCTAAAAGTGGGGTTGAGTTTTAATAATAAATGAAGGACTTGAAGTCTTCCCCACAAATTCGTGGGGAAGACTTCAAGTCCTTCATTTATTATTATTAATTATGATTGCCGCTAGAAACCCCTTAAAATTTTGCTCCCAAATTTTACATATTCGGAAAAACCAGAAATTAATTGGCTGTGATTATTTTAGGTTGTTATTTTCAGTAGATACATGCATGGGAACTAATATTTCATGACAAATATGAAAGACATTTTTTGTTAATCATTCCATTTTAGCGCCCCCTGAAATTTTGTGTCAGAGACACGAGCTTGTTAGGCTTCCGCCACTGCATAAAATTGATAAAATGCATACTTCAGTTTTAATGCTCCCATTATTTTACATTAAGAAAATAATTTAAGGAAAAGACTAATTTATTAAAAATTTGAAACTTTTAAAAGCCTTAATTGCATAAATTATCAAACTGACATAGAAAACCTTAAATCCTGTTAGCTTCAAATGTATTAGTCGGATAATTCTCTCAAACAAAGCAAACTTTATGACTACTTGGATACAATCGCCGGGCGGCTAGTTCAGGAGGACGGTTTGCAATTCTTTAATTACTAACAAATGACTAACAGCCAAAATGGCGCCAACGTATCTTGGATAGGATTGGGATGACTGGCGAGTCGTTAGGCGAGCCTGTCATATCCTTGAGCCAGTAAAATGGTTACCTGGCGTGTATTGTTGAATATTTTATTTGTTCCTCACTTGTAAATAACTAGAAATTTACCATTTATTCAAAATGTCAAATTGACAAGCAACTAAATTCATCAATATGACACATACTAAGGAAGACAACTCTGGCTTTGCACGCTATCATTTATCTATGAGCACGCTTGTAAAATATAACTGGCTAGCCAGTAAAAAATTTACAGGCTAGCCAGTTAAGAAACATTTTCAAGGTGGATACAGTGACTTAATAAATTGATGTTTACAAGTGAGGAACAAATAAAATTATTAACGGGTATTCTGAATTAACTTTATTTGAAATATTTGTAGCTGCAGTACTATGTGGAATTGCCGGAATGCCAGAAGTAGATGGCCCTGGTTGTGGTTCTGCCAACTGTACCATTTTGGCAATTTTTTTGTTACTTTCGAGGGAATCCTCCACATATTCTTCGCATGTTTGATGATTTCCAACCTCTATGCGTTTCAAGTATAAAAACTCCGCCACCCTGGAAGTTAGTACAGTACCGAGGTTCTCGAAAACAATGTCCAGTAAAAAGGTGAGTTTTCAAGTTTTAAAAAGAGCAGCAATTTTTTTTAATATATATATATATAATCATGACCCTTGTACCACACAGTGTCGGTATACTTTTAAAAAATGTTCACGTTTAATTTTATATTCACTTTCCATAAATGAACTCCTTCCATGCCTTTCTATTTTTGGTTAAGGTTGCTGCTTCTTCCCATGATTTGCCTCTCTTTTGAAGTATGTTACCGATTACTTTGTTCCATGTTTGTCGTGGTCTGCCTCTCTTTCGTTTAGTCTGTATTCTGCTTCATACACTAATTTTATTTGTCTATGTGTACTCATTCGTTGTATGTGTCCCCACCAACTGAGTTGACGCTGTTCTATGAACTGTGTGACTGTTTGCACCCCTAGCTCCTCTCTTATTTGTGTGTTTCTGATTCTGTCGTTTCTGGTTTTTCCTAGTATTCGTCTCAGGTATTTCATTTCGGCGGCTTGAATTTTACTTTTTTGCCTATTTGAGAGGGTCCAAGATTCACAACCGTAGGTTAAGACTGCTCTATAAATCGTGTTAAATACTTTTATTTTAGTTTGTTTAGAGATTTCTTTTTATTTATAATTTTGATTCATAGCGATAGTAAATTTTATTGTTTTTTCGATCCTCTCATTATTTCTGCTTCTTGTTTCCCTGTTGTTTCTAAGGTTACTCCCAGATATTTAAATTGTCTTACTTGTTCTATTTTTACATTGTCTATTTGGATGTTAGTATTAATATTCTGGTCTCCTATATCAGTATTTTTGTTTTATTTATGTTTATTTTCATGCCTTCTTCTCCATTATTTCTTTCCATATGTTTAGATTTTCGTGTAGTGTTCTTCGCTTCCCGCTGTTAATACCACGTCATCCGCGAAAACTCCGTCTGCTATTTCTACTCTTTCTAGATTTCTAAATCCAACACACATTTTGTTTACTTTTCTTTCGCTTTTCTTGATGATATTGTCCATGTGTACGTTGAATAAGGTTGGACTTAATCCTCCTCCTTGTCTTAACCCTGTCTCAGTTTTAAACCCTTCCGACTTCATGTTATTTCTTATCACATAATTTGTGTTGGTTTTGTATAGGTCTTGAACCACTCTTAATATTTTGTTGTGTACCCCTCTTTCTTTTAGTCCTTTCCACACCTTTAATCTAGGACTGAGTCAAATGCCTTCTCTAGGTCTATGAAAGCTAAATATAGATTTTTATTTTGTAGTTGTCTTCTTTCTGTTATTTGTTTTATTGTAAAAATATGATCCTGATACTCCTTCCGGCCTGAATCCACTTTGTGATTCTGCTAGTTGGGGTTCTAATATCGGCCTTAATCTATTGTTGATAATTTGTTCATATATCTTTACAATGGTGTTCAGTAGGGTTATTCCTCTGTAGTGTTGCATTGTTGTGGTCGCCTTCTTGTGTATTGGTATTATTAAAGCTACTCCCCATTCTTCCGGTATTTTTTCATTGGTCCAAGCTTTGTTCAGTATTTCTAATACTATTTCCATCCCTACTTCTCCTAGATTCTTTATCATTTCACAGTGATCTTGTCATTTCCAGGGGCCTTTCCATTTTTTAGATTCTTAACTACATTCTCCAGCTCTTCGATTTTTATTTTTTCTATTTCTTCCTCGTCAGGCTGTATTCAGTTTCATTACGGTATTCATTTTTCGTTAATTTGCGTTTGATGTCCTAGTAGCTCTTGAAAATATTCTTTCCATCTCTCCATGATGTCTATTTGTTTGTTAATATTCTTGCCTTTTGTTTTTTACGTGTAACTCTTTTACGGTTTTTCTGTTCTGATCGTTTTTAAAACTTTGTAGAATAGTTTCTGATTACTACAGCTATCAGTTTCCATTTTATTCCAAAATCTGTCCATGACTTTTCTTTTGCTGTTACAACTAACTCTTTTACTCTTTTCCTTTGGTTTTTATATATTTCTACTGTTCTGGTTTTTTGTTAGATAGATATTTTTTCCACTCTTTTTTCTTCTTCCTGACTTCTTCTTTTATCTCATTAGTCCACCATGCAGTTTGTTTTGCTTATTATCTTTTTTAAAAGTTCCACATATCTCTTTGCAGCGTTAATGATTATATTCATAAAAATGTTCCATCCTTGTTGTGTGTTAGCCTGTTTTATCTCCTCCATTTTCTTCTGTAGATTTTTGTCTGTTTCTTGTTGGTATCTTTTAGCTATGTTTTATTTCTAAGTTTATACGTTTTTATGGATATGTGACTTTCTTTTTTGTTTCAGTAATTTTTTCGGTTTCTATGTTATTTCTGTTTTATTTTTCCCATAATTAGATAATGGTCTCTATAAATTTCAGCGCCTCTTCTCACTTTTACATCTAATATATTTCTTTTCTCATGTTTTTGTACTAATATATAGTCGATTATTGATTTTTCTCTTTTGTTTGGTGTACCCTAGTGTATTTATGAATATCCTTGTGTTCGTAGAATGTGTTGGTGATAATTAAGTTTTGTAATTGGCAGAATTCAAGCATTCTTTTTCCGTTGTTATTTCTCATTTCTTCTCCGTGTTTACCTATTATTGTTTTGTATTCCTCATCTTTTTTCCCCACTCTGCTGTTAAAATCTCCTGCGATGTAAATTGTTCCTTTTGCTTCTTCTGTTGTTATTGTTAAGTCTTCCCAGAATTTTTCTTTTTCATCTACTCTTTCATTTTCATCTGGTCCGTATACTGATATTACTGTAGTGACCTTTTCTTTTTTATTCCTTAATTCTACTACTAGGATTCTTTCCGACACAGCCTTCCATAAAATAATTTGTTCTGTCAATTTTTTGTGTATTACACATCCTACTCCTGCTGCTGCTCTTTGGTTAATCGATACTCCGCTATATATTAAGGTGTGTCCATTTGTTAGGCACATTTTTCCTTTTCCTTTCTTTTTTGTTTCACTTATTACTAGTATTTCTAGTTCTGATTCTTCAAATTCGGTTATTAATTCAATCTCTTTACCATGTAGGCTTCTGACGTTCCACCCTCCTAATTTCCAAATTTTTGTTGTTTTGTTCTCTGGTTGTGTTTCTTTCGTTTTTTCTTTGCTCTTTGTTTTCTTGTTAGATCCATTATCCTTGCTCTTTGTTTGTTTACCTTCGTATATTAATTTCTCGTTTTCCATATCCATTGCCTTGTTTGTCGTGCTACTTGTTTCAGGTATCTTAGTGTCTATTCGTTTTTTGATGTTGTCTGTTCATCCTGTGCTTTATGTTCTTTGATTTTACTTCCAGCTTCCTTTCCTTTGTCCATCACACTTCCGCTTTGTTTTACTGGGAAGAACGTTTGTGCCCAAACTTTTTGTTTAGGTGTTTTTTGTTTTGTGTCTGTATATGGTTCAGTTCTCTCTGGTTCTTTCCTGTCTGGTTGAGCCTCTTTCTTCCTCTGCTTCTCGTCTCTTTCTTCTTGTATTTCTTGTGGTGAGCGTTGACTAAAAGTTCTTCCCTTTTTCCTGTTCTTGTCACCTATCTTGTCTTCTAAATTATCTTCAGTTGTTCCCTCCTGTAGCTGTTCTAGGGTATATTTTTCTCCGTTTATTTTTAATTTATTCCCAACTAGATAAACTAGGTATCCTTTATTTCTCATTCCTTTCATATGCTCTACAAGTACTTTTTTGTGTTCTCGTTCCTTAATTGTTAAATCTTCAGCAAACCATATATTTGATCCTTTTAGATTCTTTGCTTTGGCCATTATTTCGTTCTTTTTACTCCATTGTACTAGTTCCAATAATGTTGGTCTCACATTATCTTTTTTATATCTTCCTAATCTTCTTACTTCCTGTATTTCCGTTTCCATGTTGATTGAGACCTCTATTTTCCTTAGAGTCTGCCTTATTCTTTCCCTTAGCTCTAAATCGGACTGATCCTCTGCATCTTGAATTCCATAGATTACCATTTTCTTCTTTCTTATTTCCTTCTCTAACCTCTCTAACCTTTTTTCTTGGTTCTCTACTGTTGTTTGTAGTATACGATTTTCTTCTTTAAGTTTCGTATTCATGATAGTAATTTTTTCCATATCTTTTTGAAATTTATCTATCTTCCCTTCTATTCTTTCACTCCTATTTTCCATATTATCTAATTTAGTTTTAATTTCTTTCAATAGTTCCTCCATTTTTCACTTCCTTGTTTTTTGTATTTGCGAAATAACTACGTCGCCCTTTCGGATGATACGCCACTGGTGTTACTTCAAATGCTCCAATCCCGTTGCGATAAATTGACCGTGACCGACGTCCCGCCTCCTGACGAATCACGCGTCAGCTTTTTCCCGCGCCTTTCGAATGTGCCAACCGTACGCTATTAACGCGACTCGTCTGTTTCTACAATCTCGACGTGCGATTATAGAACGTTCGCCGTGCGTTATCACTATTTAGAATGCTTGTCTTTTTCCGAAATAGCTTGGTTAATCCGGCTTTGTTTATTGTTTATTTAAACTACACCTCCTTGCTCTTGCAGTTAGTGCACTTTCTACTACTGTTTACTCCGTTATTAATCACTCAAAATCACTTCGAAACTTCACTAAGTGCCACGCCCGACCTGTCGGTAACGCGACGACTCGACCTAAGTCGAGACACGAGCTTGTTAGGCTTCCGCCACTGCATAAAATTGATAAAATGCATACTTCAGTTTTAATGCTCCCATTATTTTACATTAAGAAAATAATTTAAGGAAAAGACTAATTTATTAAAAATTTGAAACTTTTAAAAGCCTTAATTGCATAAATTATCAAACTGACATAGAAAACCTTAAATCCTGTTAGCTTCAAATGTATTAGTCGGATAATTCTCTCAAACAAAGCAAACTTTATGACTACTTGGATACAATCGCCGGGCGGCTAGTTCAGGAGGACGGTTTGCAATTCTTTAATTACTAACAAATGACTAACAGCCAAAATGGCGCCAACGTATCTTGGATAGGATTGGGATGACTGGCGAGTCGTTAGGCGAGCCTGTCATATCCTTGAGCCAGTAAAATGGTTACCTGGCGTGTATTGTTGAATATTTTATTTGTTCCTCACTTGTAAATAACTAGAAATTTACCATTTATTCAAAATGTCAAATTGACAAGCAACTAAATTCATCAATATGACACATACTAAGGAAGACAACTCTGGCTTTGCACGCTATCATTTATCTATGAGCACGCTTGTAAAATATAACTGGCTAGCCAGTAAAAAATTTACAGGCTAGCCAGTTAAGAAACATTTTCAAGGTGGATACAGTGACTTAATAAATTGATGTTTACAAGTGAGGAACAAATAAAATTATTAACGGGTATGTTCAAATCTGAATTAACTTTATTTGAAATATTTGTAGCTGCAGTACTTTGTGGAATTGCCGGAATGCCAGAAGTAGATGGCCCTGGTTGTGGTTCTGCCAACTGTACCATTTTGGCAATTTTTTTGTTACTTTCGAGGGAATCCTCCACATATTCTTCGGCGATGTTTGATGATTTCCAACCTCTATGGCGTTTCAAGTATAAAACTCCGCCACCCTGTGAAGTTAGTACAGTAACCGAGGTTCTGCGAAAACAATGTCCAGTAAAAAGGTGTGAGTTTTCAAGTTTTAAAAAGGAAGCAATTTTTTTAATAATACTCCCAAATATATTATGCCCAATCGGCTGCTTCCATACTTGCCCATTACGAACACTGAGGAAAAACCGTGTGGTCTGCAGGTCTCATACCAAGGTAGTTTTTGGTGATACGTATCCAATTTGGTTCAATTATTACAAACTGTCTTGAAGTTCCAGTTTTTGTATAAGGTATATTTACTGTGTCCCCTTTTATCTCTAAACCATGAATTCTCATTTTACAGAGCTCATCGTTTCTGCAAGCGCCTGCTTCGCCCATAATTAAAGCAACCTTTAATTGTTTGGAAATTTTATTTTCAGAAATTGACACACATGTTACTTACTTTTATGGGAATAAATTCCTCATCTCTTGCATCTTCAAGAAAGGTATTGACTTGGTTAATATTGAGAACTGAAGATTTTTTTGGCTTATAACCCACATTTTGTCGTTTCAGAAATTACTGTAATTTGGGATACTTGAAAATGTCGACATTATCTCTTAGGTTTAATGTGGATTTAATCATAGAATAGATGGACCACAGTGTTGATGATTTGTAGCGTTTCGATTTTTCTTCAAAATATACTAAAACTGCATTTTCACTGATTTTTGTCACTTTTTTGGCATTACACCATTCCTTAAAGTTAGAATAGGCCTTATTATATCTATCTTGTGACTTTTCAGGTAATAAATTGCTGACAGTAGCAAGGGCTGCAGCACGGATTTCAGGTGGGTGCATAATAAGTGTTCATTGCTTCCCATGTCAGACATTTTGGGTAAATCTGCAATTCAGATTAAATTGTTATATTTGTCAAAAGTTTAAACCAATTTACTCACCAACTTACTTTAAAATTTCAGAAAATTTAGAAAAGTGACGCCGATTTGACAGTTCTTATTCGAATCAAGCAGCCTACTATTTAGTAAATGCTATTTTTATTTTTAAAGATTTTTATTATCCCATTCATAGAATTTTTAAGTTTTCAGAGTTACTTATGAATAAACTGTTTAGAAACATTTTGGGAACAGCATAAAATCGGAAAATATGCTGCGTATTTTGCAGGATATTGTCACCTTTAACAACTTTAAGAGTCTGTTGCATTATTTTTATAGTGTCAAATGTTGCTCCACTGAGGCCGGCTGGGGAAAAAAATAGTATTCAAACTTCGTTAAGAAAGTGCTCTTGCATACCTTGCGCAATTACAAACCTCGCCTTCGGCTTGGTTTATAAACTTTGCGCTCGGTATGCAAGACTGCACTTTCTTACCTTGGTTTGAAATATACCTACTATTGGTTTTGGTGAACGGTGCATGTAGCTACAAGATTTAATTATCAAAAAACCTTCAAAAGTGAAAAAAGTATGTAGGTTACTATAGCTAACAAAACATAAAAAAAGCGTTTTTAGATTACGATTACGAATCGACACACCACTAATGATAGTTGCAACTTGCATGAAGGTTCTACTAAATAAAACTACGTATATGACAATAATTTTTATTGAAAGTAATTGAATCTCTGGTAATTAAATTACTGCATTGGGCGGTAATTGGTAATTAATAATTAATTACTTTTTAAAAGTAGTGATGTTAAGTTTCATGAAACTTATAATTTTGAAAAGTTTCATGAAAAGTTTCATGAAAACCTTGAAACTTATGAAACTTGTGAAACTTTTAGGATTCCTGTACATTTAAGTAGCTTTCAGCATTTTAAAGTATCTAATACAGTAATACCAATATATAATATTTAAACAGAACATTAATTTTACTTAAAAGGGGTTACAAATTATGAAATTACAAGACACAGTTTTTAAAAATAACATATATAAGTAAAATTAGTATTTACTATTTAAACCTATTTTTATTCATTATTTTCTAATTCAGTGTCACCATAGTCATCAGTTGTTACCTCGTCACTACTAACTTCTGCCATATTTAATGTAGTCTTTCATTAATTCCTCATCTTGAGATAGAGAAGCATCCGACTCTTCCGAGTCTGTAAATCTAAGTTCTTCTTCTTCATCATCATCAATTTCATGTATTTTAGGTTGTTTGTTTTGACTTCACTAGCAATCTGTAATACTGACTTGAAACTTATAAGAAACTTTTGAAACTTATGAAACTTTTGGAAATTTTTGAAACATGTGAAACTTATAAATTTGAAAAGTTTCATAAAATTTGAAACTTTTCATGAAACTTTTCAAGCTCACATCACTATTTAAAAGTAATTTCCCCAGCTCTGATTCAGAGTTACATCAGTAGTTTTTACTTTATAAAATCAACGATTACTCGAACGAAGAGGGAGTTTTTATGAAAATAGCTTTATTAGCATTATTGCTATACATAAACAATTTCACAATTAATAAACAATAATTCGTATGGTTAGAAGATACCTATTACAGTGAGGTTGAAAACAAATCTCTCACTCTACGCAAACTAACCCCACTGTAATATGTTTTTTTGTAATACCTACTTTAAGGACTGTTTACTACTACGAGTATATAAGCAACCTCTTGACGGCTGCAGGCCGTTAAAAGTGTCCGTAAAGACCACGGCCTGCTAAATTGTGTGCCAAAAGTCAAAGTGACGTTTGTCACACAATTCAGCAGCAAATAAGCCTTCAACTTCACATAGAAAAAGACGCAAAAGACTCCTATAACTCCTGAGCATACGCTAAAATAACTTGCTCATTCACAATCTTAACGTCGTTAGGAATATCTTCATTTTCTACAGATGCCATAAGTTACTAGCTGGTTACAACTTACAACTGCTAACAGCCATACATGAAATGGGAAATAAATGACATTTATAAACAACAGTTGTAACGTTCTACGCATTCTCAATCATTCTAAAACGTTATTACACAAATCTAGCGTTTTGATAAAAATAAATTAGAAAAAGGTAGGTATGACCGAATTGTATGTAGGTATTTGTACAATACACGTCCGTAAGGGCCTTTACTGCCTCGCCAGTATTATTCGACTCGCTCTTCGAGCTCGTCTCACCAACTCTCTGGCTCGGCAGTAAAGGCTATCCTAACCGACTTCTACTGTAAAATACTATTAGAATACGATAGAAACTCGCTCTTAGTTCGAGTAATTGTTCATTTTATAAAGTAAAAACTACTGTTCTAACTCTGAATGTCATCAAATAACAAATTAATTTGAGTATAGCTGTCAACCGTTGTCAAGTTAAGGCAGCTCATATTTAAAAAACATGAAAACTTTTGATTAATATTATTCAATGAAAATTGACAAAAATAATTTAATTTTTGATACCATTAGATGCGCAATAATTTTCTCTTTCCATTGATACCAAAACATTTTCTATAGGTTGAATTGGCCAACAGGAACCCATAAAACTGTTAAATCCCTATGTTCCAGGTTGAAAGTGGACACCCGGTACATGCAAGTAAACGTTTTTTTGGTATGGTTTTATAATCACACATAGAAGTATAAGTCTTTCCTTTATGAGTTCTTATATGTACAGCTAAACTTTCCTTTCGTGTCACTTTAAAATCACAAAAAGAAGAGCTATACGGTTTTTCTCCTATCTGAGTTCTTACATTTGCAACCAATTTTTTTATTGTGCCGTTTTATAAACTCAAATAGAACAGCTGTAAGGTTTTTCTCCTGTATGAGTTCTTATATGTGGAACTAAGTAATCTTTTCGTATCGCTTTATAATCACAAAAAGAACAGCTAAGTATAAGGTTTTGCTTCAGTATGGGTCGTTAAATGGGCAACTAAATCTCTTTTTCGTGCTGCTTTATAATCACACATAGAACAGCCACATAGAACAGCCATACGGTTTCTCTCCTGTGTGAGTTCTTATATGTACAACTAAACTTTCCTTTCGTGTCGTTTTAAATTCACAAATTGAACAGCTATACGGTTTTTCTCCAGTGTGGGTTCTTACATGAGCATCTATATCCCTTTTTTGTGCCGCTTTGTAATCACAACTAGAGCAGCTATAAAGTTTCTCTCCTGTGTGAGTTCTCACATGTGCAAGCAACTTTTTTTGTTGTGCCGTTTTATAAACACAAATAGAACAGCTGTAAGGTTTTTCTCCTGTGTGAGTTCTTATATGTTGAACTAAATCCCTTCTTCGTGCAGTTTTATATTCACATTTAGAACAGTTATAAGGTTTCTCTCCTGTATGAGTTCTTACATGTGCGACTAAGCAATCTTTTCGTTTCGCTTTATAATCACAAAAAGAACAGCTATAAGGTTTTTCTCCGGTATGGGTTGTTAAATGAGCAACTAAATCTCTTTTTTGTGCTGCTTTATATTCACACATAGAACATCCATACGGTTTTTCTCCTGTGTGAGTTCTCACATGTACAACTAAATCTCTTTTTTGTGCCGTTTTATAATCACATATAGAGCAACTATAAGGTTTCTCTCCTGTATGAGTTCTTATATGTACAACTAAACTTTCCTTTCGTGTCACTTTAAAATCACAAATAGAACAGCTATACGGTTTTTCTCCAGTGTGGGCTCTTACATGAGCATCTATATCCCTTTTTTGTGCCGCCTTGTAATCACAAATAGAGCAGCTATAAAGTTTTTCTCCTGTATGGGTTTTCATATGTGCAATTAATTTTTTTTTAGATGTCATTTTGAAATCACAAATATAACAAATATGCGGCTTTTCTTTTCCAATAGTTTTCATGGAAGTATCTATATTATTTCCGGGTAATACTCTATGTTCACAAGCACTACAGGCAAATCGTGTTTCACTAAAGCTATCTTCTTCATAGTCAATTAAACTTTTCTTTGGGCTGTAATCGTAACTACATACCTCACATTGATTAGAATTTTGTACTCCGTTAACTTCGCTTTTAATTATAAGCTCCTCTTGTTTAATAATTATTTCAGAATAACCACTACTAATCTCTGGATCTTCAATGATTTCTTTCTTACTAGGTATCTTCCAAACAGCTTCATTACTATCCATACTTAACGACATGGGTAAAGCAGTTACTACCGAATCATGTAATTCACTATTTGTTGATTTGTGGTTACTGCTCATTATGAATATTTATACGTTATTCCTTCAGCTTAATACAGGCAAGAAGGAAACATCTGAAATTGCAACTGCCAATTACAGTACGTAATTACATTAAATTGAATTATTAATATATTGCACATATTTTATATTTATTCACAAACCTTTTAAGACAAGTTTAATTGCTTTACAAATAATATTAGTAGTATAAACTCTATCAAGTATTGAATAACACAGTCGTCGGCTAGGTTACAGGGTTACGCTGTTTAATGACCTGTGTTTATAAGACTTCTCTTGTTCGCTCTCTCTCTTTCTTGGTCGCTGTTTCGCTCTCTGCCAAGCATTATTTTGATCTACTAAAACGCACACTATCTAATTCGACTACGACATTTACTGTTATTAAAAGACTTGTATGTATGTTTAGAAATTAGAACTTGCACATTTACGAACTAATTATACCGGGTGGAGAACTGCGCGAAGCGGCAGAGTAAATCGTAATTATAAATTATTTATTTCCCTAATTATTTTGGAGCTAAAGTGTAAAAAACTTTTTGTGAAGAGAAAATGCTACATTCATGCATACTACTATTTAAAACTTTTTTTCTACGGCCACTACTAAAAGTAGGCCTTTTAGCACTAACTTTTTTACTAAAAATGACGTTTTATAAATCAGCGTGTTAAAAGTGAAATCAGCTGGTGTTGAATTTAGAATATTAAACAGGAAGTGAGGTTATAAAGTTATTCTAGTTACTTCTTTCGTTAGAGATAAAGTGTTTTTTTAAATAATTAAAGCATTATATAATGAATAAAGTAAAATGTGTACTATTATGATTACCTTTGATAACTAACTTTGACAGCTACAAACTGCAGAAACAGTCACATGCGCGTCACGGCCATCTATTTACTATGACATAAATTATAACTGTCATAAATGCAAACCTTTGTTAAATCCGACATTTATGGATTAATAACAGTAAATTTAAAGCCGTAGAAAAAATATTGTGTGCAAACTCGTGCATAAACATCCACCGATCAAGAAATATTGAAAGAAAACTGTAGGTTATCGTTTATATGGACTGTTCATTTTCATGTTTACATATATAGCCAGTTTGTACTTGCATGCTTTTGCATTGTTAATTAGGCTTAAACCTTGTAATGGAGCAAAGCGTGCGAATTCGACCTATGCAGTGTCCAAGTTGCAAAGCGTGATTTCGTATGTACAGCGATAAACGAGCATCGCGGGGAACTTCCGCCTAAGCATCTTTCACGTGGCAAAGGCAGTTGCTTGCGGGCGTTACCCGGAGCCGCACCTAGTGAATTGTACCTACGACGAAATAAATAGAACCGGTTTAAGAAAGCCTTTCGGTATTTAAAGTTTGCTATACAAGTTTTAAGCGCATCAATCAGTATTTGCGTGTTCTGCAGATACCGTGTAAATCGTTTTCAAGTTGAGTACACACCTGCGAAACAGCTACGTATATTCGTGACGTCTATTGTAGGTATGTGGCTTAAGTCGTCATCGCAGCATCAGGGTAGCAACTAGGGATTCCTCCTTATCGTGCGTGGTAAAATTCCACGCGTAACGCCGTTTAAGGTTTTGGTGACGTAATCTAAGGCGAGCCCAATTCGAGGATACGTTGCTGCTGCCACGCTCCTATGCCAGGTAACACAATATCCACAAGAAGTGATTGTAGCTTCAGCGTGAAGCGGTGGCTGCAGCTGCGTGAGATTGCGTTAAACGGAATGCGCTTATCTACGTGAATGGCGCCGGGTTTTTAGGCATGCAATCGTGTCCAGAACCATACTTCGATGTAGTTTTCCGTTTGCGCTTTTAAGAACAATTATTTTGCCGTTAGTTTAATATTGTTTAAATGTATACTTGCATGGCATTATGTAAATTTAAATGCGGGTAACCCCAAGCTATATCGCATATGATTTAAGAATAGCCAATCACTACGTTTTAATCATATTCTCGTTGTTGTTTTTATCTGTGTTTTAAAGTCAATATATTTGTGTAAATAAATTGGTCTTTCTTCTGTATGTTGCTTCATGTCAGTTTCAGCCCAAAAACCCCACAGGGCAGCCCATGTTCTTGTTTTTGGCAAATAGTGATAATTCGCAAGCACGACTGGGGTATTTAGGAGAGTGTTATATATACTGAGCGATCAATGTAAACAAATAGGCTAATTATTAAAATGCTAAGACATACAAGACGCCTGGTTTAAATTTAACGTTCGGGTAGAGGGGCTAACAAACGTCGTGTTACAATATGGCGCACAATGATGAAGTTTAAACCACAGCATAACGGAAAGCACCGTTACAGGCTAAGGGGGGTGCTGTACTGCTTGGTCGCTTGGGGATTTTTGATTCTTTGAAGTGTGATTGTCTCATAAACAAAAAGGATCAGTAGAACTGAACCAAAGATCGAATCCGGCAGGACTGCAACGGATATGGGTTGCGGTGTGTGTCAAAGAAGAGAATTCTTGGTAAATATAAAAAGGGACACGTAGGCAGCACAAGTGACTAAACAACATAAAGTTTCTGGGAGCAACGTCGTCACGCGGCGCTATCAGCTGCAAAACGTTGTAACCAAAACTATTGGGACAAAAAAATCTGTAAACACGGGATCAAATAATAAAGATGTGAAGAAAATTTAGAACATGTTTGTTTATATCACAAAATGCTAGCAGAATTGGAAGATATGCTAGAAAATTGTGCCGCAGAAATAAAGGTACTTAAATGGGAAAATAATCAACTGAAGAATTCAGTTTTAAAGTAGAAGCAGAAATCGAATGTTTAAAAGGATAAATCGAGAGGAAAATATACTTATAAAAGGTATCATTGATAACGAGGGAGAAAGAAAGATGAGACTAAAAGTAAAGTGGTAGCTTTAATAATAAGATAAATGAGAATTGAGATTAGCATTGAATCGGAGTGTATAACGCTCTGTTGTATTTTAACGTTCCTTTAATGGATTGCGCCTTTAGATTTTTGCTTCCGCACTCTAAAATTAATAGCAACGTTCTCATCGTTATCTTTTCGAATGTTGCCGAAAGAGAATTTTAATTTTCGAATACGCAAACTTGAAGATAACAACGATCGCCAAGTTTGAGAATTCGACAGCCCGGTCTTCTTCCACATGCTCTGGTAGAGAGCAGCCGATACGGGGATCGATCGTGACCCCAAGGGAATTTTCTCCACTTGGTCCCAGAGTACTCCTTGTAATTTGGCGATGTTTAATTGTCTTCTGTAAACAAACTCTTAAAATGCGAGCTGCAGTGTTCCGCTACGGCCAGTTTGTATTTTGGGTAAGCACATTGAAATTATTAGCTATATAAACTGCTTTTAACATTATAACTTAGTTACATGATTTATCAAAAAAATTGTTACATTATCAGTCAGCAGCGAGTAGCTGAAAAAATGATAGTTACATAGAGAGAAATTAAAAAAATTCTATTCTTTTTCGTACACAGCAGAAAAAGAAACAAATTACAACTAATACTGTATTAAAGTTTTAATAATAATAATAATACAATAAAGTACAATCAGGTACAAGGTTATTATTACAAGTACTATTGCTACAAAAAAAAATAGAGCAAAGTTGAATCTGAATTTTTTAATTGGCAAATAAGATGTGAATAAATAAATATATATTCAAAACGTCACTGTCAATCATGCCTAGAGTAAGTTTAGTTTCAAAAACTAGGATTCTTTCTTGCTTAGAAAACGGTATTACTATTTGGCAAATTGCACATTTATCTAGATTTACAATTGTTTTATATTGTATTTATATAATATTTTATATTTTTTATAGACTGATACTGCTTGCAGCTTCAGCATCAACTAATAGTCATTAACATAATTGAAATGTCTATTTGCACCGAACTTAGTTTTTATATTTCTGTTACGGTCGTAGGAAAAATAAAGTATGATAGACGCGAATAAATACCATTAAAGCAATAGCGACATTAAAAGCACTCAGCTTCGCATCGTGTTCTTAAATTTGTGGCATGTGGTTTAAAGACTATTTTTTTCCTTCAGGGCCCCGTTTCTCTGCTGATTCTGGAGACACTGCAGCATAAAAGGCTTATTGTGCATTCTCTAATTAGTGAGTCACAACCATTCAGCGATCTTTATTCCCTGTATAAAATGATATAGGCCCTTCACCGGGTGTGTAGCAAAGTCCTTCGGATCCAAAGTAGGCTGCTCCAATGTGCGCTGTCTTTTTCTTCCCAACGCATCACAAACAAACAAAAGTGTATTGCAGTTTCTACTTCCTTATTTCAGAATCTACAAGTAACGTCTCCAATGTATTTTCCCATCTTTCGCAGGTGTTCCTCAACAGTCGTATGTTATGTTAGTAGACCTGTGACGATCCTGAGTCAGTCTCAGTATTTATTCCTGGAAAAAAATCAAAGAAATTGAAAATTTAAAGTTCTGCACAGTTTCGTATCCTTAATAGACTACATTTGCGAGCTTGGTGCATATTCGCTCGCTCCGCCGTCTTATTAGAAAATGACGTCCAAAATCAGTTTTTTGATAGTATCTTCAATCCAGTAACTCCTCGATAAAAAATGGTTATAAAAATTAGGGAGGATCAATTTCCCTACAAATTGCGTCTAAACATGTTTTGTAAAGTAAATAGTTTTAGAGTTAAACTCATATGAATTAGGGACTATTTCCTAAAATTGTATAAATGCTCCCGTGTCTTCCGAAATTGTACTAATTGTCGATTAGTTAATAATTAATTATTATTTATACTAATATCTGAGCTCTCGTAGCAGTCAAGTACATACAAGACGTGGAAAGACACTACGGTTCCAACCCAATGATTATATTCGACGAATATCAAGCAGTGACTTAAGTTGATCGCGTTATTAATTGCTGTTGTGCCTAACTAGTAGCTCATAGTTTGACTAAACAAAACTTCGATTTCGGTCGTCGTCCCGCGGCGCCATGTGCTCTTTGGGGCGGCTTAAATTTTGTTGTGCCGCAAGTTAAGTTGACCCCTAAGTTAACTTTGTTCGGGGCAGTCCAAAGTCAAGTGCTCGCAAAATTAATTTGTGCCAGTTGCGTAGATACATTTCCAGACTCCGAAGTTTGTGCCTGGAAATCGTTACAGTATTTGTAGAAGCCAATTGTTATGCTGATTTTGTCGGTTCACATATAATAGTTGAAATAATTAATCAGATTTGACAAGTCACATTTATTTAGTAAAAATTCAATTAATTTTCACTGAATGGTTAGGCAACCCTACTAGCATCAATCTTAAATTCAAACAAGTACAGTTCTGTGTTTATCAGCTAAAAGCACACTGTGCATTCTTCAGATTTTCTGTTGGCCAACTTTCCAATTTTTGGAACTTTGATAAGCTGAATTGGGCTGTTTTTGAGCATTTTTCGGCCATTTCCTGGCAAGTCTTGCGTCGTGTAAGTTTGAATCGCTTCCTTTTGGGGAACCAGTCTCACGGCTTTGATAGCCATCTTCATTGTTGGAAGGATATGGAGGCTTCGTAACCCCTGTTGGAATGTTCCGGAGATTTGTGTTTATATCCCCGGCATTCGCTTCGTCACGGACGGATTTGATAAGACATTCATTCTTCGCACGCCTGGCTGAACAAGATGGCTTCATTACGCCTTAAGGTTCGTAGTTAATATTTGCCTACGGTCTCCTTCTCTGTGCGCCGTAATCTATCGGAAAAATGTGTAATTTTAGCCATTTTTGTTGCACACTGGAGATGATTTTTGTTGCGCCTTGAAAGTGATTTTTTTTCTCACCTGGATTGGTTCTATTGGTATTGGGGCAATTGGTGCCTGCATCGCCTGCCTGCACCCTGTTCGCTGGCCTCCTTGCGCTACTCGCTTTGCTGCTGAAAGCCGGCGTCGTCAGCTCCCTGTGTCCTTGACGCACTAGGTGTTCTGGAGGAGCTGGTGGCCCGAGTTCCACCTTGGTCAGCCGAATCTGCGTGAATCGTACGAAACATTTGATTTGGGGTGTGTATTTATGCTAACGAACTAACCTAGTTAATTGTAGGCATTACATTCAGTATTTTAATATTTGTAATAGTGGATTAATTGTATAAGTAGATTTAAGGCATATCATTCAATTCGTCGTATTTGTAAATTAAATTTGCTTACCCTTGGCCTGTGGGAAATGTGAGGAATGTTGTTTTGAATTGGGCCCTTGTAACGTAATATAACATTCAGATATGCTATTAAGCTTTTTTAGGACAGTTAAACGTACCTAGATTACAGGCTAGCTGTATGTAACAACGGGATCTGCCGCTAGTTATCTGTTTAGGCCAGTGCGCTCAAAATTTAGTTGTGGAGGTTAGTTCTGTAATCGCCATCGCGTATTAAAGTAAACGTCAGTCAGTATTAGGCTGTAACTAGCGAACCGCTTGCGGTAATTTAATGGTCAAAATGTGGATATTCGCAAAGCGAGTTTGCAACTTGTTATGTTAACTTTGTCAGGAGCATATTCAAGCCGTTGTTTTGAGAAGTTATAAAAAACATGATGAGTTTATGATATAAATCGCCCCGACCTTGTATGTTCATACAACCGTAAGAGGGTTTCGACCTTTTAAAGTTTTGAAGCTGTCACATTTAAGTTCAAGCTAACATTCGGGGTTATAGTTATCCTTTTTGCTTGCATAGCTCTGGTTTTGCAGCGCTTTGCCTCACAGGGTGTGTGCAAATCTTTGTACCTGCTTTGCCAATTCAGTAGCAATTTTTTTCTTTGTTCGCGATAGCGTACAGCTTAGTTTGTTTAATTATTAGCCTATGGATGAAAATGGTGTTATTTAGTGATGGGAAGTTTCGATACTTTTGCGGACTCGTTCATTCCAATCCCATTCCGCAAGTGGATCGAGTCCATCGGATTCGATCCTCGGATCGACATCGAAATTGAATGTGGGGGTCCTCGGTCATTCCGGACCGGGAACGAACAACGCGCGTATCTTTGTTTTGGTGAGTGGTCACGCAGTCGGTAATTCAGTATGTTTATATGTCTCAAACATCAATTGGGCACATACAAAGCCGCCAAAAGCCATAAATCACTGATAACTGATAAAAAAGCACGCAACTTCGGCCGTATCATGTGTCGCCTGTCGACGTCGAGCCTCTAAAACGAACAGCATCATCATTTGCTGTTCCCCATCAACACATTGTACTGTATTCTGTATTGAAATGGATTGAATAACAAAATGCCAAAGGAATGAATGTCCGCGAGAATTGACGCCTCTCGACCTTTTTGTTCCTCGGAACGAATCCGGACCGAAACTTGGACTCGATCCAAATCGATCCTGCCCCGGATTCGATCCTTTGTATCGAATCCGACCGGATCGACACATCGCTAGTGTTATTGATTATTTTTATGCAGTGCCCTTTGTCGTTTTCAACGTGTTTTAGGTTGTTTATTGATTTGTGTGTATAGTTATTATTGCTTTGTTATTGATTTGATTGCATATTTGTGATTGCTTTTGATTTTCGATTTGCTTGTCCATGTTTGTCTAGTCATTATTATGTGTGTTGCATTATAGAACCAATTATCCAAATATATATTGTTATAAGTTATTGGTTTTGCTATTTAGTTTTCTGGATTTATCCCATACTTTGGGGAGGTCCGACCGAAGGATTTGTCTACGTCGAGGACCTGGAGCCCTGTCCCGTAGTTTTGTTGCAGCTTTGCTGGAACCCCGATCCTCTCGACTAGTTAGCCAAATTAGGCCGATATTTACCAGACGGCAAAATAACAAATACAACTTTTGCCACCAGGTAAGGCCAACAAATTAGGCCGATATTTACCAGACGGCAAAATAACAAATACAACTTTTGCCACCAGGTAAGGCCAACCCCTTAATCCTTCGTTGCACACTGTTAGGAAAAAGGCGTTTTATTTAGTGTCATTTGTCGCGACAGTTCACCAGTTGCTCACGGAAAAGTCCGGACTTGAACTCGCTAAACTTTTCCATAAATTAAAAAGAAACACGTATGTGTCTTCTTGCTTTTGCTCAGTGGATTTAAGTGGCCTTATAGTCAACCCGGTGTGTTTAACCGACGTCGTGTTGATGGAAGCATAACGAAGGCGCTTCACGATTACACGGTGGTACTGGGCATACATTTGAACCCACTAACAACCCAATCCCACCGTGTGTGCATAACAACGGCCCAAAGCGAAATCTGGGGTGGCATCAACCTCCTTTGCAAAGCACCCCTATTAAGGCCAACTTCTTTTAAAAGCAGGTAATTTAGGTGTTTATCGCAAAACGATATTTCATGTTGTGCCTAAACTAAGAAACGTTCGTTTAATTAGCAACTAATTTGTGCTTAACATCAGTGCATGTTGTGTTTCTCTTGAACTTTTCAGCGTTATTTGCTCTGCCACATATTACAGTGTAATTTTGAAATATATAGTATGTAGGATATATGTATATATGTGTTATTTTTTGTCAACGTTTTATAAGATTTCTTTACTTTTGATGGAGATAGCTTGATATAGTACATTTGAGGTTTGAGTCAAGCTCTCTCCCGTTGTTTACAGGAGGCATTCATTATCTGATATGCTTTTGCCGGATTGTTTACTTGAGTTTAAGGTTTTGTGGCAGTTGTTTTATATATTGCATAATTGTAGTTACATTACAGACTGTCTGTTTGACACTTGCAGTCGTTTAAAAGCTTAGTATAAAATAGTTTGGGTTTCTTTGAGTAAAAGTGTCAGTTAGATAAGCAGTAAGGAACCGCGCCATTCAGACGCGTTAAATTTAAAAGTTGTGTTTCACCTTTAAGTGGATAATTGTTAAGAAATTGCAAAAGAAAAGAGGTTCTAAAGCAATTAAGCCTTTGGTTGAAAAAGTTGTAAGTATATTTACACCAGACCCAATCTGCTTCGGTGGTGAACACGGGGTAGACCTATCGAGACGAGGGTTGAAATTCTCGGTGGCGCCTTGGCATTTCATCATAATTTTGTCTGTTCTAAGACAGAACTGCAATTCACGAGCAACGTGAAGCAGACCCTCCCGCGAGATAATTGCGGACTACCGGGGGTTTTACTACCGTTACCTCCCAAAGTAAACTGTGGTACTAAGAGAACAAGGTTGATGTCCTTTCCTACAATAAACACATAATTAAATGATAACATATTGATAGCTATTCTTGCGATCCATGTGTTAACATTTTCTGTTGTTTGTTGGACGTCGAAATTTTATTTCTCTAATGAAACACAAGAGGAGTCTTGTTTTTTCGTTGGCTAGAAATATTACCGTTGTTTTTAAGTCGTGTTCATCGATTCGTCAAAATATATCCACGGGAAGTTAGCCTTTTTGATTGGAGAAGTTGTCCTGCACTTTTGTTGTGTTTGTTTTTTGTTTGCTGCATCAGCTGGATATTCGTCGAATATAATCATGAGGTTCGAACCGTATTGTCTTTGCACGTACTGTATGTATGTCTGCTTCGAGAGCTCAGATATTAGTATAAATGATAATTAATTATTAACTAATCGATAATAAGTACAATTTTGGGTGACAATGGAGTATTTATACAATTTTAGGAAATATTTCCTAATTCATATGAGATTAACTCTAACACTATTTACTTCACAAAGAGTGTTTAGACAAAACTTGTGGAAAATTTGAATTGGGAGTTACTAGAAAGGCGATACAATCAAAAAACTGTTTTTGGACGCCATTTTCCAAGATAGCGAAGCGAGCGTATACGCACCAAGATCGCAAAAATGTAGAATGCTATTCAGGATGTGAAACTGTGCTAAACTTTAACTTTTCAAAACTTCTTAATTTTTCCAGGCATAAATACAGAGAGCAATTCAGGATCGTCACAGGTCTACTAACAGGACATGCGAGCAAAAGATCGGAAAATACAATGACGACCTTACTTGTAGACTCTGAAATAAGAAAGCAGAAACTGCAATACACATTTTGTTTTTGTGATGCGTTGGGAAGAAAAAGACGGTCAGCCTACTATGAAACCGGAGGACCTTACTACACACCCGGTGAAGGACCTATATCGTTTGATACAGAGAATAAAGATAACTAAATGGTTGTGACTCGCTAATTAGGGTATGCACAACATTCAGTGTCTCCGGAATCAGCAGAGAAACGGGACCTTGAAGGAAAAAATAACCTTTAAACCACGTGCGGCGAATTTAAGCTTTTAACTTCATTTTTGATTTAGTGGTACTTATACACGTGTATCATACTCAATGTTTTCTACGATCGTAACAGAAATATAAAACTTAGTTCAGTGAGACTTCAATAATGACACGGTCCAATCCCGGAAGTCGTTTTTTACTTAAATTTCTAATTATTACGAAAATGAATAAATTCTAACACCTTATTTTTTGTTTGTATGAAAATAAATGTCATTATGTTTTGCATACTTCCTACGAAACATCAAAATAACGCATCATAATTTGTTATTAGTATTTCTTTCAAAGCAAATACAATACTTGACTAGGTATGTAAAATAGCAATATACAATTATTTCGTTTAGCAGTAGTTGCAGAGATAGAGAAAGAACAAGAAGAAACAAAAAGAATGGAAAATATCCTAAGTTCCTAAGTAGTCACTACCCGAAGACAAGTAGTTCACCGAATGCGATTATAGTGTGTGATAACAGACAAGGGCTACACAATTAATGCTAAAAGTAAAGTACCTACGTGTTGTGCTTTTGATATCAATCGATGGAGACGTTTATTTTGTATTCAAAATTAAGAGTAATAAGTGTTCCTTGAAAAAATAACAATTGGGGTTATTGTTTTACCTAATCTAACCATCAATTAATTGATAGAAATTATATATTAGTCGCTTATTTAAAGGAAGTTTCATGATCCGGTATGATTCAGGATTTTGTTTTCCTTCTATTTTTTGTTACTTTAATGGAATAGATCCTTTGCCCCATTGCACCTGAGTAGATCAATAACGCAACGAGTGGTTTAATATGGTGTCGATGTTTGCATTTCCAGCTTTGGTAGGTATTTCTTATCATCGGTGTCTTAATGCAGCTGTTGATATTAGGCATTTGCGAATGTATCCGTACACTTTCATAACGTTTATCCGTAACGGTAGGTAACCTAAAATTTGCTAAACTAGGCTTTTGCCAGAGTAATTGTGTGTCACAAACGTATTAATGGAGTGCACTACATCCACCTACTAGTAGAGTAGGTGCAATTTTCAAACTATCTCAGCTCTAAATACTAATCGCTTGTATTTTCGACCTTGCTTGGTGCATATAGTACGTACCGTTATCAATATTTTTATAAATGTAAGCAACTCATTGTAATATGAATATTCTCATCTTTCAGTACTACAGCAAAACTTCAAATGCAGTACAAGCTACCTTGTCGAATTCTGCGAATTTGTGTCACATGCTTCAGGTAAGCATATAAATAATGGTCACTAGAATATGTTTTCCTCACAGCACCTAGTGTCTAATTTTCAGTAAAACTACGACTTATACAAATAAACTTTAAATATCTATAATAATTTAAACATTTATTTAAAAGAATAGCAATTTTATTTTGTGTTTCTACAAAATATTAAAGTAAGATTATTTGTGTATTCAGTACGTATCATTTTTGTTGTGAATATAATAATTTTAAATTTGTAACTATTTTGAATGCCTACAATTACGAAATATGTAATTTTAAGCATGTTAAGTCTTTTGAACGTATTAATTGTGATTATTATTTCATTGTACCTTTCTTCTACGAGCCCAAAATCACATAATTTGGACCAGTTAAGATTTTTTAGGTATTTCTTTATTTTGTGCCAACAAAAGAAAATCTTTTTGGTCAATATTCGTACATCATAATTGTAAGAGTTTTTAACAATATTTTGCCGGGCTGCAGAGCTCAGTGAAAAGCATTCTGGCTACTGATCTAAGGGTCGAGATTTCGATCTCCGATCCCGGTGTGGTTTAAAAAACATAAAAAATGTGGATGAAAACCTCTACAGAATGCCATCATTCGGAAGTGATGTAAAGCTGTGGGTCCCATGTTACGATGATGTGCAGCATGTAATAAAGATCCCTTGCTAGGGTTGAAACTCCTTACTAAGGTACCTGGTCATGCCTAGAAATTGTCCACGGGGTTGGCAGAAAGGCTCTATAAGGGCCTACGGCCTACTTGCTTGATAGGAGTCTCCCCACAAATACTACTAACTAACTATCAATATTTTAAACAGCTTTAGCAATATCAAATTACAAAAACTAGTCGGGAAACACTAACTTAAAAATAAATTACCGATTCATTTCATTTGGCCCATATGATCATAATATTATTTCGTTAACCGTACCGTGTTTTGGTTGAAGTGAAACAAGCTGTTTGTTTAATAAAACATATTGACAGTCTGCTATCTGTATTCTTTTTGCAGAAATGGTATGTGATAAAGCTATTGTCAATTTGTTTAATTCTTGTAATTCCTGTGGCAAAATTTCCAAACAGTTGCAATTATCATGTTATACTGTATGAATAGTAATTTACGTTACAAGGCCGGAAAATTACTTATTAAAGTACGAGCTTAGATTTTTACGGACGAGGCGAGGAACGAGCCGAGTCTGGAATTTCTAAACGAGTATTTTAATAATACTTTACGGCCGTGTATCGTACAATGTTTTATTTCATACTGTTTTATATTATCGTCCGAATGACTTTAATCCTCTATATAATAAAGGAGAACGATCCAGACGTGTGTGTCCGTCACAATTGCAGACGCGATGTCCTGATTGAGCGAATGTGGGTTACGGTAGCGGCGGCATTTGCGTTTGCATTGGAGAGGGGCGGAGCCCCGAGGGCCTCCTTGGAGAGGGGCGGAACCCCGAGGGCCCCCTTGGAGAGGGGCGGAACCCCGAGGGCCCCCTTGGAGAGGGGGGGTTTTCCAATAAACGTGTTATGAAAATTTATGAGATTTTTTCTAAAAAAAGACAAGAGGCTGGAAAGCGTAGCCTAACAAAACTTTCCGGCCTTGTGACGTAATGTTCCACTTTCCAGACTCAAATTAATGACGCAAAGTCATATTTTCCGGACAGTATGAAATACATATTGTGAAACTATAAAACAACAGGAATTATACGATTGTGATCTCGGATTGTAAAATAAAATAGAATGTGAAAACACCTACATTGCTCCAATAATAGAGTATGGATTTTTATAACTTTAAGCGTTATTATTGGCACTGATGATACTCTACTGAAATATTCGGTTTTGTTTATTTTACAATTGTTTTATATGTACTTATACTAATTATTCTTGGTTTTCTGTTCTTATGTCCCATGTTCAGTGGTCTAGAAGACCTGTTGTAGTTATGTAGGTACTTTCCTACTTATGCGATATATACTGTTATTAATTTTACCTTTTGAGAGTGATCTATTCAATTTTACCTGAAAAATTAAATATTCTGTTTAAAATAAACAGTAATTAGTAACATTCTATCTTTGTAACATATCATGAAAGTGCTGCGAATCTCGCTTAATAATACATAATAATATGCCTAATTTGTAAAATAATTGATATAGTATAACCTCCATAATCCTAAGTAATTGGATATCAGTTGGTTTGGATTATTAAGTACCTATATGAATTTGCTGGATGGCGATTTAAAAAATACATTATACAGCACTGCAAATACTATACAAAAAGGTTCAAGAAACCAAACAGGCGCAACTAACTAAATGCTGCAACTTTTGTACATTTATGCCTATCACTTTTCGTAGTTTTCAATTGCCATTTTTGCTTCATGTTTGCTGTTCTATACATCTCCATGTACATGTACAGCAGTACAGCAGTACATTTTTAGCGTGTTTGGATTACTGAGGTTCGGCCTAGACCTAGAATTAAAAGAAAAAATTAGAACTGTACTAAGGAAAATAGAAGTACAAATAAATGTTGAAAACGAAACGCAAGAAGTAATAAGACTAGGAAAGTACGGAAACGGCCGAATAAGACCAGTACTAATCGAATTAAACACCTGGAATAAAAAATGGGAAATTATGAAAGCGGCGAAGAAATTGAGGGATTTTAAAGATTTAAACATATGGATTACCGAGGATTACACGAAAAAGGTGAGGGAGCAGAGAAAAGCCCTGCTAGAACACATGAAAAAAGCTAGAGAGAATGGGCAGAAAGCAATTATTTCATATAACAAACTAATTGTGAATGGAGACAGTTACACAATTGAACAGATAAAAGATGAAGGCGCAAAAAAGAAAGGTAGATTGGCAAGCCAACGTTCCCCACAGACTGATAACGAAGAGAGGGTCCAACAAGTAAGGAAACTGGAAAGCAGAAAGAATACTGAAGCCAGTTTTTCAAAAAAGTAACGAATATCAGGCCCGCAACAAAAAAACGATCCGATGACGACCGCAACGATTCAAGGACTTATGATAATGAGATAATTGAGAAAATGGAAGAATTCGATACTAGAACCACAAAATATATTGGATGTTGGAATGTAAGAACCATGTACGCGACCGGTAAAACAAATCAAATCACAAGAGAGATGGAAAAGTACAGGATGGAGATTTTAGGGTTGAGTGAAACCAGGTGGCTCGGCAATGGTGAAATAAAACTAGATCGAGGGAAATCGCTGATATATTCTGGAAAAGTAGAAGAAGATGCTGACCATGAATACGGAGTAGCGCTGATGCTGAGCCAAGAAGCCAGAAAAACACTTTTGGAATGGGAAAGCTTTTCTGAAAGAATAATTACGGCCAGATTCAAAGCAAAGTTTTTCAACATCATAATAATAAATATATACGCCCCGACAAATACAGAATCACAAGAGAAAAAAGAAGAATTTTACGAGCAACTGCAGAAAGTTCACGACAACATACGTAACAAGCATAAAAGAGATATAATAATAATGTTAGGAGATATGAATGCTAAGATTGGTAAGGACAACACAGGCAGAGAAGAGATAATGGGAAGAGAAGGGATAGGCGAGATAAATGAGAACGGAAAGATGTTTCTAGATTTTTGTGCTACAAATAATTTAGTTGTTGGGGGCAGCATTTTCCCACACAAACCCATTCATAAAACAACATGGACGTCACCCGATGGGAAAACGAAAAATCAAATTGATCACGTAACTATAGAAAAGAAACACAGGAAATGCCTTATGGATGTTAGAGCTATGCGTGGAGCTGATGTTGGATCCGACCATGCATTAGTTAGGGCAAAGTTTAGAGTTAAACTAAAAGCAATAAATAGAGAGAAACAAAGGAAAGTTAAATACAATACCCAACGCCTAAAAGACGAAGAAACACAAAAACAATTCCAATCCCAACTGAAGAAAAGATTAGAAGGAAGTTACAGCATGGAAGAGAACTCTATAGATCAACTTTGGAATAAATACAAAGAAGCCATGAAGGAAACGGCAGAAGAAACAATCGGCAGGAGAAGAAAACATGATAAGATGTGGATGACACGGAATACATGGGAACTAATTGAGGAAAGAAGTAAGATTAAACAAAACATATTAAATGAGTTGACACCTGAGAGGAAAGAACAATTAGAACGGTTATACTGGATTAAAGATAAATTAATAAAAAAAAGTGCAAGAAAAGATCGAAGGAAGCAACAAGAGGAGCTAATGAAGGAAGCAGAAAAAGCAGCTGGAATGAATGACATGAAGACTTTATATAACATAACTCGGAAAATGGCAGGTCAGAAAAGCACGACCACAACACACATAAAAGATAAAGATGGCAATATACTCAAATCGGAACAGGAGATAGTTGAGAGATGGCTAGAATATTTTAAAGGAATTTACTCGAAACGGGAACGAAGGGACGACGAAGATAATAACGAAGATGACGACGACGAAACCGAAGAACTGAATTTGAATACGAGTGAGATCTCGAAAGAAGAAATTCAGATGGCTATAAATAAGCTGAAGAATGACAAGGCAGCAGGTATAGACAACATCCCAAGCGAACTAATAAAGGCGGGTGCGGAAACATGTGTTAACATACTGCATAGCTTAATCAATAAGATCTGGGTAGAAGAGAAATTACCGGAAGAATGGTCTATAGGACTGATTATTAAGTTACCAAAGAAGGGAGACAGGACCAACTGTGACAACTGGAGGGCCATAACAATTCTAAATACCACAAGTAAAATTTTAACAAAAATTATATTAGAAAGAATGAAAGGTGAGATAGAAAACCTACTTAGAACTAATCAAGGAGGTTTCAGACCGCGAAGATCTTGCTCGGATTTAATAGGCACCCTAAGGATCATATTAGAAGAAGGTAACGAGTGGCAAAAAGAAATACACCTGGGCTTTGTTGATTTCAAGAAGGCTTTTGATAAAATTGATAGAGCAAAAATGTGGCAGATACTAAGAACATACGGCTTACCCAGAAAATACATTACACTAATTAAACTACTATATGAAAATTATAGCGCATGTATTCAACATAATAATGCAAGAACGGAAACATTCGCCATTGAAACGGGAGTTAGACAGGGATGTGTCCTGTCTCCCCTTCTGTTTCTTATAGTTACAGACTGGGTGATGAGAAAAACTGCAGATAATAAGAAAGGCTTAGAGTGGAGATTCGGATATAAACTGGAAGATTTAGAATATGCAGATGATGTTTGTCTAATATATGAAAAAAGAAGTCACATGCAGGAAAAGTTAAACATACTGAAGAACATAGCATATACAGTTGGGTTAGAAATTAACACAGTCAAAACCAAAACATTAAGTATAAATACGGAAGATACAGAAGAAATAGTATTAGAGAACTGTAAAATACAAAATGTTAAAAAGTTTACGTACCTAGGTAGTATTGTTGACGAACACGGAGGATGCCACGCAGACGTTAAAACAAGAATTTGTAAAGCACAAAACGCCTATAATATGCTACGAAAGATATGGGCCTCAAATGAATTCTCCAAGAAAACAAAGCTACGGATCTTCAATACTAATATAATAAGCGTACTGCTGTATGGAGCCGAGACATGGGCACTGAATAAGCAACAAACAAAAGAACTGCAAATATTTATTAATAAAGCCTTAAGGAGAATTTTAAAAATATATTGGCCGGACCAAATTTCCAACGCTGAGCTATGGGAAAGGGCCGAACAAGAACCGGTAGAAATCACCATAAAAAGGCGACGCTGGAAATGGATAGGACATACGCTAAGAAAACCGGTAGCAGACATAACACGGCAGGCAATGGATTACAACATCAAAGGCAAAAGAAAACAAGGAAGACCAGCTCTGACATGGAAAAGAAATGTTAACAGTGAAATTAGTGCGCGAAATATGTCCTGGAATGAAGTGAAAGTTTTAGCAAAAAATAAGGAGAATTGGAAAGAGTTTGTGGAGTCACTTTGCAACAGTTGAAGACAGTTACTCAACCACTAATGTTAAAAAACGAATTAAATTAAAGTGTAGTGAACCGAAAGTGTAAGGCTGACAACCTTATTACTTTTACTAACAGTCAGTGAAACGTCCCATCGGACGCCCTATGATCCCCAGAGGACCAACAGGAACGAAGAAGATATGAATTTGCTGGATGGCGATTTAAAAAATACATTATACAGCACTGCAAATACTATACAAAAAGGTTCAAGAAACCAAACAGGCGCAACTAACTAAATGCTGCAACTTTTGTACATTTATGCCTATCACTTTTCGTAGTTTTCAATTGCCATTTTTGCTTCATGTTTGCTGTTCTATACATCTCCATGTACATGTACAGCAGTACAGCAGTACATTTTTAGCGTGTTTGGATTACTGAGGTTCGGCCTAGTAAGTAAGGTTTTGTGCTGTTTTCATTTTTAAAATTATTATTATAATTTTTAAGTAGTAATTAGAAATAGTTAATACGTGTAATTTTATATTAAATAAAAAGTATTTTACATTACGCTTCTAAGAAAAAACGATTAGTTAATTGATCTGCGTAAAGGGACAAAAAACATTAAGTTAAAATGTATTGTCTCTTTCTAAACAGAAAATATGGTTTCAAGGAAATTCATTTTCAATTTAAATTTAAAAGATGGGCTCAAAGATAAAAAGGCTATAAAGTGCTGTTCAAGATTGTATAGATCTCCAATTGAATTCATAGATTTTATCCACATTTTCATAGCCGAATTTCTTGCATGTACCTACTACTTATAATGTTATAATATCTGATTTGTTTTTCTAAGAATTTTGATAATAATTTACATATGTTGTTTTCCCATGCACAAACACAAGCTGCAACACTACAAGTCTAATTATAAAATTGAGCAAAACCATTTAGGCTTATTTTTATTTGTTAGTTGAGTTCTATGTATAATCAGAATTTTGTTTTTCTAGCATAAATGAAAGATATGAAAATATTTGTTTAATGCTCAATGTTGCTTTGTTGCTAAATTCATAATGGGTTAATGAAATCTGATTTTGTTGTAGGTGTGAAGACATTTGACTACTGTTCGCTCACATATCATTAAAAGGAACGTTGACGTTTAAACAAACATAATGAATATTAAACAAGAAACTATGGATAGTAAATCTTGTAATTCCACAAGCACTGCATCCTGCATACTGCAGAAGATGGATGACAATGAATATTTTGATAAGCCACTATACATCAAACAAGAAAACAACAAAAGTACTAAAATGGATGACAATGAATATTTTGATAAGCCACTATACATCAAACAAGAAAACAACAAAAGTACTATTTTAGTCGCACATTTAAAGACTAGTACAAAACAAAATCCTTATGGTTGCTCTATTTGTGAATACAATGCTACACGGAAAAATGATTTAGTTACACATATTCGGACACATACAAGCGAGAAACTTTATAGTTGCTCTATTTGTGAATTTAAAGTAGAATACAAAAAAACCTTAGTTGCACATATGAGGTCTCACACAGAAAAACCTTACAGTTGCTCTGTTTGTGAATACGAAGCAACACGAAAAAATTATTTAGTTAGACATATGAGAATTCATACAGGCGAAAAACCTTATAGTTGCTCTGTTTGTGAATACAAAGCAACACGGAAATATGATGTAGTTACACATATGAGGACTCATACAGGAGGTAAACCTTACAGCTGTTCTATTTGTGAATTCAAAGCAGCACACAAAAAAACTTTAGTTGCACATGTGAGGTCTCATACAGGAGAAAAACCTTACAGTTGTCACGTCTGCAAATATAAAGCAATAGAAAAAAGTAATTTAGTTAGACATATGAGGACTCACACAGGAGAAAAACCGTACAGGTGCTCTGTGTGTGAATTCAAAGCAGCAAACAAAAAAACTTTAGTTACACATATGAGGACACATACAGGCGAAAAACCTTATAGTTGTTCCGTTTGTGAATACAGAGCAACCGTACAAAGTGGTTTAGTTACACATATGAGAATACATACAGGAGAAACACCTTACAGATGCTGTATTTGTGAATACAAAGCAACTGTAAAAAGTCATTTAGTTACACATATGAGGACACATACTGGAGAAACGCCTTATAGCTGCTCCATTTGTGAATACAAATCAGCTGTAAAAAGTAATGTAATTACACATATGAGGACACATACAGGTGAAATGCCATATAGTTGCGACATTTGTGAATATAAAGCGAATGTAAAGAAACAATTAGTTTTACACATGATGACACATACAGGAGAAAAGCCTTATAGTTGTTCTGTTTGTGAATACAGAGCAACTGTAAAAAGCCATTTAGTGACACATATGAGGACTCATACAGGAGAAACACCTTATAGCTGCTCCATTTGTGAATATAAATCAGCTGTAAAAAGTAATGTAGTTACACATATGAGGACACATACAGGAGAAACGCCTTATAGTTGCTCTGTTTGTAAATACAAAGCAACACAACAAAGTAGTTTAGTTAGACATATGAAGACTCATTCAGAGTGTCCTACCATTTAATGGCCATAGCATGAGAGTATATTGGGAAAGTGTTTTTTTAAGTTAAAAGTTTATGATGAATATGTATTCTAAAAAAATTTTTGTAAGTGCTACTGTTCTGTATTGTTTATTTTTTGGACTGATTAAATAAAAAAGTAATAATAATAAAGTATTTATTTTAGTGGTGGACACATATTATGCTGAACATAATTAGAAACTATACAGGGTGACTTATTAAATGGGTATATACTGACCTCAGTAGAATTACACTGCACTAAAAATTAATTGCTTGCGGAAAAATGTTTTGCATTAGTCCTGGTGTAACTTTTGAGAACTATTGGCTGAATCCAATGAGAGTACATTAACTTAATGCACCAAATGTGGTTGAAATAATCAAACAACTGTTTTTGGCTCCTGATTTTATGCAAATTCGGTCTTGTTGCAATCACTTGTACAAACTAATGTTCATAGAAATTCATTTCAGTGACTCAATCGGTTTAAGCAGAATTTTTATATAGGCCTTTTAATCACTTGGATTATTATCGTTCGTCGCTCAGTACTGTGAACTACTTAAAAACGGGCCACTTTGCGTTTTCACTTTTGTTGTGAAGAATTTGCAAGCTACCAAAGTTTGCTGTTTGTCTTGAAAGAACCCTGGTATGAATGGTAAGGCTTACTGCTCGCTGCGAGAAATCGCCTCTGGTTCGCTGACCGTTGGCTACCTCTCTGTGGCTTCTCTGAAGTTTTAAATTGCATACATCAGTAAAAGTTCAATTTACGTGGTGATATCTTCAACGTCTTGTGAAAGTGTTTTTTTAATGTAGGTAGCGCACACTTGCAATCACTTTTAACTATATTTGTCATGGGTTCTACCCGAAATTCATTAATTTTATCTGATTTCTGGAAGCTCAACTTTCATACCCTTCAAATCATTTAATATAATAAAAAAATGCTCTCTTTCTCAGCCAGCTTGTCTTTTTAAAACAAAAACAATTGCTTGTCCACTGTACTGGCACGATTTAGCAGAAGGAAATTTTTCCAATTACCGGCTTGAATCAATTAAGTAAAAATTATGACAGGAGCCAATTTCAAGGTTAGAAGTATTAAAATTATCATATATTAAACGCATTTGAACTTTTCTCTGGTTACGTCTTGCCTGGTTATAAAGAAACTGCTACACTAATAAAGGTAAGTCATAACTTAATCCTATCTGGTGTAAGCTTTTTCTTTACTTTAAATTCCATTTTAGGTTAAAAGTTAAAATGATATCACAAACTTGGAAAAATGCACATGAGCTTATATTGCGTTTATTGAAATGTTGCATGTATCAGCACGTTGTAATATGCAATTCATCCCATGTGAACAACAATCACTTGTGAACTTGTAAACTGCACAGCGACGCCTATAATTGGCCTAACGGCTGTTGGCTGAGTGCAAATTAAATAAAAAAATAAATAAACAGTTCAAATTACTTGCGTTGGGCCTAATTACCCATTCCATTGTCATTCGAGTTTCGGAAACTTCCAAAATGACCAGCAAAAGCGCATCAAATTGTCGACGCATTTGCGATGTTCATCGTCTGTGGCAATGATCGAACGTCCGCTGCGTTTTTCGTCAACAATTACGGCTTTTCCGGGCTCGCAACCAACGAAATTTTATTACCCATCGATTTACAGCAGTCCTGTCAACAGTATCGTCACCATAAACGGCGATGAATAGCAGTAGTAATCACGTTTTCAGCAGTTAAAAATTCTTTAACCGCGTGCTGTTTAACTCGCGTTGACATAGCACGGGAACACGTCTCCATACTTCCGCTACTAAAAAACGAACTGGTGAACGAAACTCCTTCAAACTTGGCATGTGCATAAATGAGGGATGTAGCTTCCTAATACAACCATTCGCGTCTCCGTACGTCATTTCGTTCGTGGTCTACAAGCATGTGTGCATTACTTTTTAGCCCACCCACGTAATTTCATTTGATACTAGATGTAATTTACTTCTGTATTTCTCGCTCTTTCGTGATTTTCATTTCGAGTCAATAATGGTTGATTTTCTGTTTTTAAACCTCGTTTTTTGTGTTTGGAGAATTCAAGTGTTTAATTTATTATTTTTAAGAGGCTAAAATTGTTATTTATGTTTTAACTTGCATATAATAGATTATATATATGTAGAATTTGATGCTATGAAATAAGATATCAGAAGAAAAGTCAATGGAAGGGGGTTTTAACAGAGATATACAAGGTGTTCCTTTATACAAATCGAAATTATGTATTAAATTTTGAGTACTTTGTATAATAGCTTCAATGCTCAGAAGCACACTTTCTCACTGGTAAGGCAATTTACGAAACACAATTGTTTGTTAACGTTTTTTTTTTCTATTCGATTATTTTCTGTTATTTCGAGCAGTCGCTTGAAATTAAGTCTTTTTTAATAAAATTTTTATTTTTTCTAAATCGTTAGCTTTAGACCCCTACAACTGTATATTATATCTAACTATACATACAGGATTCTATTTAAAAAGGAGTAAGTTTGGTTCGCCATACGTTTGTGAGGCTCCTTGTACAATAAAATAATTTTCCTAAGATGCACCATTTAAGTACTTACTTGCGACTTTTATAGTATAAGCACATTTTATGTAACTCTTGTAGTTTTTGAAATATCTTCCACTTCTACAGCGCAGCGTTGCCGCACCCTGCATAACTGAAATGCTTGGCCACCCCTCGATTTAAAGACGTTAAGTATTAGTCCTTTTAAAATTAAATTAAGATTTCTCTTATTCAAATTACAAACGGAGGGAAACGCCTTTTAAATTAAAAATTTTACTTTAGAAATAAAGTACAGCCACTTTGTCGTAACACCGTGTTTCTTTTTCTTTTTAAATCTTTTTTGTTATTCTTAATCCATAACCACAATACTACTTTATACCCGACTGGACAAAAACAAAAATACCTTATAATGATTCTGATAATCGAATTGCAGAACATTATTGTTCCAACAATTGTCTAGGTTAAGTGGAGCAGGCGGTGGGATTTCCTTCGGATGTCCTTTCGAACTGGACTTCGCCTAGTTCATAAGTTTATTTTGTTGTTATATTTATTTTTAAATTAATAAAGTTATTATTATTATTATTATTATATTGTAATGACGGATTTTACATCACAAACTGACAAAAAATTCATATAAACAAGGGTTCAATTCTCAACCTTTACGGGGATATTAAAGGGGGGATAAAATTGGATTTATGACATTTTACTGAAAACTGAGAAAGGATGTTCAAATAAAAATTGACAAGTCTTGTCTACCAAGACTTATTAATGATTATTTTTAATTTTTAGGTATGGCTGTAAGAGGTTGAAACTAGCAACCCCTAATATACACTTCTCCAATAAATTAACGCACCACCAAAAAGTAGCCAAAAGTTTAAAATTAATGTTTGTGGAAACCACTTATCCCATTTGGACGATTGTTTTTTGAATGACAAGTTGTCTCTTGCAGAAAGTTAGTTCTATTCACATAGAAACCTATTTTTGTATAAATACGGGGTGTAACAATTATAACGTATTTTTCCATAAAATTTACAACACCCTGTGGGGTACAAGAGTTACAATATCAAGTTATAATTGAAAGCAAACTCTAACCTTATCTTTTTATAGCATTTGGTTTTTTCATTTACTCTTTACTCACATACGAACATACATACCCCGCACAGCACGTTTAGGCACCCCCTAATACGAGGGAGGGATCTATTGGGCTGGGGTCTTCACTAAAAGATCCGCACAGCCGAGACGGAAATTTGGTATAGCGGGTTCATTAGTCGGTTGGCACGAATTTTAGAGATATTTGACCCAGAGTGGTTTTCGATATGAGGGAATTTCAATACTTCGTACACTTCGTGTAATACAATTTTATAGCATAATATGTGTTTATGCAGAACTAAATTTAACAACAAAAACAAGAAACAAAATGTAAAGAAAAATGGAATAGAGTAGTACACTAACTTTCTGAAAGAGACAACTTGTCATTAAAAAAAATCGTCCAAATCGGATAAGTGGTTTCGACAAAAATTAACTTTAAACATTTGGCTACTTTTTGGTGGTGCGTTAATTCATTGGAGAAGTGTATTTTATTTTTTGTACAAAAACTGTTGGTTTAACAAAAAATGTAAAAGGAGCTTAAAAGTTTATTAAGTAAAACAGGTACGAGGGGCACTGCTAAAGTTTGCGGAAAATGTAAAACAAAACACAAATTACGTTATGTAAATCGCTTTGTTGCTTCTCAAAATATTCCCCTTTAAAATCTATACACTTTTGCATTCGATGAAACCAATCTGCAAAACCCTTTTTCCACTCTGAGCGAGGTACCTCCAAAACAAGTGATTTAAATGCTTCAACGGCCTCTTCAGGCTATGAAAATCGCTCGCCGCGCATTTTATTTTTGATGTATTCGAATAAGAAGAAGTCATTGGGCGCTAAATCGGGCGAATATGGGCAATGAGTCATTAATTGGATGTTGTTACTGGTCAAAAACTCGACAGTTCGTCGTGCTGTGTGAGCGCTTGCATTTTAATGATGAACAATGATTCGCCGGTTTACGTTGTTTCTTCTGATTTCAGCGATAACTTCCGGCAAACAAATTGAAGTATACCAGTCAGCATTAACTGTCCTGCGATCCTCTAATACAAACTGTTGCACATGACCAGTTTTTCCGAAGAAACAAGCAATCATTCTTTTCGAAACGCTTCTTGAAACCTTTGTTGGTTTAGGTTCATTTTGAAACACCCATACAGTCGATTCAAGCCTGCCTCTATCTCACTATATGTCACATGCCGATCTGATAAAATCATTTCACGCACAGCATCGATATTTTTCGCTACAACAGAGGTGCATGGACGTCCTTCGCGAAGATCGTCATCAAACGTTGGTCTTCCACGCTTGAATTCTGCGAACCATTTGTAAACCATAGTTTTGGATGGTGCTTCATCCCCAAATAACGAACTAAGCTTTTCCACACATTGATGCGGTATTAAACCGTATCGAAAATCATAAAAGATGATAACACGAAAAAAACGATTTGAAATTTCCATTTTTCACAGAATTATTACTCTGTAAAATTCTGTTGAAACGAAACTGCTTTGTTTGAAATCGAACTGTCAACTGAATTATAGATTAAAAACGTCAAATTTTACGAATATGACAATTGCAGAACGCTGGCAATGCAAGGAGTACTCGATTCCGCGAGCTTTAGTAGTGTACCTCGTATAATGAAATTCTTATCCTTTAAAAAGATCCAATAGAAACAATATACCAGTTGCTAATTTTAATAAGTATAAATGTACAACCATTTCATAAATAAGCCTTTAATTTATAGAAAATATTTACCAATTTTTATTTGAACCTATGCTTATATGAATTTTTTGGTCAATTTGAGATGTAGAATCCACCGTTAAGATATGACAACATTGTCTTTATTTGCTTGCTTTTTGTTTTCTATAAATATCCTGTATTTCCCATAGCAGATTTTTTTACTCAAGAATAATTTCGGGGTATGTATAAATTGAAATCTGGTCACCCTAGTTTCTTTTTACTAAAGGACTTCTGCCTCTGTATACAAATCATAATTGCTTATTGTATGTAAGTGAAGCAAGCATCTTACGTGTTGTAGTTTTGGTATCAATCAGTGGAGACATTTGTATTGAAATTCCAGAATAGGTGATACATATTTAATATATCAATAACTGGAGTTCTAGTTTTACCTGTTTATGAGATTTTTACTATAGCGTAAACACTGCCTCCTACACTTACAAGCCATGCTTTTAGACTTCGCATCATTGCATCTCTGGTAGTTGGTGGTTATTTTACTCTGTAATTAACTGAAGATAGCTTCTGTAATGGTGGCGTTTATTTACATAGTCAAGTACTGAAAACATGTAACAGTAGATTTATAAATATAAAACAACTTAACCTATGTAACCCATGGATAAAAGAATATTTCTGTAATTATTTTAAAGTTTGTAGCTTTCTATACACCACTGCTGATTGAGAGTACAACATATATGCAAAAACCCTGGTGCTACAGCTGTAAATAATCTTATTTGAACATAATCAACTTATCTGCTCGGTAACATCTAAATTTGTGTGACGCAAATTGTTCCATAAACTTCGAAAAACTGCTGGTGTCATCACTCAAAAACACTTTCACTGTTTGTGCATGTCTTTCAAATATTTGTCTTCTTCTACATTCAGGATTTGTCCTTTCTTGAGGTGCTTTCGACGTCAAATATGTTGATAAATTTGAAAATACGCTTGGGGACAGCATTGTCAGTTAATCGAGGGTAATGCAGCAACAGTTCTGCATTTCCCCACCCTCATTTCCAGCGTTTTCAAATTACTTCTCCATTAAAATGTATTTCACACACAACAGCAGTTTGTTAGGGTCCAACGTTCTCGTGCTGTTGCATGAAGCCATGCTTTCTTTCGAATCTCATCCATTGAAAAAGGAAATGTTGTTATAGTTTGCATACGATTTTCTTTTAGGGTACTATTGTGGTTGGTACACAGCGTCTTCGTGGCATTCTAAATATAAAATTAAAAGTTACAAGAAATGCTCTAAAAATGAGGTTAGATTATTACTTACCTCAGTGAAATACTTAATAAAGACCCATACATTCTAGTAGCAATTTTACTTGCACTTATCACGAACAGTATAGTAATATAAATAAATGTATTTCTTCAAACTTAGAGCAGTCCAACATATTAATATTTAATCACACGCCACATTTGAACAGACGTTTTAATAAATAAACAGTACAAAAATTGGTCTACGATCAGCGTTGCCAAATCTCCAACAGCATGGCTTGTATGTGTAGGAGGCAGTGGAGTAAAACACCAATGATTTAAAATAAACTCATCAGTCTTGAAAAAAGCTTTTATCGACTCAAATACAAATCTAATGATCGATTAATTAGTTGACATTATAAAGCGACTTATTTAAAAAGCACGTTAAGATCATGATGTTTCAGGCTTCTCTGAATAGATTATTTCTTGCTTCTTTTATAGAATAGGTCGTTTGAACTTGAATAGATCAAAAAGGCAACGAGTAAATTAAAATAGCCATGTTGTTTGCAATTCGAGCTGAAGTACTTGGGCTCATCGTTATAGTAATACAGTGATTGATATTAGATATTTGCGAAAATCTACCATTTACCAATCGTTAGTCAGATCATGTATCAGTACTGAAATTTGACTAAATAATTTCAGAACGTACCTGCGGTAAATCTGCTGGAACATCGCAAATGTGCAAAACTGTCTGTTTAGGAGTGTGATTCATCTGTCATGAATTTATAAATCAGGTGGATTGCGTGCATCTGCTAGATTCGGTTCAATTCTCAAACCTTCTTGGTCTAAATACTAACTGCTATTTGTATTTGCGAACCTGTTCGGTATTTATACGATATACTGATACAATTTTTTGTAAATGTTTAATAATTCAGTAAGCAACTAATTGAAAGTAATTTGTAATATGAATACCTACTCTTTTCTTTCAGATCTATGGCAAAACTTCAAGGGTAGCTTCTAACGCAATAGAATGGTGTGTCTTCTCTGATTCTTCAAATTTACGTCACCAGCTTCAGGTAAGCATATCAATTAGGGTTGTCGGCGGGTACCCGGGTACCCGGGCCGACCCGGGTAATAGTAAACCCGGGTATATTTTCAGGACCCGGGTACCCGACTAGTAAATTATGTAATGTCCAGAAAGTCAGCCCTTTTCGGAGAAGATAATAAAAACTTAAAAACAATAGGAATAAGCTCTAGAAAAACAACAATGCAGCAATAACATACCACATAATGTTGATTCTTGTTTGATAGAAGGCAATAAATCCGCTCCACGGAAATATTTCAACCCCTCAATAGTACCATTAAATCGCGTCAGTATGGGTTGAAGTAACTTAAACATCCTCTGTGTGATGTTGATGCTGCTACCAATTTCGGATAAAATAATAAGGCAAAATGTAAAATCTTCGGGTACCCGAGGGTACCCGGGTACTGTTTTAGGGTACCCGGGTTTGATTTAGACCGGGTACGACATCCCTAATATCAATTAATAATTGTCACTTGAGTATGGGAAAAGATTAGTAGCGGTTATACAACAGCTTAGAGATGAGTAGTTTGGAACGGTGTTTTTTAGCAACGTACTGGAACGTTCCTAACATAGGATTGTTCGGGGATTACCTATTAATTTGCAGATATAGGTCATTAAATAAGATGAAAACGTAAATACAAGTATTTCTCTTACTTTCTGCTGCTACCATAGCTGTAGCTTAGAAGTTGAGATAAAATATTGTAGCATTGATAAGGCTGCGATATGACTATTTAAATATTTAACTGAGAATAAGTCACCCAATGCCCTAAACTTGTCAGCTATAAAACCTTTTTATTAGATTTTTTATGGAATAATTCGCATTCATTGTACAAATTAACTTTGTTAACTAAGAATTAACTGTCAACTTTCAAATGCCAACGTCATGATCGTCATACCTACATGTGGCCCATGGCACAGATTGGAAATTACTGCTCGCTGTTTATAATTTCAAATCTTGTTTTATTTTTGAATCTTCAGTTCTAACTAAAAAGTATATTATTAAAATTGTATCTTTGTAACATACTTGAAGGTGCTGCTAATCTCACTTATTAATACACAAAACTTCTGTAATTTTAAAATAACTAGTAGTTTTTAAAATTGAACTAATTTGTAATTCAAAATAATAAATGCCTGAAGAATATTTAACTGGTTTTTAAAGGCACGAAATAAGAACATTCATTATTGCGTACTTTGTTTTCTGTCTTCATACACATAATTGTTGTTATGTAAGCATGTAAACGTTTTACACTAGTGAAAATAGAAAACAAAATCTACGTCTCACTATGTTATTGCTCGTATTAAAAAAAAAGAGATTCATGGATCAAGAAGAGTGCCGAGAAACTTTTAATAAAGTATATTTTGAGGTTGCAGTTCTTGAGGTTAAAAAGAATGCGTGTAATACAAACGGGCGCCAGTCATTCAATACGAAAAAAAAACAGAGTTAACTAACAGTCAAAAATGCACTTACTTCTTGTGACTTCTCGCTTAACAATCCTAAACTCAAACAAAAACAAGCAGGTTTTTTTGGATGAATAAACAGATATACCAGTAGTAGGGATAAAAGAGACTTTAATTATTGTCAAATACTAAAACAAACATTGGTGAACAATTCCACAGTTACGCCCTGCATTATGAACACACAGGAAATAAAACAGGCACGAGTTTACGAAGTCAGATCTTATACAAAAGTAGACGTCGAAAATTACAAAGACATAGTGAACCGGTCCACCGCAAATCGTGCAAACTACGATCTCAACCAAAGAATAAGCGGCAACGCTGCCGGCTCGAAGTATATGAAGGTAGTACGCTCCCTGGCTACATCCTCTGCATTAGACAGCCTACTAGGTCCGCATCGAGGGTGCAGAGTATCGGTAAGGGATTATTAACAGTAACCAACAAAAAGGTGGAATTTGTTCCTTGCAAGGATCCAAATTTATTAGTGGATCGTCTGCGTACATTATTAGCCTCTCAGGTAGCAGAATACACCGGTCACTCCAACGAAATCGTAAGCATCACCCAAGCTCTACGAGATGCGAAAATAATTCACTAAGGCTAGTACAAAAGTAAAGTACTTATTGAGTTACGATCGGAACGCATCAAGCATGCTTGCAATAAAAATCTTAATTTTTTCTTACTTGTATTTATTACTGTTACTGCATGATCACATAACACAGTGCGCATAAATAATTCTGTTTTTAAGATGTTATTTTACATTAAATATTCCAGCACATTCATATACACTTTATTTTATTGTAATAATACTATTAGGTGAGCAAAAGCTTAACTTTATAAATATTACAAATTGGATAAATACCCAGTTTTTGGTTATTTACCCGAGACAGGAATAAATACCTTACCCACTGGGTATTTACCCGACCCACATCACTATGTATTGCAAAGGAAGCTCTCTAAGCTCATACGTTGTATTGTATTGTAATTGTTGAATGATATTTAATAAGTCAAAATTAGGGCAAATTCGACTATTACACACAATTCTCAGATTTAATAATTTTATACTATGGGTATACTTTGCCTGACAATCAATTTCGGCTGCTTAAAATGAAATGTAATAATTAATTACACAAATAAATGGTTGTAAGCCCCTTTTCTATTTTATTCAATTGCAATTATTTATTACGCTAGCTCTCAGCAAAACATAAGCTCCTTCTCAAGTTGGGTTCCAAAGTTGACTATATTTTTTATAATTGGATCTGAATTTTACTATATCCAGCAATTCTAAGTCAGTAGCTCAAATACGCGACGTTAGTTCAAATATTCACAAACTGTCAAATCACAAAAATGTCCGCCCAGTGCAAATAGCGATACTTGAAAGTTTAAACTCGTAAAAAATATATGAAATGGTCAGGTAAATATTCAAATTTTCGCGCTTGGCAACAAATAACACTGTTTTGTGTCAGTGATGACGTAGAAAAAAACCCGGCCTGGCTTATTTCGTAACGTAGGAGAGACGCCAAAACGTGCACTTGTTTCTGGTGGCTTGGGATTCTCGCTTAACTTGCAAAATTTTAGACGCTTTGCTTATTACACAAATTACGGAGTAGCTGGAGTCTTGGAAACGAGCTAATCCTCTTCGGCAAGTTTTGATCTCGTATCTGGCTGCTTTTTCTCGAACCTTAACACTTAATTCGCAGGCACACTGTTACAGCACGAAAACGTTATTACGACACTAACAATTAGCCAGTTTGTTACACGACGAAAACCGCGTTAACGGCATTAATAATCAGCCCCTCAAGCGTGCAAAGCATAACTCACACACTTGAGAGCCAAACCTGTTACCTACAAAATGACTACTAAGACAAAATCGGGAATCTTGCCAAATACTCAGCCCTAGCCTTCGTTACAAGATGTGCTGTAACAAAATGCGCCGACTATTGGATACTCAGTGAAGAAAGGTCGTGGTTCTTTACTATCTGAAAGTTAGGGCTGTGCTCTGACACAAAGGGGTTAAAGATGCTACTTCTGTCTTGGCCGAGTTTGGTTGGCGAAGACGTACAGTATCGACTTACCTTACAACAAAACTTACTCAATGAGCAGCTGTTCATCTCCTTACAACTGAAACAGTACACATAAAACGCATGCAAGAATCACGAACACAAATGAAAAACAGAAGTACTTGACAATGATATAATGATATAAATAAAATATTTGTAGGTAACAAAGAACCTGACATTGACTAGTTAAGATTTTAAAAAAATTCTCAAAGAGGTTAGTTTGGTTAAGAATTGAAACACGTTAACTTAAATGACGCACAACAAATTTGACTGCAAATACATTGGGGTGGCTCAAGGGCGAAACTGCCACTAGTTACAATTCGGTAAATTTAGAAAACGTGCGGTACTGTACATGATCACCTCTCCAAACGACTGCCCTAAAGGTGCCTGAAGAAACCGAACAACGGCGAAATCACAAGGGTTGACGTGGTTCAGAACACAACCTCGAAGGTGTAGGCGATAGGGGTTGGCCAGGTGTATTAGAATCCCCCGAAGGGTGAATAGACGACGTACGATGCAACGGGATAAATCCCTCGACGTGCGAGATTCGACAACACGACGTCAAACTCAAGTTAGCAACGGAATGTTTAAAGCCCGTTAAATGATCCGCAGTTGCGACAAATTCAAGGGCCTCGCAACCCTCGACGATAATTGGACTTCAATCCTGCTAACTAGCTTAGTTCCACCTGCACTCCAAACGACCAAAACCAAAGATTCCTCACGTAACGAAACAGTTCCATTACTTAAGAAGGCACTCCGGTAAGTTCAACAGGTTCTCAAAAAGGCACAGTTCACGGAACACATTATTTAAAGCGGAATTACAAGCGTCATTACAAGTGCCCCCCCCCCCCCCCCCGCCGGATCGCCGAGGCGAACCGGGGGCTGAAGAAAATCCAATACGTTTGTTCTACTTCAAAGGCCGGTAGCAAGTGACACTCCTGCCAAGCGGCAAGCGTGAAGAATGACATAGCGCAGACGCGGCTTATCTAAGTCCTTGTTCCACTCGTTAGGTTTAAGAATAAGACGGATCGAAATACTGAAACAACTTTACTTAACCAGGGGATTCACACGTAAAATTACAACCGCCGGTTCGGCGTCAAGAACCACTTAAGACGTGATAGTGGCAAGATGACATCATCCATGCAGAAGGCAAGGGCAGAACAAAGCTGTTTTGATAAGCGGCTTACTAAGAATTTAAAAGAATAAAGAAACTACTGCTTGCAGCAGGGTCAAGGTTTGATAACACGTTAGCAACGGAAAATTAAGTCTCTGTGAATATGCAAGAACTGTCATGCGTCAATTTTTGAAATGAACAACGCGGAAATAATGTTTATGGAAATGAATTTTGATCACATTACCACTGAATTACGAATTTTGCTGGCGTAACTCGTGAAAATGCTAGAATTTAGGGCCGAACTATCAAAAGTAACTGCTTTAATTGAATTGTTCTAACAACACCTACCTTGTAAAATTTCCACGACCTGGACCAAAGCTGCTCTGAGATGAACCCGTTGATTTTCCTCGGCTGGAGATGCTCGTCTGGCTGCAGGTGGTTGGGACTTTCTTGCACACTCGTACTATGCCCTGGGCTGCTGTCCTCTGGTTTCCACTGCCGTATTTGCTCGTATAGGTACTTCGTAATTTTAAGCTGCTCGGCTGCCGTTCCCTCGTCGCAGATGGATTGGAGGTTTTTATATTTCTGTGCTGCGGAAACTGCTGCAAACACTTGTACAGGCCCTGGAGCACTTAGGCAATAAAATGCAACACTTTTTAGAGTGTAAAGAGCTCGTTTAATGGTCTAAAATTGTATTTGAATGTGGAGCACAAAACTAACAAACATATAATAATTTTAATTCGACTGTTCTCCCGTTATAAACAAAATAGCATCAATTTGCTAGGATACGGTATTAATGGAAATTAGGTTTGATAATTAATGGACATAAAAGGATATAAATTTGAGTACGTAAATTAGAATTAACATTTTTCTTAAAATTTAGATTATTGTCTTATTCTTAAAACTAAAACCGTTCAATTGCGTCGCACACACAAACGTCTTTTATTATTTTGTCATTGCTCTGCTTTGCACTATTTTTATTAATTATTAACGCACTGGCATATTAGAGTTCCATACTTTCCATTCGTTTGCTTCCTTTCCTGTTGCCTGCTTCTCGAATTGCTCTTTTGCAATATTCTGTTATCTTTCATCTTGCTTAATTTACCTTTCAGACTCCTTACAATTTTCACCGTGCTTGGCTTTATTGACAACTACGCTTCTTTTAAAATGCACATAGCAAACTTTTTGTGTCTATTAATTTCTTTCGGTCTGGCTTTACATTATGTACAAACCTATTATATTATTATTTTAATTTATTTAGAAGTCAATTTCGAACCCTGTGAAAATAAACTTTGCCTTTGCGTTTCTTCTTTGACTACTTTACTGTTTCTTGCATCTCATTGTCAATGCATTTAATATTTTACTTTAGTTTAACATTGCAATTGTATACAACATTCTAACTCTGTGCTTATTGAATCAGTCAATTATCCTGCACTGCAAAACCATCGACATATGTCGATGTGCAAAACAGAGCCTAGTTGTGGGCTTAATACCATCTCAGTATATGTGAAAGAAAGTGTCAAAAAAAGCAGTATAGCTTATACGACCAAAAGAAAATGTGATCAAAATACTTACTAAAATGTATGATCTTCCTTCTACTGAGCCAAAATGAAGAAGTTTTCGATGTTTTCAAGTGGGATAGAGAATATCAAGAATTTAAAGAACCTTCAACATGAATGCCTCGAATGCAATAGAAATTGATTCGAAGGTGTTAACAAATTTAGTCCAAGTATCGTATGATCGAATACTTTCAATATCTAGAGGGCTGTGGATTTTTTTTTAAATTAAATTTATGTTGGCAGTGATGAGTAAAGCTACTTTAATAATATAACCTATACAAGTTTGACAGATAAACTTAACTCTTACAGGATGTTTAATGCCGAGCACTAGGTGGTGCTATGTATGAAAAATGCAGCAATAGCTGTAGTTGTTTTTGTTACTAACATTCTTATGCATTCAACATGAATGTTTGTATTTGTTGAAATGGAAATCCTGACTTAACCTTAAACTGACAGATATACAATTTCAATGTGACTTTTACTACGACTGCCAACAAATTTTTTTAACAAAATAATTCCACAGCCCTCTAGCCGTTGAAAGTTTTCGATCATACTGTACAAATAATGCCTTAGAGGCTATCAACTGGGTAATAAAATATGAGTAGGCGACGTCAGGCAACTGTCAACCCTCCCAAATTTTATTGTTAATCAAAGTCGGTGGGTAATTTAAAAAGTGGGAAGGTGTGAGGTGAGCTGCATCCAGTGACGTTGGCTTAAACGATTTGTTCTCATGTAATTAGTATACATATGCAAAAAGTTTCTCCGGCATATTAATTATACATAATATGCATTTGCCATATAATATCAGCTTTATTAATAACACCAACAAAAACGACCGCGAGCGGATTGAAAAACGGCGGTAGAAGTGATACGTATGGACAATACAAACGATTGGTTAGATAAACGTAAAAGGGAAGCAGAACACAGCCCGGATATTTTCCAACGAAGCAAAAGAACGCAGCAAAGTCCAAGAAAATCAGGAAAACAAAACAGTGAAAACACGAAAGACGAAATGGCAGATAAGGAAGCATTAACAACAGTACAAGCAACGTTTAATACCTTTATGGGGTAAATGTGGAATGAGATGAGAAAAAATAATAAAACATTACATCAAAAGTTAGCTACTGATTTAGAAGAAAGTCGAAAAACGGTAAAAACAAGCAAGGGAATGATCGAGGAAATGAGAACTAAACGAATAACAAAACAAACAGAATGGGAAGAGGAAAGAAGTGAGCTGAAAAACGAAATAGTGGAGTTAAAAGGAAAAATAGAAAATCAAGACAGAAGAGGTAGAAAACTAAACGTGGTTATAAAAGGGAAAGCTTTTGAGAATATAAATAAGGTACAAGCAGTTCAACAATTTTTAAAGAAAACTAGCAACCCAGTGAGACAAATGTCTCATTTAAAACAACAAAAAAGACCGTTTTTCAAATAGAACGCGTATTAAATAAAAACTGTACCCAGACCTGGAAGGTGTCAAAGTGGTACGCCGCATCGGAACATTCTGGAAGCTGTCAAAGTGGTTGCCTAACCGATCGAGGTTTTAAGGCGCAGAGGGTCGCAGCTCAGTTTGGCTGCTGAAACAGCGTACTGACACTTCCGGTTTTCGAGAAATCATGTGATTTCTCGAAAACCGGAAGTGTCACGTGACTGAAATTCGGTTCCTGACCTGACATGACCATTCCAAACATATAACTTTCATAACTTTTTTCTCTATCTCTTACGGTTTGGCTGCTGAAACAGCGTCCCGGACAGACAAGTCTATTAGATAAAGGATAATAAACGTCGAAGTGCAAATCAAGGAAGTTCGATCGTTTGTAAACAAAAAATCTGGTGTGATACACGCACGCAACTTCCTTTTACAGTGATCTTATAATTAGCAAAAAATTTTTAATTTTTAAGAATTTGTCCAAAATTTTCAAAAGTTACAAATTCTACAGAAACCGTACAAAATAAAGCGTTAGTTAAAGAGACAAATTTTCTCTAAAATTTTAAGCAGAATTCAAAAATGTGCTAATATACCGGGTGTTCTATTTAAAATAGGAGTTAATAAAAAAACAAAAGAAACCCATTTTACAAGTATTCAACTGGAAAATCGCCTATCTCACATCAATACACATTAAAATGTAATAAAAAAGTGAAGTTTGAAAAAATTTTTAGACCCGTTTTTGAAAAAATAGTTAAAACTGAAAAATCAGAAGAGTAAACACCATACTTCCGTTATGCGATTTTCTTCAAAAGCTCGCTGTCGCATCTACCTCTTTTTGTTTTTGAGATATTCTGTTCACAGGCAGACAGACACAGACAGACCAATTAACAAAAACATGTTTTTGGGTTCAGGGGACTCTAAAACGTGAAGATCTGTTGAAAACTCAATTTCGAATTTTTGGGGTGAATCTAATACTTCCTTTATCATGAAAGGAAGTAAAAAGGAATACCAATTAGTATAGCGGAAATGGGAAACTGGAGTAGCAAACAAAAGATTATGGAAAACAAGAATAAGTTGAAAGACTCACAGATTTACATAAAGAAGATAAGAAGATAAAGATTGAAGGAGAAACATATACCTGGGATGAAAGCCGCAAAGAAATAAGAAAAAAATGATGTAACCGGCAACCACATCCTACGAGACAACAAAAATTGCAAAGAAAACGGACGAAGACATAGGTAAATGAAAAACATATAAGGAAAGGCAAAAATTAAATAAAGACAAAAATAAAGTAGAGGATATAATTAAAATGGCAACGTGGAATGTAAGGGGTGCGTACGTAGAGGGAGCATTTAAAAACTTAATAGAAAAAAAAATACGGATTAGATATAGCACTTCAGGAAACGAAACAAAGAGGAAACATAATTACAGACTTGGAAGAATACATGTTCTTTAATAGCTGCAGTGAAAATAGGAGATTTGGTACGGGATTTCTAATGAGTAATAAGTGGAAACACGTAATAGTAAAATTTTAACCAATTACTGACAGTGAGCGCACACTACGAATCAAAGGAAAGTTCAGAAAAATAACCATAGTTAATATACATCCACCAACGGAAGAAAAGGACATAGAAGAAAAAAACGAGTATTATGAAAAACCAGAAGGAGTGTACAGCAAAATCCCAAAATGTCACATAAAAATTGTGGCAGGAGATTTTAACGCAATAATTGGAAGGGAAGAAATATACAAACCAGTAATAGGGAATTTTAGTAAACATCTAGAGAACAACCAGAACGGAGAAACGGTGATCAAGTTTGCAACAGAATATAACACGAGAGTCAAAAATACCTACCACTAACATAAGGAAATACATAAAGGGACGTCGACAACACCAGATGGAAACACGACGAATCAAATCGACCATGTCTTGATCGAAGCAAAACATGCTGGGAGTATAATTGATGTGAGAAGCTGCAGAGGGGCGGATGCAGATACAGATCATAAGCTACTATGAATAAAAATCAAACAAAAAATGCCAGAAATCAGAAAGAGAAAGAAACAGATTCGAAGAATAGGTGCGTACAAGACAGAAAAAATACAGAATCAGGAAAGCCTACGAACATATAACGAAGAAATAGAAATAAGGATTAGAAAGCTAAGGGAAGAAAACAACATTGAAGAAAAGTGGAAAGAAATAGAAAAAGTGATGTATGAGGCAGCGCAAGTACTGGAAATAGCAAATACAATAGGCGGGAAAAAACAATGGTTTGACGACGAATGCAGAGGTAGTGAAAGAGTGGAATAAATCAAAAACAGAGATGTTTAAAAACCCAACAGAAGTAAACAAACAAAAATATAAAGAACAAAGGAGAAGTACCAAACAAAAGTGTAGACAGAAAAAGAGAAGATATATTAAAATCAAGATAGAGAAACTGGAAGAAAACTTTTAATGACCGGGAAATAAGAAACTTTTACCAAGATATAAAAAAGGAAAAACAGGAATATCAAAATAAGACAACATTATGTGAAGACGAACAAGGAAATTTAATAGGATATAAGGAAATAATGCAAAGATGGGCTCAACACGCATGAAATGCTAAATGCAAAACGAAGAACAAGGCAGTCAAACAGTATCAACAGCAGAAAATCAGCAAAAGGAAGGACCATACAATCCAAACACGGAAGAAAAGGTAGAAACGCCGCAAAATGAAGAAATCCAAAACATAATTTCTAGACTGAAGAATAATAAAAGCCCTGGAAAAAATGGAATAAAGGCAGAGCTGATAAAATATGGAGGTGAGGAGCTACAGGAAAAAATATGCAAACTAGTACAGGAAGTATGGGAAATGGATAGATGCCAAAGAAACGGACTGTGACAATAATATGCCCCATACACAAACGATCGAAAACACAATGTCAAAACTACAGAAGCATCGCCCTGCTATACACGGTATACAAAATAACAGCAAGCTGCATAAAAGGAAGACTAAACTCATACATGGAAAAGGTGATTGGGGAGTATCAAGGAGGGTTCCGAAATAACAGATCGTTTGTAGATCAGATACACACACTGAGACATACCCAAGCGAAATATTATGAATACGAAATAGAAATGCATGTACTGTACATAGATTTTAAACAGGCATACGATTCTATAAATAGAGCTCAGCTATACAATCCAATGAAAGAACTTGGATTTCCGCCAAAGTTAACGAACCTGGTAAGAATGACACTCAGCACAACTGAAAGTATAGTAAGAATACATGGCGAAAAAACGGCTGCATTTCCAGTAAACAAAGGACTAAGGCAAGACGACCCACTGTCAGCATTAGTGTTTAATGTGTTACTGGAGAAAGTCATAAGGGAAAGCGATATAAATAGGAACAAGGACAATATTTTATAAAGAACACCAATGTTTAGCACACGCCGATGACGTAACACTCATAGCTAGAACAAAGAACGAGCTGATAAAAATTACAAAAAACCTTATCAAAACCGCAGAACATGTAGGACTTGAGATCAATGAGGGAAAAACGAAATACATGAAGTGGGGGATAAGAGACAGACACAACCAACCCAGAATTTAACAATAAGAATAGAACAAGACCAGAGATGTGGTAAATATAGATGCAAACATGCCACTGCAACTGTGTTACTACATGTATGATATAAGCACAAACACACTTTTAACAAGCTGTCTCTTTCAAATGCACCTAAAATTCGTGGTGGTCCACAGTCTCTTTCTAAGAGGTACCTAATGTTTGATTAGTTGCTAAACCAAAGCGGTAATTTTAAACCGTCTTTCAGAACCACGATCCACCTCGCGAGAAGAATATCATCTTGCTAGTCGTTAAATTTAAAAACTCAAAACCGAACGACGATCGAACCCCAGTAAAATTGAACTTGATAAATAAACATTTAAATCTCCCTTTGTCGCCCGAACGGCTGTTACTCTTATCGCTCTGCAGCCGGCACCGCGTGCTTGCTGGTTTCGTGTTTCGTGCTTGCTGGTTTCGTGTTTCATGCTTGCGCTCGCATCTTTCGCTATTCTCGGACTTCGGCCGTTGGCCCGCTCGATATGTAAAATTGTTTGAGGTCCACGTTGCCCTTGCTATCGAATTTGTCAAAGAGAAAGCTTCTGCGACGTCCACTTTCAGTGTAAATAAACGCAAATATGACAACTGAACTGTAAATATGGTGATTGTAAACACACAAGTTACGCGAGTTCGGAAGTACGTTTAATATTGTGATGCGCATACAGTGCCCCGGTAACGCCCAGTACCACTTAGAGGGAAAGAGACGATGTTTGTACAAACATCCTTTATCTAATAGACGTGTCTGTCCGGGACGCTGTTTTGTCTGTCTGGGACGCTGGTTCAGCAGCCAAACCGTAAGAGATAGAGAAAAAAGTTATTAAAGTTATATGTTTGAAATGGTCATGTCAGGTCAGGAACCGAATTTCAATCTCTAACACTAATTATTAGCTTAATTATCCTAATCCTAACTTTTTAGGTTAGATTCTAGGCAAATTTTATCAAGGCGAATGCGACTGGTAGTTTGCTACCAACAATGACGTCATATACGTACGTGTGGTGAATACGCGTTCTATTTGCAAAACGGTCTTTTTTGTTTTTTTAAATGAGACATTTGTCTCACTGGTTGCTAGTTTACAATAATACCAAAAAAGAGACAAAATGAAAATCGTATGTTGTACATGTTGGAACATAAGTATGTTCTTAAGTAAATGGTGTGTTTGCATCTATATTTACCACATCTCTGAACAAGACACATTTGAACACGTGAAGGATTTTACATACTTAGGCATACTTATAAACGACCACGACAGCGGTAGTGAGGACGTTCGAGCAAAGATGAATAAAGGAAATAAAAGTGCGGGACGTTTAATAACCACGCGAGAAAATTAGCCCACACAGTCTACTGCCTCGTGGGCCAACTTTTTCTCTAGTGGGTAATATCCACATAACACTACTTGTATAACAAATAACTATTATTGAGCATTTGAATAACATAATAAAAATATGGACTCTGCATTTGAATATAATACCAATCTTTAAGGAAGATGTAAAAATTATACGGCTGAATATTAAAACATTTAAAAGTTTGGTTAGGAAAACAAAGATAACAGCCAAAATTAATTTCAAAAATCCAGGATGCTTTAATGGAATGAATTACGTTTCGTTTGCCTTGGAAAACTTCTTCAGATTCAAAATTATTTACATTTGTATATTTACATGATTAAGGGTTCCTAGAATGAGAGAATTAGGTTAGAAAAAATAAGCATGTGTTTTGATAACAAATCTTACCTTGGATTATTTAAAACATGAATAGAATAAAAACACTAAATATATATGATAGAAATTTTAAAGGGAGGAATTAACACTCCCCTTCATTGTTTTTAAATAGCACATTTTATGCGAAAGCAAAATAAGGAAATTATGCCGGTCACGTCAGATTAATATAAAGTTTGATGTGAAGTTATCTGGGAAGAAATCCCGTTGGTTCAAAATGTTGATATATGAAAATATTTCCAAAATTGGGCCAAATTCAAATTTGAAAATTAATAATAACAGAGATTTCAAAAATTTTTCAATTATTCAGACAAAATACTATAATGAATAAAATTAATATGAAATATTAAAAAGTTAATAAATTAGAGAAAATTATAAAAAAAAATCAAAAATGCAAATATTTTCAATTATTTAAAATTATTTATAGAATATAAATTTTGTTTTTATGTTATCGAATCAAAGGAAACGATATACTAAAGTTTGATAATTTTTGTAATATTTTATTGGAGATAAATTGTGAAAAGAAATTATAAATATTTGTTATATGAAGGAAAAAACTAATAAACAAAAAGCACAAAAGTTATTATGAAAACAGGTAAATATAAAAATATTAAAAAATCAATATTTAGAGAAGATTAAAATAAATTGAATGTAGGTTTTCAATATCTGTTTTATAATTTATAGATTTTGAATTTTGTTTTATTGCTATCATTTCATAAAAAATTCGTTTTCTTAGGTTTGACTCTCTTTGTAATATTCTTGGGGAATTAAAATTGAAATTGTGGTAGTTATCAACAGCGTGATCTGATACGGCAGTGTTGGGTTTATTCGGAGTTAAAGTTTTCTTTTTTATAGATGTTACATGTTGTGATATTCTTTTTTTGAGGTACTGTTTGGTTTGACCAATATAACTAGCATCACACTCACTACAATTGATTTGATAGACAATATTAGATTCTGATTGAATTTCAGTTTTATCTTTTAAATTATTAAAGAAAAGTTTACCAATGGTGTTATTATTTTTGAAAGAAACATTAAAATTAAAAGTTTTCAAAAGTTTACTTAACTGTTGTGACAATTTAGGTATGTATGGAAGACATATGTAACATGAATTTTCTATATATTGATAGTTATTAAAAGTTTTTCCTAAACAATTAGGGTATAAGTCAAAAGAATCATTTTTGTTATTTGTGTTTTTGAATTTAAGTTTATTAATTCTCATTTTAATTTTTGAATTTATGAATTCTATGGGGTAGCTATTATTTATTAATATATTTTTAATTTTTATAATGTTTTCATTATGGTATTTATTGGTAGAGAGTAAAATTGCACGATCAGTTAGACTGTAATTACACTAATTTTATATTTAACTGTTTTTTGAGAATCAAAATGTAAATATCTGTCAGTTTTAATATCTTTTCTAAACCAGTTTGTTTCAATTATACCAGAATCAGTTCTTATTAGTGTTAAATCGAGAAAATTTATAGATTTATTTTGTTCATTTTCAATTGTGAATTGTAGTCTTGGATGATAGTTTTAAAAGTTTGAAAAATATTTTTTATGTTATTTTTATTTGTACCAATTATAATATCATCGACATATCGTTTATAAAAATTAATATCATCAATTCAACCGCTTTGATAAATTCTTGTTTAGGAATTTCTGTATATTTTTCTATTTGAGACCAATATAGTTCAATAGTATCAATGGCTAAATTTATGGGAATATTAGTATTTAGTGAAACAACATCCAAAGAGAATAAAACTTGATTTTTAGTTAGTAAAACAGTATCAATAAATTTTTTAAAAGTCCATGAATCTTTTACACTGTGTTGGTTTTTTTGAGTGATATTAATTAATATGTTTGATAAATGTTTTGAAAGTTTATATAATGGGCTCATATAAGATGCAATAATAGGTCGTAAAGGGATGTCTTTTTTGTGTAATTTAGGCAAGCCATAAATTTTTGGTATGAGTCTATCATGTGTTATTAGTTTTTTATAAGTAGTTTCACATATGTATTTATTGTCATTCCAGTTTTTTAAAATTTTGTTGTTAAAGTTTTGAATTGTATTTGTTGGATCCTTATCAACTTTGCTGTAAGTATTTTCGTCGTTTAAAAGGTTCATCATTTTATTAATATAATCTGTTTTGTTAATTATAACTGTGGCTTGTGTTTTATCGGCTTTAGTGACAATAATGTCATCATTTTGTTTCAAAAACTTTTTAGTGGTATTTAATTTCTGAAGAAGGATGTTATTTTTTATGTTTTTATATGAATTTAATGAAATCTTGTTTTTTTTATTCTGGTGATTGGTTAAAATATTACAAAGGGAAGCTCTTATTTTGGTTTGATTGTCTGAATTTAAATTACTAATTGCACTCTCAATATTTACAATAAATTTCTCATTTGGAATTTTATTTGTAGGGTTATAAAAGTTAAAGTTTGGCCTAAGTTTCAAAACATCTTCAACATCTTGTGGTAAAGTTTTATTAGTTAAATTTTTTATCCATGAATCTGGTTTTTGTATATTGTTAGTTTTAATGAAATTATTTTGGTTTGCATTATTAATGTGCTGTTGTTTCATTAAAATTTTTATTTTTTTCTCATGCTTTGCTTTTAAATTGTATCTAATTTTGTAATTTAATAAAGTTCTATGAGAAATGAAAGATATTATTAAATTTTGGGGGATTTACGTTCAAGAAATTTTTTACAGTTCATTACTTTTTGAGTTAAAAAATTTTTGTTACTATAAGCATCATTTAAAACTAGATAGTGTTTTCATTGCAAAATCAAGTTCAAAGTTTTTAAATTTCTGACTTGTTGATATTTGTAAATTGAATATTTTTATAGTTATTTTTAAGAAACTTTGGAATTAACTGCAAATGCTTACACTGCTTAATAAATTCTATCCGTTCACTCACCTTGATAATTGAAATACTAATTTTATTTAAAGTACGAAAACATTTTTCAAAATTGCCGCCAAAGTTTTTCTTGCTATCGTCGAAGAATTTTCTGTTAGGGATGTGTATGAGGTTCATTTCCAGTTGATAGATGTCCAGTTGATATTGGTAGATTTTAGAATCAGTTTCCCAATGATTCAATTATGTTTAAGGAAGATGTAAAAATTATACGGCTGAATATTAAAACATTTAAAAGTTTGGTTAGGAAAACAAAGATAACAGCCAAAATTAATTTCAAAAATCCAGGATGCTTTAATGGAATGAATTACGTTTCGTTTGCCTTGGCAAACTTCTTCAGATTCAAAATTATTTACATTTGTATATTTCCATGATTAAGGGTTCCTAGAATGAGAGAATTAGGATAGAAAAATTAAGCATGTGTTTTGATAACAAATCTTACCTTGGATTATTTAAAACATTATGAATAGAATAAAAACACTAAATATATATGATAGAAATTTCAAAGGGAGGAATTAACACTCCCCTTCATTGTTTTTAAATAGCACATTTTATGCGAAAGGAAAATAAGGAAATTATGCCGGTCACGTCAGATTAATATAAAGTTTGATGTGAAGTTATCTTCCCAGATGACGTGACCGGCATACTTTCCTTATTTTGCTTTCGCATAAAATGTGCTATTTAAAAACAATGAAGGGGGGTGTTAATTCCTCCCTTTAAAATTTCTATCATATATATTTAGTGTTTTTATTCTATTCATAATGTTTTAAATAATCCAAGGTAAGATTTGTTATCAAAACACATGCTTAATTTTTCTAACCTAATTCTCTCATTCTAGGAACCCTTAATCATGTAAGTAAATATACAAATGTAAATAATTTTGAATCTGAAGAAGTTTGCCAAGGCAAACGAAACGTAATTCATTCCATTAAAGCATCCTGGATTTTTGAAATTAATTTTGGCTGTTATCTTTGTTTTCCTAACCAAACTTTTATAATACCAATCATTTCATTTGTTGTTAATTCATAATAGGTTAATGATAGTCTCCTTCTGTTGTAGGTGTGTAGCTGTTGAACTTCTATTGGCTTGTATCATTAAAAGGAACTCTGAAATTTAAACAAACATAATGAACATCAAACAAGAAACTATGGATAGTAAATCTAGTAGTTCTACAGGAACTGCATCTTGCATATTGCCGAACATGGATAACAATGTAAAAAACTTCTACATCAAACAAGAAAGCATCGAAAGTACTAATTTAGTTACACATATGGGTACTGATACAGGAGCAAAGCCTTATAGTTGCTCTGTTTATGAACATAAAGCAACTGTAAGCAGTAATTTAGTTACACATATGAAGTCACATTTAATAGAAAGACCTTACAGTTGTTCTGTTTGTGAATACAAAGCAAAACGGAAATATCATTTAGTTAGACATATACAGACTCATACAGAAAAGAAGCCTTCTAGTTTTTCTAATTGTGATTTCAAAACAATGCAGAAAATTAGTTTAGTTAGTCATTTGAGTAAACATACAGGAGAAACACCTTATAGTTGCTCTATTTGTGAATATAAAGCAACGCAGAAAAATAGTTTACTTATACATATGAGGACACATACAGGAAAAACACCTTACTGTTGCTCTATTTGTGAATTCAAAGCAATACGGAAAAGTAGTTTAATTTCACATGTAAGGACTCATACAGGAGAGAAACCCTATAGTTGTTCTGTTTGTGAATACAAAGCAACTGTAAAAAGTGCTTTAGTTACACATATGAGGAGACATACAGGAGAAACACCTTATAGTTGCTCTGTTTGTGAATACAAAGCAACCCATAAAAGTACTTTAGTTACACATATGAGGACACATACAGGAGAAACACCTTATAGTTGCTCTGTTTGTGAATACAAAGCAACTGTAAAAAGGACTTTAGTTACACATATGAAGACACATACAGGAGAAACACCTTATAGTTGCTCTGTTTGTGAATACAAAGCAACTCATAAAAGTACTTTACTTATACATATGAGGACACATACAGGAAAAACACCTTATTGTTGCTCTAATTGTGAATTCAAAGCAATACGGAAAAGTAGTTTAATTTCACATGTAAGGACTCATACAGGAGAGAAGCCTTATAGTTGTTCTGTTTGTGAATACAAAGCAACCCATAAAAGTACTTTAGTTAAACATATGCGAACACATACAGGAGAAACGCCTTACAGTTGCTCTATTTGTGAATTCAAAGCAAAACAGAAAGGTAGTTTAGTGGAACATGTAAAGACTCATACGGGAGAGAAGCCTTATAGTTGTTTGGTTTGTGACTATAAAGCAACACGAAAAAGTCATTTAGTTGAACATATGAGGACGCATACAGGGGAAACGCCTTATAGTTGCCCCGTTTGTGAATACAAAGCAACACATAAAAGTAGTTTAGTTGCACATATAAGGAAACATACAGGAGAAAGGCCTTATAGTTGCTGTGTTTGTGAATACAAAGCAACAGGGAAATATGATTTAGTTAAACATATGAAGACGCATACAGGAGAAACGCCTTATAGGTGCTCCGTTTGTGAATACAAAGCAACACATAAAAGTAGTTTAGTTGCACATATAAGGAAACATACAGGAGAAAGGCCTTATAGTTGCTCTGTTTGTGAATACAAAGCAACATGGAAATATCAGTTAGTTACACATATGAGGACACATACCTGAGAACACCTTACATTTGCTCTGTTTATGAATACTGTGTACAAAGCAACACAGGGAGATCAAATAAATAAATGAATGAATGACTATGTCTTTTCCACAAGTCTAACATGCAACATGCTACATACGAGCCCAAACATATATGTAGGTATTAGTACCACAGTACGATTTTAATAAGTAGCAAAGTAAATCTTTAAGACAACAACCACTTATTTACTATATCGGCGTAAAACGTAAACCATTACGTATAGATCCAGTATAGTATCAGAAACTAGTATGTTTAATGACGTCAATATGTATACAAAAAAAATGAGAAAATTGTAGGTACTTATGTAACACATATCACATATGAATTCGTACTATAATTTTATCAAACAAAATAGTCTGGAAATTATCATTTAAAACTTTGTTACGTCCTTTAGCAGCAATGGATTGGTGATGCAGTGTAGCTTTTTACACCACAATATATGTTGGTATAGTTGAATAAATTAAAGAGTGTTGATTTTATAGTTTTAGATTATATTCACATAATATATACAAATAGCACTTAAGAGTGACGTCTGCGTTGCTGGATTGTTATCGTTAACATGATTCTATGATACTGCTTACAAACTAAGTTGAAATTTGGTAGGCTATCTACAAGTCCCTTGGGGGTGTCTAAATAGCCAATGAAACGGTCGGTAACTTTTGCGTGGAAAACTAAAAGTTGCGGTTCTCACGAACAAGCGCACTGTCGGCAAAGGTTTATTGGGGTTGCAAATGCCATAGCCTCGTAGGGTAATAAAGTTATAAACTTAAGAAATGCATTGAACGTGCTTATGAATAATTTTGGCAAACTGCACAAAACCGTGAGAACATTTTGAATTTAACTGAAACGTTGCAAACTAATCGCACAAAATACATCTATTTAATTAATCTTAAAAACTAGAGTCCAACATTCTCCCCCCTATTGAAAAGTTGGTTTGCAATTGATTAGTGTTTCAGTCACTTGCACTGTCACTTATGGGGAAAACACAGACACTTGATATTGGGCGCTTGATTTCGCCGCTTGATGTGTGAATGGTGACCACGCCATTGATGCCATCTTTCCCTGGATGGAGTTGAATGATTCTTCCCATTGTCCACTCTAGAGGTTGTGAATTTTGATCCTTGATGAGCACTAATTGCCCTAGCTGTAGATTGGGGCCAGAAGATTTTCTCCATTTTGAGCGTCCCTGTAATAGCGTGATGTATTCCTGGCTCCACCGTTTCCAGAAGTGTTGTTTTAGCTGCTGGATTCGTTGCCACTGGTTTAGACGTCCAGTCATTGTATTGGTTATATCCGGATGCGGAATTTGGCTTGATGAGTCCCCAATTAGGAAATGGTTTGGTGTTAGAACGGACAAATCGTTTAGATTGTTGGACAAAGGAATTAAGGGTCTGGAACTGATTATGCATTCGATTTGAATCAAAACAATGTTGAAAAGTTCAAAAGTTAAATTCGAATCGCCTAGTATACGTTTGAGATGATTTTTTACTAACTTGACAGATGATTCCCATAATCCCCCAAAGTTGGGGGCTCTTGGCGGATTAAAATGCCATTGAATGCTCTTATTTGTTAGTGTGTTGATGATTTTGTTTCCGTTAAGCTCTGACTCAAATAACGCCGATAACGTTTTTAATTGATTATTGGCACCTATGAAATTTGTGCCGTTGTCAAAGTATAAATCGGTAACCGTGCCCCTTCGCGATATACACCTGTCAAGGACTGCCAAAAAAGCCTCTGTTGTTAGACTGCTCACAAGTTCAGTATGAACTGCTTTTGTTGCCATACAAATGAAAATTGCAATATAAGCTTTGACTAATCTTGAGCGTCGACTCGTGTTTTCTTTGATAAAAAAATGACCGGCGTATTCAACACCAGTTTTGATGAAAGGCTTACCTGGCCTAATACAACTCGGCAAATCACCCATTATTGGGATAAATGATTTCGGGTTAGCGCGAAAACAAGGAATGCACTGTTTGACACAAGTTTTTGTTATAGATTTGCCAGGAATTGGCCAATATTTTCGTCTCACCGAAGCAAGCGTTGTGGCTGTGCCTACATGTAATAGTTGCTTGTGTTCGTTACAAATAATTAATTTGGTTAATGCGCTTTTGCTGGGCAAAATAATCGGATGAATTTGATTAAAAGAATAATTTGAATTTTTGATTCGCCCACCAACGCGAATTATCTTGTTTTCATCCAAAAATGGATTTAAATATAACAATTTGCTTGATGGTTTTATGGGTTTACCTTTTAATAGGTTCACGTATTCGTCTTGAAATTCGATTGTCTGTATGGTTTTGATCAGGGCTGTTTCTGTATTTTCTAATTCCCTTGTAGTTAAATGACCAGTTAATCTGGCCTGATTAGTTTTGTGTGCTAGGCAGTTATTTTATTTATCGTATGGCTACACATGAGTACAAGTATTTATTTATATCAAATATCTTAAATATTAACATTTAAGTTTTCTATCCAAATAACAGCCGGCTCTCAAGAAGTCTTCGGTTGTACAGCGGCTAGGCAGTTAATTTAAATCTTAATAAAAGAGCTGCGATTGATGAATTGTTTGTTTCAGTAGTGATTAAGGCAATATTTTTGAAGATACGTGCTTCTGGAATGTCTATTTCAGTCTTGGTTATTTGTTTAGGCCAATGGTTAGAAGATTTGTTTAACCACAATGGACCATTCCACCACAGATTGCATGATTTGAATTGTTTCGGATTTATTCCACGTGAAATAATATCTGCAAGGTTGTCCTGCGTGGGCACATAGTTCCATTTAGCGCTGGGTAAGAGGTTTTGTATTTCTGTGACGCGGATTGCCACAAATTTTTTCCATCGACTTGGAGATGCAGCTATCCATGATAACGTTATCATTGAATCGCTCCAATAAAATTCGGCATTGATTTTTGCATTTAAAGAGGTTCTGACCTTTTTTGTTAAATTTGCAAGTAGTAAAGCACCGCAAAGTTCCAAACGAGGTATTGAAATTGTTTTCAATGGCGCAACACGTGATTTTGCGCAAATTAGTTGCACGGCAGTCTGATTGGAGCTGTTTGTAGACTTGATGTAGATGCACACCTCGATGGCTGATCCCGAGGCATCGCAGAAACCGTGGATCTCGATTTGTTTTGGATTATTGCATAAAACATGTCGCGGAATTGAAAGTTGATTTGACGGTATTGATTCGTCCCATGATAAGTTTAGTTGCCACAGCCGTTGCAAAATTACTTTTGCTGTGACAACACATGGACCCACTAATCCGAGAGGATCGAATATTTGTGCAATTTCTGATAGAATTGAGCGTTTTGAAATGCGTGATTTTGAATCGAGTTGAATCGAAAATTGCAATGAGTCTGTTTTGTTATTCCATTGAATGCCAAACGTTTTGGATATGCCTTGATTGTCTAGGCTAGCGAGATTGATTGGTGTTTGATGATCTGATTGTTGAATTGACCTGTCATTAGAGACCCACTTTCTGAGTGTGAAACCTGCGGTATTTAGAATTTGCGTTGTTTCTCTTTGAATTTGTTTGATTTGTGTTGATGTTTCACCACCACATCTGGATTCTGGATTCTGGATTAAAAATGGAGGGTCAGTTACCTCACACGCACTTAGGCCGCATTAAGTGGGCCCATTGTGCTACCTCCCAGCAGCTCTCCAAGTTGGATATCACTCAAGCCATCCAATCCTTTGAATGTACTTAAGGACAACCGCAACTGGAGTGTTGCTAATTCTGACCATATCGGGCCAGAAGTCCCCCAACATGGATCCTCTGACTCTTGCGAGAGCTGGACAGTGGCACAGAACGTGTTCTGCTGTCTCGTTATCCTCGTTGCATCCGCGACAGTTTGGGCTGTCCACTAGTCCCATCCTGTGCATATGTTTGTTTAGAGTGCAGTGTCCAGATAGGATACCCACGACTAGTCGAAGGTTTCTCCGGGACAGTTGAAAGCAATATTTGGCTGTCTTTGGCGAGGGCGGTGTAATAGCAGCTCTTGTTTGCCGGCAGCTTTGCATGTTAACCATCTTCGTATGAAGCTGTTTAAGGTTTCTTGATATAGCATAAAGCTTAATATTGTCAGGGATATAGGGATTACGGGTTCTGGCCCCCAGAGAAGTTGTCCGGAAGCCAGTCTCGCAGTCTCATCAGCCTCCTCATTGCCGTAGTTACCGTCATGTCCTTTCACCCATACAAGAGAAACAACATTATTTTTTGAGATATCTTCGAGAGCTTCACGGCACTGCAGTACCACACCTGAGGTAATTGTGCAACTGCCCAGGGCTAGTAAAGCGGCTCTACTGTCACTGAAGATACCAATACATTGATTCTCTATTTTCCTTTGGCGGAGGTTCAGATCGTCAGAGAAAACTCCGGCACCCGTTTCGTGCTTTGTTTTAGATCCATCAGTAAAGATGGATATATCTATATGCTGGGTAAACCCGGCATTTTCATAAACGTTAAATTGTCTTTTGAAGGCATATTGTAGAGGAAGGTAGTCCACCATGGCGTTCAGAAGAGGGATCTTGTCGACGGCCTCATTCAGAATGCGGGTGTGCCTGCCTCCCTTGCCTGCTGTGTGCCACAGCCCTTTGTAGCGCAGCCTCAAGGCGGCCCTTACAGCTACTTCCTCCACAAAAAGATCAAGTGGTGGAAGGCATAAGACCACCTCTAAAGCGGCCGCAGGGGTTGAGCGTATAGCACCTGTAGAACTAAGACAGGCAAGGCGTTGCACATGTCCTAGTTTACTTGCTGCCGTAGCCTATCTGACCCTGGGCCACCAGACAAGTGCTCCATAACATAGCATGGGCCTTATCACAGCAGTATACAGCCACAAGGTAATTCGAGGGGAGAGTCCCCAGGATTTACCTAAAGCGCGGCGACACTGCCAGAATGCCATGCATGCTTTTTCAGTTTTAACTTTTAAATGTTTTTCCCAATTCAGCTGTCTGTCAAAAATAACTCCCAAGTATTTGACATTGTCTGAAAAGCTGAGAGAAGTGTTGAATAGGAGAGGTCTACGTAAAGGTCCCACCTTCCTTTTATTTGTGAAAAGTACCATTTCTGTCTTTGAAGGATTGACAGAGAGTGACTGTTCATTACACCATGTTTCTGTTCTTCGAAGAGCTGTCTGCATCAAGTTACAGAGCGTGCCCTCGAACTTACCAGTAATGAGGATGACGATGTCATCCGCATATCCAGTAGTATAGAATCCAGCATCATTGAGTGTGCTTAGAAGGCTGTCTACCACTGTATTCCACAGTAGTGGAGACAGAACCCCCCTTGCGGACAGCCCTTCGTCACAACACCTCTAATGGAGTTGTCTCCTATATTAAATTGTACTGCTGTCATCATAAGCATGTGTTTTATCCACTCACAGAGAGTGGGTGCCACACCATGCCTGCGTAAGGCAGAGTTAATGCTCTCAAAGGAAGCCTTGTCAAAGGCTCCTTCAATATCAATGAAAACTCCCAGAGTGGACATTTTATTGTCTAGCGATCTCTCAATACGGTTCACTACAGCATGTAGCGCCGATTCAGTAGATCTCCCTGAGATATAGGCGTGTTGGTTCGGGTTCAATGGGTGTAAAGCCAGCACCCTTTCTCGTATTTCTCTGTCACAAAGTCTCTCAAGCGTCTTTAGTAAGAAGGATGTAAGACTAATGGGACGATATGATTTGGCCTGGGTATAATCCATACGCCCTGGTTTAGGTATAAAAACTACCTTCACTTCTCTCCAGCTCTCCGGTATATATCGAAAAGCGGCACATGCCCGGTAGATCCGTACCAGGTGAACAAGCATCAGGTCCAGTCCCCATTGTAACAGGGCTGGAAAGATACCGTCCACTCCTGGCGACTTGAAGGGGAGAAAGGAGTTTATAGCCCAGGTTACTTTGTCACCCCGTACGACCTGGTTTGCCACATTCCAATCCTTTTCTGAGGGAGGTGGGATATTGGGTTTTGGCTATACATTGTCAGGGGTGACAATATTCACCACCACATAAAAGATCATCAACGAAAACATCGTTTATCTACGACAGTGTGTAAAATTGCCTTTTAGTTAGCAGTTTTAAGTTTATAAAACGACTGTTTAATAACATGTTTTCATTAGTTTACGTCGTTAATAGCAACGTGCTTAAAAAATTTTATTAGGCACGTAGTAGCAACGTTTTTTAAAATTTTTAAAACACTCAAAATTAGAACCGGTTGCTAGGAATTCTAATTTACATGTAAAATATTTTTTATATTTACCGTACTTTTTAGATTCTATCGTAGATAAAATATTGTACGATACACATGCGTAAAGCATCTTTAGTCACTCGCGGGGCTTAAAACGCTCGCTCACTCGCGTTTTAACTCTACCCCACTCGTGCCTAAAGAGTAGCTTTACGCACTTGTATCGTAAATTACTATTTGAATAATCGAGCTTATAAATGGGTTTGAATATTTAGTTTCGATTGATAATTGATTTAATGTTCGAATTGCTAAGAGTGGTGCGCTAGCTGTACCATATGTTACTGTGTTTAGAGTGAATGTCTGAATTGGGTCATCTGGGTTGGATCGCCATAAAATATTTTGATATTGTCTTTGGCTCGGTGTAATTAGGATCTGCCTGTACATTTTTTCGATGTCTGCTTTAATTACAAACATGGGCTGCCGAAAACGAATTAGGATTGATAGCAAATCATTCTGTAATGCTGGGCCGACAAACTGAACATCATTTAACGATTTACCTGATGAAGACTTGGATGAACCATTAAAGACGATTCGGAGCCTGGTGGTTATGTGATCGTCGCGGATTACAGCATGGTGAGGTAAATAATAACTGTTTGCGATTTGATTGGTAGCTGCTTTAGACATGTGACCTAGGCTAAGGTATTCATCCACGAATTCGGCGTATTGTTTTAACGATTGATTTTTTAAGAGTTTTTGTTCTAATGAATAAAAACAACTTAATGCCTATAGGAATCACCCAGTTCATTTAGATTTTCTTTAAAAGGAATGGAGATTGTGAATCGTCCCGTTTCATCTCGAGTGGTCGTTTGACTGATTATTTGATTCGTTTACGCATGATTCGGGGGTCCAACATTTCTCCAATTGCGTTTGAACGTGTTTGTCTATAGAACAATTGCTTATGATTTTGTTTGAAAAGACTGGATGTGTAAGAGGACCAGAGATGATCCAGCCTAGTTTGGTTTTTTGAATGATTGGCTGATTGGAGCCGCAATTTATTGCTCCGACATATAGTAAATTCCAGAAAAGATCTGCACCGATTAAAACATCTATATCTGATGATTTATTAAAATCTGGGTCAGCAAGCTTAATGTTTTCTGGGATATTTAATTGATTTCGATTAAAAGAGACTGTTGGAAGATTTTCCGTGATTTTGTCTAGAACTAAACAACTGATGTTTGATCCTGCATGCTGTTTGATTAATTCCGACTAGCAGCGAATTTGTCGCTAGTGGTTGAAGATTAAGCTTTTTGAATAAATTGCTAGTGATCATACTGCATTGCGATCCAGGGTCTAATACACAGCAATTTGACCACGTTCCGCGTGAATTTCTAATTTCAACGATTGCAGTAGCTAAAATGACTTGAGCGGTGTTGAAATTAGAATGGTATGCTACTACATGTGTTTCAGGGTTCGTTAAGTTCGAATTTGTTTGTTGATGTGTTTGAATTTCAGTTGTAGCTTGATTACTGTCGCGTCGCCGAAATGAAGGAGAGTGTGGTGCTTCTTATTGCACGTGCGACATGGAATTGACTTGCAATCTTTGGTAAAGTGGTTAGCTCTTAAACAATTAGTGCATCTTTTTGAATTCTTAATATAGTTGAATCTATCTTCAACCGGTAGACTGATGAAAGATTGACAGTAATAGATTTTGCGAGCTTCTTGACAATATGGGCAGCTTTGATTTACTATGCCTGCAGCACAATTAAAATTTAATTGTTTCGTGAATTTATTGTGAGAAACTGTGGAGGGTTGGTTTGAATATTGTTTTGAGGAAGTGTCAGGTTGAATTTTGTGTGATAGCTTTGCACGTTTTATAAGAAAATTACAATTGAAATGGATTCTCGTTCCCAATCGCGTTTTGCATATGTGTCTAACTTCGTTGAAAGCAAGTAAATTAATAATCTATTTAATAGATTACTGCTTGAGCTGTCTAACACTTTGATGGATTCTAAGTGATTCGATATGTCGTCTGCAAATTGACGAATGCTGTTTGATTCCCGTTTTGGAAATTTAAGATCTAAAAGCACTAAAATGTGCTGTAATATAGTGCCCTCTTTGTCGTCAAACCTATCACATAATCTATTCCAAGCAATTGTGTAGTTTTGTTCAGTGACCGCAATTGATCTGATTACTTTAGCAGCGTCACCGATTAATGAACCTTTTAAATATTGAAATTTGTCTACAAATGAAAGTGATTCGTTGGAATAAATGAGTGATTTGAAAAGATCGCGATAATTTGCCTAATCAGTTTGCCTTCCATCAAACGTGTTTAATTTCAACTCAGGTAACTTAAGTTTAGGTGTCTGAAAGTTAGCATTAAAACTGGCAACAGAGGTAGCACGTATTGTTTCGCTTTGCGATATTAATTATTTAGCCATAGATAAAGCTTTATAATAAATTAACTCGAAATGCTCTCGCTCATTGACTTCGGTCGTTAGCTCGGTTAAAGCGACAAGTTCCTCGATTTCGCATTGAATTTCGTTAAATTTATTAATTAAAGGTTTAGCATCATCATATCGCATTTGGATATCTAAGGAAACATTATCTTCACTTACAGAAGCAATGAACGTTTGAAATCTTTCTAAGTTTGCAACGATTACTTGGCGTCGGCGTTTTAATTTGTCTTTTTGTCATTTTGGTTCAAATCCGGCAAGTGAGGTAAACACAAAATAAAGGATTGTTTTGGGGACTTACCGCTGTGGTTGTATTGTTAGATGACTTGTTGGACTCCTTGAACTTGTGTGGGGCCTTAGGCGCGCTGTTGGCTGACCGCTTCCGCTGCCGATTCTGAGGTTGGTCGCTTGAATGGATTTACTTCACAATTTTTGCCCGAGTTTGTTGTATTAATTGTTTAAACTGCATCCGGCTCGAAGGATCACATGGATTGGTGATGCAGTGTAGCTTTTTACACCACAATATATGTTGTTATAGTTGAATAAATTGTGCAAAACCGTGAGAACATTTTGAATTTAACTGAAACGTTGCAAACTAATCGCACAAAATACATCTATTTAATTAATCTTAAAAATAGAGTCCAACAAGCAATAACAGCTGAAATTCATTTCTTCATGGTGTTACGAAGTCCAGGTACGAAATTATCTGTTATTTCTTTAAACGAAACAAGTGTTAGACAAACAATATGCTTTCTTAGCATAAATACAACGTATTACTAGTAGAGATTATAATTTTTTGACAATGGAAGGGAATCTTAATATGTTCGGATAACGAACACTCAGTGGGCATGCCATTATCCGCAGTACAAATACATATGGGTTTGGACTCGTATAAATATATATTTCGACTAACCACTAATTTAATTTAGTCATCTTCACGTGAAACTACAAGAATAACAAGTGATTAATCGATTAGTAATAAATTAAAGAACCGTCACCTCCCCCACAGTTTTTATAGCAGCCAAACTCGCTATATACCGGTGGGGTCACAATTATATATAACAGCAATAAGATAACATGAACAAGAAGATAACACGTATTGCTTGAGTAAGAAAGAGATAAAAATAGCAGCAAATATTCGGGAAGGCTCGACTCTTAATTTAATTATGACATTTGTGAACTAAACATGCCTACTAATATAATTTTTTTGTATGGCCATCTCTTTCTTACTCAAGCGTTCTATTTGCTTGTTTATGTTATCTTATTGCTGTTATATATAATTATGGCCCCATCAGTATATATAGCTGTAATATTCGTTTGTACGTTGGAAATTAACAAGTTAATGTAATAAGTAACTAACAAAGTTGCCTTTGCAAAAAGGAAAATTGCCGACACAAAGTGATTTCCTTACCGTAGAATTTATCAACCATTATAAATAGTCACATTTCAGGCATAAGTTGTTTTAAAAGTAAACTGTAAGAGATTCTTGTTTATAGTAGCCACATAACCTACGCAAAGTGCACTCCACACGGCACCAAGTACGATTCGAAATTCTTTCATTGTCTGCCGGCAAAATGTGGGGATATTTTTTGGCAAAACCATATTAACACTTGGGGATTCCATTTTAGCCACATAAAAATCCAGCAAACGTGTAGGGCCACATGTTAGCATTAGTGGCACAGAATAAAACATTTTGGACAAGTTTATGTGCAAGCCAATGTTTGTTTCAAAGTGCGCTTATGAAAACTAAACATGCAGTATAGTTACGATTAAAGTGTGTGTAAAACCGGGCAAGTACACCAGAAATTTATACACTCGGTGCACCGGCGAAGCAGATGGGATTCCAATCGGAACTGGTCTGAGGTCGGATGGAAGCCGAGGTTGCTGGCACAAAATTGAGGCGCTACGAACTTATGTACCAGTGAAATTAGAGCTGCTACGAACCAAATTATTCCACCAAACATGCTTCAGAGGAGTCCGTGCAGTTTATAAAGCAGGCACATACTTGGAGGAAGTGTTGTTGGACATATTGGGGCCTTAATCCACTAACAGAGCGGTGGGACTCCGCCACTTCGTGCAAGATTGCAGGATGCAAAGTTGACGTTGGTCAATGTGCGCAGATCTTCGTTAATACAATTTTTTCCTTGTAGATAACATTCACACACGTGCATTAGAGCTGTGTAACCACCTTTCAGACATCACATCTGGGTTATGTCAGGGGCGAAGTCCAATTCATGCTAAAAACAGTACGACATATGATCAGAACGGATCGGTGTGAAATTTTGGACATTTGCGCACCGAAATGCTCTGAAGACGATGGTCTAATTAGATTTCCGTGTAGATGTAAGGTTTTTGTACAATTAGCATAAGCATTTGTGTATTTAGCGATTAGATTTTGTTTTAGCTTGTCATTGTATTTGTTTTAAAAGTGATGTCAGTTTCAGCCAATTAACGGTACAAATTTAAGTATTCACTTTTTATTTTTCAATGGGTATAAAAGGGAAGAGCGCCGAGAACCTGGAGACTTCATAATTTTTATTCGTCGGGGTAACCTCGCTCCATTGTTCATTTTAGAGGTTAAATTAATTACTTTGACCTGAGGTCTGTGTAATTTGTTTGTGAAACATCTACTACCTGAAAATAAATAACAGTATTTTGTGAATGGCATTTTGTTTCAAACTTAGTGCTTGAATTATACTTTCTTGGTGCGATTACACAACTACCAGGAAATTTCAGTTTTTCTCCAGCCGGCGGCCATCTTGGGGTCATATAGGACGCAGCAGTCTTCAAAAGGGGTCGAACAGTGGCGTGGAGAAATAGAGTTGCAAAATTATTCTGTGCTAAGTATTCAATTACTTCGCATATTTTATTGTAACGTTGAGCTCTATAATGACATTTGAACAGGTAAAAATGGGTGTTTGCCAAAGGCAAGTACCAAAATAAATTGTAGGTGCTAAGGGTATCTGTTGTCGCAATTAATCCAAAATTAATAAGTTAATTTTTATAAGCGAGTATCACAGCAATATACACAGTGCGCCAAAAAAATGGTACAGATTTTTTAGCTCCGTATATTCGTAGATCGCTAATATTTTTATATGATTACTATACCATCGAAAATCTCAATCTTTATAGATGGAAAAAAGCACTTTTTCCCGCTGCTGATCATGTAAGTCAGTGATACAGCCTTAGTAACGAAACGTGTAAGTCGGTGATTATATTTGTTTGTTGCTTTTTCTTGACAACGGAACTTAATATTATTATTAAGTTCCTAGGATAATAAATTAGCAAAGCAAGATGCAGATTTAGACGTTTTGTTTATAAATTGCAAGTGCTTATGTGACATGTGACACTCACGACTCACGAAAACTAATCCTGGTGACAGGTGACAAATCAAACGATTTTTTCAAAAATCTAGGAAAATTGCGATAAGCAGCGGGAAAAATATAATAAGATAACTCGGAATGTATCGCCTATTAACATTTTCGGCAGGCAACAAGCCGCGACTTCGTCTTGGCTTGTACTTGTCTACCTCAAATGTTAATAGGTCCTTACATTCCTTGTTACTTAAATAGCTATTATTCCAGACATATAGTACCAAATCAAAGTTGTTCGTGGTTAAATAAAGTCATGAAAAAATGGTATTTTTAATAAAATTATTTAGAACTTTAGGAAATACAACAGTAATAACAAATACTATTTAAATAATTATTAAATATACTACCTAAAACAATGGTTCAATATGCCCACAATTTTTATCAATAATCACATGCAATTATCTTTGCAAGTTCCCAAGCTACTTGCTTCTCAGGTAGCTGAATCTAATAGCCAATACTCAATTATGCGTACACACCATTTTCTTCAGGACTTCGATTAATCAAAAACTAAAATCACAGACCAAGTGAGGTTGGCCAAACCAAACAAATAAAACAAAAGTCATTGCGTACTAGTTTTGTTGCAGATTTAATTTCACATTATTAAAAGTGAAATAAAATCGAATGGAACCGTTGTATTATTGCAAATAAAATGACGCTTAGAAAATCTTTATATGATTTTTCGTTTTTCAGGTATATTAAAATAGTTATTTAGACCACAAGTATTAGCAGTGCAACTTTTTTTCACAAGTGTGGAAGGTTATTAAACGAGGCGCAGCCGAGTTTACTAATTCACACGCGTGAAAATTAACCACGCTAACACGACTTGTCTATAAGATTTTTTAAAATTTCATTAAATATTCAAATCCAACCCTATTTTATATGGAATTTTATTTGCCTTCATTTTAGTCAAGTGCGTTGGTCAGTTGTGGTAACTAAGGAAACGTCTATTCAAAATCGTGCATTCCTACATTAAAAGCAAACCGAAATTATAAGATCACTAGATCAACACACTTAGTATATTAATCTAGTGACCTACTTTTTTAAATGAAATTTAAAAAAATATTGGCTCCCGCCGGGAGTTAATAAAAATTGGCTCCCGGTGCGGTGGTTGGAAATGAACAGTTTTCATTCGTAAAACTAGGGCGCAAAAGCCCACTTTCTATACCGAGAGTAGAAAAGAGCTTTTATTGGCTCTAATACAAATCTAATTGATCGATTAATTAGTTTAAATTATATAGCGACTTATTTAAAAAGCACGATGCGGTCAGCATATTTGAGTTCGCTCGATGGCACAAGGCGGACCGGGAATGCCGGGCTCTGATTGGTCGCCAACTTCGTGTCCTTCTTGAATGACGTTTGAATTTGAACCGATGATTCTTATTAGTTTTAATTTTATTGTAATCTTTTTTTTTACTTACGTAGGTGCACTTGTTGCATATTAGCATCTATCTATCTATAGATGAACAGACAAGATTTACCCTGTTTTGGTGTTAAGAAATCATCCTATTCAGAAACTACTTAAGCTGAATTGTATGAAACAATAAATAAGTAGTTATACTTATTTGTTATTTTGAATTTCGTCGTCTTTTAATACTTGTTGGAGTCGCTGCTTATATTATTTTCTTGCAAAGCTACTGCAGTTTGTGTTGATGTACTTCAAAAGATCTATGAAAATGTATTTTTGTTATAACCTAAATTTTGTTTTCAATTGTATTATGTTCATATTATTTTTGGAATGTTACTCAATTTTAAGTTGCAATTAGATGTTGACAGTAGGTATGTATCAGAGCTAGTCCGGGTGTAAACAAAAGCAGGTATTAGATCTATTGAACAATCATTTTACTTATTGCCTACAGAATTACCTACATAAAGGAAAACGAGGCATTGACCAAGCATTGCGCGGCGCACAACGGACAAATCAGAGTCTGGCATTCACGGACAAATCAGAGTCTGGCATTCACGGACTGCGCTGTAGCATCGAGCGAACTCAAATATGCTTACGGTCATGCATGTTTCCGGCTTCTCTGTATCTGCTATTTCTTGTTACTTTTATAGAATAGGTCGTTTGAACTTGAGTAGATCAAAATAGCAACGAATCATGTAATATGGCGAAGTTGTTTGCAATTCGAGCTAAGTACTCGTGCTCATTGTTACTTTAATACAGTGATTGATATAAGGCATTTGGGAACATTAAACCGTGGAATATTTACCATTTACCAATCATTAGTCAGATCATCTATCAGTACTGAAATTAAAGTAAATCATTTCAGAACGTACATACAACATACATACCTACCTGCGGTATATCTGCTGAAACATAATCTTAAATTAATGTGTAAAATACTGGTGTGATTCATCTGTCATGAATTCATAAATCGGGTGCATTGCGTGCATCTGGTAGATTCGGTTCAGTTCTTCTTCACCTTCTTGGTGGAAACACCAACTGCTTGCATTTTTGAACCTGTCCGGTATGTATACGATGTACTGATACAATTTTTTGTAAATGTTTAATAATTCAGTAGTAAGCAACTGATTGAAAATAATTTGTAATATGACTACGTACTCTTTTCTTTCAGATCTATTGCAAAACTTCAAGGGTAGCATCTAACGCAATAGTAATAGTGGGTCTTCTCTAATTCTTCAAATTTACGTCACAAGCTTCAGGTAAGCATAAATTAATAATGGTCACTTGAGTATGGGAAAAGATCGCAGTGGTCATACAACACCTCACTCACTCAAAAATTTATCATAAATGGCTGCTGTATATTCTAATGTGGCTTATGAAACAATTAATTGTAATTCTTAAACTGGTAATTTTGCGATCATTATACCTCGCGCAACTCTCCATAGTCTCCATCAGCTAAGCGCTGAAATGAAATTTTCTATGGATTTTGTGGGGAGATACTGGCTATGGGGTATTACTTTTGAGTAGGGTGACCACCTCTGAGGGTTTCAACACCAGATCTCCGGGCTCCGGGTTTTGTTATAATATCTTCGGGTTTACGCTAATTTTGTAATAACATCTAACATTAACTTCACTGTAAGTCGGTTATATTAATAAAAATAAAATCGCCGCAAATCCCGTGCGCGGAGCGACCGTATAATCTTTGATTTTATTGTAATCAAAGGTATAATATATCTCTATTTATCTTAATGGTCTGTCTGCGATTTTACAAGCTGCATGTTAGCCTGCAGCAGCCGTCTGTGTTGACGTTTTACTTTGAATACATGCAGATAAAGCAGAAACAAACCGTGTTTAGTAGGACATACAATATGGACAAGTTTACAAAATTTCTTACATTTTAAAAACTATCTTTTCGATTTGTTTCATTTTTTCATTGGATTGTCGTACTGAATTTTTCCTGATAAATGTTTACTTTTTTTGGGAAAACTTCAGTATAGCGTCTCCACTGGGTTTGACGTTTGCCACGCAAGCGCAGAAAGCCCCCGAAACGCAGTGGTTTTCACACAAATGATAGAACATTGTGTACTACGTACACACAAATCTTAAACTGCAGCTAACCTAACATTATAACTCCCAGACCAAAAGATTCACGTATATGTGTGTGGACTGGGGACGCTATATTGAAGTTTAGCCCTTTTTGTTTCTAGAGAGGTTGCTCAAATTTTTCTCAATGTTTTATGCAATAGTCATGCAGAATATATTTCATTCATGCATTTTTACTGCCATAAGCAATCGTTCATATCACTGTCAAAAGTACCGGTAAAAATGAATGGATATAATATATGTATTACCTACTGTTGTTAATTAACCTCATATACCAATTATATTTTGAGAAGAGCGTCTCATCCACCAATCACAGATTATAAAAGAACTAGCAACCAGTGAGACAAATGTCTCATTTAAAAAAACAAAAAAGACCGTTTTGCAAATAGAACGCGTATTCACCACACGTACGTATATGACGTCATTGTTGGTAGCAAACTACCAGTCGCATTCGCCTTGATAAAATTTGCCTAGAATCTAACCTAAAAAGTTCGGATTAGGATAATTACGATAATAATTAGTGTTAGAGGCTGAAATTCGGTTCCTGACCTGACATGACCATTCCAAACATATAACTTTAATAACTTTTTTCTCTATCTCTTACGGTTTGGCTGCTGAAACAGCGTCCCGGACAAGTCTATTATATATATAGATTCTTACATTGAGAAGAAAAACATGCTACTTTTGCCGCATCGTTTGTCATTTTGACAAATGTAAAATTTTACATATAGGTTAACGTTTTCCTATAATTTATTCGTTGAATTCTCCAACCAAAGATTACTCGTCAAAACTCTTTTGTCGAGCAAGATTTTAGTTTTGTTATTCACATGGGATTACTAGAAGGCAAATAAACTTTACCAAATTCTTAGGAAAAAACCCTCGCGTTACGCCCTTTTGTCTATTGTTAATTTCCGACAAGAGTTATTCACTCATGATCTTTTTACTTCCCTCATCTAAAAGACTAAAGAAGTATTGTAATCGCGAAAAAATCACCTTCCGAGATTTCTTCAGATCTTTACGTTTCTGTCTCTAGATGACGAAAAACAGGTTTTCTCAATTCCGTCTGTCTGTCTGTCTGTCTGTTGGCGGTATAACTCAAAAACTATTTGTTGGAGGATGATGATATTTTGCATGCAAATTATATATTTATCTGGCATAAAACCGTCAAAATTTCGGACAAATATATACAGGGTAGGCACCTTAAAAATATTAAATTTTGTTTTTTTTACTTAAACTGTAAAATAGATGGAAGTAATAATTTTCACATAGGTCAGGCTTCAGATTTGCGGAAAATAGGACTCAACAGATACAGGATAATGTCACAAAAGAGTCAAAACGTTTCAACAATAAAATCGTTCTGTTCAATATAGGCACGCGCCCCACTCGTTCCAATAAGGTGTAGTACGACAAGTCGATGCGGCGGAGTTCAAACCCCCCAGCGGGCTCCATTTTTTAAAAATTTTCAAATTGATCTAATTCACACGAGGGAAGTTTTGTGTAAACCCCTTTCCAGATATTTGGTGTGCATACAAGTCCAATTAAAGTCGTTTATTTTTAGTCATGTTTGCGAAAATACCAAATCGAAATAACATTTCACTCACAACCCGTGTGTAATTATTATATTACTTACATCATGAGGTCGCTAAATACCAATAATCGTTTGACAGTTTGATAATTTAATAATAATTATAAAAATTTCACTTTGATGGTGTAGTGTTTTCAATGAATAATTTTAATAGTAGTTGATTTATCTAGAACGAAAAGTGACATTTTAAAGGACGAGAAAGTTGTTTACGGCCGAGGCGTCAGCCCTGGACGGAATTACTTGCGAGGACCTTTAAAATACTTTTCGTTCGTGGTGAATACAACGGTTTATTTCATACTGCAAGTTTAATGAATTTTAAATAAAAAGTTTCAAATTTCATATCAACAACTGACTTATAATTTTAAAGTACTTGCACTTTAATATTTTACTAAGACTTTAATGTTCCATTATTTGTACCATAAATAATCCGAAAAATGTCATTTTTGACATCAGGATGAAATAAATAAATAATTTAGTTTAAACTGCAAAAAATGCTCTAATTGAATGTCCCTCAGGCATTAATAAATTATCATAATTTTATTATGCTCGCTGTTTATAATTTCAAATCTTGTTTTATTTTTGAAGAAATTAAATCTTCAGTTCTGACTGAAAGTATACGAGGTCTGTTAGAAAAGTATCCGACCTTATTTTTTTTGCAAAAACCCGATGGATTTGAATGAAGCGCGCTTGCATGAGCCGATCTTGAACCTTCGTGCGCATGCATGAATTTTGCCAGAAACTGGGCGACAGCCAGAAAGAAACCATTCGGAAGATACAGACGGCTTTCGGTGACGATGCTATGGGCATCACACAGATTAAGGAGTGGTTTAAAGACGGCCGCACATCGGTGGTGAGCGAGTCACGCACTGGTCGGCCATCAACATGCCGAAATGAGAGATGGTTCAAGTATGCACCGTTTATGTTTATCCCATTTCTGTCCCAATCCAGTTTCTTAAAGATGTCCTCCATTGCCGTAATGAAGAGCTTTGGAGAGATAGTGTCTCCTTGCCTTATTCCTCGTTTAATTAATTGATGTAGATTTTGTGTTCTTCTGCATTTTTACGTACATCTGGGCATTATTGTAAATGTTTTTAATTAAATTGGTGTACCGTCCGTCAATTCTGCAGCTCTTTAGAGATTGCAGAACAGCCCATATTTCGATGGAGTCAAATGCTTTCTCGTAGTCGATAAAAGCTAGTACATTATATTCCTTTGTCTTCTCCAATAATAATCGTATGGTTTGTAGGTGGTCGGATTTGTTGAATCCGCTTCGAAATCCTGCCTGCTCTCGGGGTTGATAGAAGTCTATTTAATCTATTCGTTATGATCTTCATAAATACTTTATACAATTGAGAGAGTAAGCTTATAGCGCTATAGTTATCTAATTTTGTTATTTCATATTTGAACGCCTGTATAATTGGAACTGGTGATTTAAGTGTGTTTTGTTACAATGAGCCTGGTTTATGATTTTATCATGCATTTTTATTTATTTTCCTCAACTTATAGGTTTACATAAAACTATGTTTTATTTGGAATCTTGAACACCAATGAATGACACTTTTATTGTCCTATTACAAATGTACATTGTTTTTATTTTTATTTCAGAATTTATATTTTTTAAATGTTTTGATGTAGTTATTATTGTTCTTATTTTTGTTCTTTTAAACAAATTATATTCTACTGATTATGTAATGTTTACTGACTGTATGGTAAGTTTACCGTACATTTGTTATGTTTACCGAGAATTTGACATTAATACTGAGCGTCTGATCTTTACACTAAGCATTTGGTATTTTTACTGAACGTCTAGTACTTTACCGAGCGTTTAGTGTTTTTTTTCCAATACCTCTCAATAAACGCCCCATAACTATAACGATTTTAACAATCGCAATATCAATATTACACACAAATAAGACTTTTTGATTACCATAACTCAACTAGCGAGTTTTTGGTTTACGGAATAATGTTAAATGTCATCTGTGTTCGGATGTGACCTGGCAACCGAAAAGGTTAAACAAACAGGTACTCTTCAAACAAACTTTTTGGTTTATATGCTTTTTCTGAGTATTGGGAGGTATGGATAAAATGTACTGCAGGTGTAGTGTTACGAGGTATTACCCACGCGAGAAAATTTGCCCACACAGCTTATGATCTCATATAGTAAATAACTATTATTGAGCATTTCAATAACATAATAAGAATATAGACTTTGCATTTGAATATAATATCGATCATTTAATTTGTTGTTTGTTCATAACAGGTTAATGACAATCTCCTTTTGTTGTAGGTGTGTAGCTGTTTAACTTCTGTTGGCTTGTATCATTAAAAGGAACTCTGAAATTTAAACAAACATAATGAACATCAAACAAGAAACTGTGGATAGTAAATCTTGTAGTTCTACAGGATTTGCATTATGCGTATTGCCGAACATGGATAACAATGAAAAAAACATCAAACAAGAAAGCATCGAAAGTACTAATTTAGTTACACATACAGAAGAAAAACCTTATAGTTGTTCTGTTTGTGGATACAAAGCAAAACGGAAATATCATTTAGTTAGACATATACAGACTCATACAGGCGAAAGACCTTATAGTTGCTCTATTTGTGAATATAAAGCAACACAGAAAAGTCATTTAGTTGAACATATGAGGACACATACAGGAGAAACGCCTTATCGTTGCTCCATTTGTGAATTCAAAGCAATACGAAAAAGTAGTTTAGTTACTCATGGAAAGACTCATACAGGAGCGAAGCCCTATAGTTGCTCTATTTGTGAATACAAAGCAACGCAGAAAAGTAGTTTAGTTATACATATGAGGACACATACAGGTGAAACACCTTATTGTTGCTTTGTTTGTGAATACAAAGCAACTCATAAAAGTACTTTAGTTAAGCATATGCGAACACATACAGGTGAAACGCCTTATAGTTGCTCTATTTGTGAATTCAAAGCAAAGCAGAAAGGTAGTTTAGTTGCACATGTAAAAACTCACGCGGGAGAGAAGCCTTATAGTTGCTTGATTTGTGAATATAAGGCAACACGAAAAAGTCATTTAGTTGAACATATGAGGACACATACAGGAGAAACTCCTTATAGTTGCTCTATTTGTGAATTCAAAGCAAAACAGAAAAGTAGTTTAGTTGCACATGTAAAGACTCATACGGGAGAGAAACCTTATAGTTGCTTGATTTGTGAATATAAAGCAACACGAAAACGTCAGTTAGTTGAACATATGAGGACACATACAGGAGAAACGCCTTATCATTGCTCTATTTGTGAATTCAAAGCAATACGGAAAAGTAGTTTAATTACACATGTAAGGACTCATACGGGAGAAACACCTTATAGTTGCCGTATTTGTGAATATAAAGCAAAACACAGAAATAGTTTAGTCAGACATATGAAGACTCATACGAGAGAAAAGCCTTATAGTTGCTCAATTTGTGAATTCAAAGCAAAGCAGAAAGGTAGTTTAGTTGCACATGTAAAGACTCACGCGGGAGAGAAGGCTTATAGTTGCTTGATTTGTGAATATAAGGCAACACGAGAAAGTCATTTAGTTGAACATATGAGGACACATACAGGAGAAACGCCTTATAGTTGCTCTATTTGTGAATTCAAAGCAAAACAGAAAAGTAGGTTAGTTGCACATGTAAAGACTCATACGGGAGAGAAACCTTATAGTTGCTTGATTTGTGAATATAAAGCAGCACGAAAACGTCAGTTAGTTGAACATATGAGGACACATACGGGAGAAACGCCTTATCATTGCTCTATTTGTGAATTCAAAGCAATACGGAAAAGTTATTTAATTACACATGTAAGGACTCATACGGGAGAAACACCTTATAGTTGCCGTATTTGTGAATATAAAGCAAAACACAGAAATAGTTTAATCAGACATATGAAGACTCATACGAGAGAAAAGCCTTATAGTTGCTCAATTTGTGAATTCAAAGCAAAGCAGAAAGGTAGTTTAGTTGCACATGTAAAAACTCACGCGGGAGAAAAGCCTTATAGTTGCTTGATTTGTGAATATAAGGCAACACGAAAAAGTCATTTAGTTGAACATATGAGGACACATACAGGAGAGACGCCTTATAGTTGCTCTATTTGAGAATTCAAAGCAAAACAGAAAAGTAGTTTAGTTGCACATGTAAAGACTCGTACGGGAGAGAAACCTTATAGTTGCTTGATTTGTGAATATAAAGCAACACGAAAACGTCAGTTAGTTGAACATATGAGGACACATACAGGAGAAACGCCGTATCACTGTTCTATTTGTGAATTCAAAGCAATACGGAAAAGTTGTTTAATTACACATGTAAGGACTCATACGGGAGAAACACCTTATAGTTGCCGTATTTGTGAATATAAAGCAAAACACAAAAATAGTTTAATCAGACATATGAAGACTCATACGAGAGAAAAGCCTTATAGTTGCTCAATTTGTGAATACAAAGCAACATGGAAATATCAATTAGTTACACATACCAGGACACATACCTGAGAACACCTCTGTTTATGAATACTGAATACAAAGCAACACAGGGAGATCAAATAAATAAATGAATGAATGACTTATGTCTTTTCCACAAGTTTAACATGCAACATGCTACATATGGGCCCAACCATATATGTAACGGGTGTCCCAGAATGTTTTGCTGTTTTTGCAGAGAGCTGGTTTGGCAACGTTGGAGAGTAGTGGCAAAATTTTGTATTCTCCAGTTAGAGGAAGGTTGCGGATTAATTATTAAGAATGGAGAGGTGGTCGGGAGAACATCGTGCTATCTTCATCGAGCTTTATTTGAAAAGCCAAGAATCATACGTTGCGGCACACCCGCTTTTTTGCCATCGTTTAAATATTCACCGTGTGGCCGGTGCTCCGAGCCGCAGTTTAGTGAAATCATGGCTAAACAAGTTTAGAACAACAGGTGCTTGTGTGAACATGAAGCGAACAGGCCGCCGTCGGTCTGTAAACACCCCTGAGAACGTCGCTGCTGTTCGGGCTGCAACCAGGGGAAATTATCGCAGATCTATAAGGAAACATGCGCAAGCGCTGGGTCTCTGAAAATCATCTGTGCATCGAATGTTGTCAAAAGAACTTAAGTTTCATCCCTGTAAAATCTAAATAGTGCACGCTTTAAAGTTGGAGGACTACGAAATTCGGCGTAATTTTACACAAACAATAATCGATGATTTCTTCAATAATGACTTGATCGATAATGTCTTGCTTAGCGACGAGGCCTATTTTCCTTTAAATGGGGCCGTAAACAAACAAAACTGCCGCTATTGGAACGATGAGAATCCTAAACAAAGCATGAACAACATAGTCCCAAAGTCCCATTCTTTTTTGAGGACAACGAAGGTCAAAATGTTACAGTGAACAGCGACTGTTATGTTGATATGTTAAACGATTTTTTCCAACCAAGGCTTCAAGAATTCGAGGGGTTTGATTAGTGATGTGGATCGGGTAAATACCCAGTGGGTAGGGTATTTATAAATGGGTATTTACCCCTGCCTCGGGTAAATACCTAAAAACTGGGTATTTATCAAATTTATAATATTTAGAAAGCTAAGCTAACTTTTACTCACATAATCTTATCTTAATAAATAAACTACATATAAAGGAAGTGGAATATTTTAAGTAAATAACAATTTAAATAACATTGAATAAGCATTCACCCAGGTAAATTAATCGTTTATCGGGAAAAAACATTGGCTGCCAAAATTTATGGAAATAAATAGTTAGATGCAATAAATTGCGCCTGTTCGAGTTTACAAACAACATTGTGATGGCTGACTCCGAAGATTGGGATAATTTAAATTGTTTGTACATTATTTTCTGACTTGTTTCCTTTTTTGAAAAATGAACATAACATTAACTTGAAAAATAATCCTTGTATTTATTAACATTAATATTAATATATACTTAGAGACACATTATTAAACAATCTTAAATAAGGCAAACAATATCACAAAATAATATAAACAACGCTGTATACCGATGGGATCATAAGTATGCAACAGCAATGAGATAGCATGAACAAAAGCACATAATACTTGAGTAAGAAAGAGATAACCGTACAAAAAAGTTATTTTAGTATGCATATTTAGTTGACATATGACATAATTAAAATGAGCGTTAAGTCTACTCAAATATTTGTTTCTATGTTCATCTCTTTCTTATTAAATCATTGAATTCTGTTTTTTATTCATTTGATCTCATTGCTGTCATATACAGGTTGCCTAAAATTGAACAGAACATGGCAATTTCATGAGTTGGAAAAGGTTCATAAGACCATAAGAGTAACCGAAATAACAAATGCAATAATTACTTTGGTAGCTAGGCAACAAGTAGGTACAATAGCTACTTGTTGCCCAGCTACCAAAGTATTTATTGCATTTTCCATTACGGTTACTCTTATCGCAAATAGTATTTGAACCTTTTCCGACTCATGGAATTGCCATGTTCTGTAGAGTTTGGTATGTCCCCACCGGTATTTTGGGCAGTAAATGTTCTCAGATCAGCTATTTTCTTAAACATTTTTATAAAATTCGCATAGAGCACCTTCACTTACCAATCAATTATACTGATAAGATTAACTTTATAGTATTTGTAAATAAGTCTATAAATACCCTCTTAAATACCCATTTTGGGTATTTACCCGGGTAAATACCCCAGGTATTTACCCCTAAAAATAAATACCCGGGTATTTTACATCACTAGGTTTGATGCCAATACTTGGTTTCAGCAAGATGGGGCCACAGCCCACACAGCTAGAAGATCTTTGGCGGCGGTACAAGATTTTTTTCCGGGAAAAGTCATTTCAAAGCGGGGGGATCTACAGTGGCCCCCAAAGAGCCCTGACCTGACTCCCCTCGATTTCTTCTTGTGGGGCTATCTAAAGTCCAAGGTGTATGAGACAACACCATGCACTTTGAGGGCTTTAAAATTGCGAATTCAGGCCCAAATAACCGCTATTCCAGAGCAAATGCTGGCAGCTGTTTTTGCAAATTTAAGGTCCAGACTTCAAGAATGCGTGGCACGTGATGGAAGACATCTAGACAACATTATTTTTAAGAAATAAAAATCCGCATTCTTTGTTAACATTTTGGCATTAAATAAAGTATTTTTTATTCACATTAAGACAACAAGTTATTTACTATATCGGCGTAAAACGTAAACCATTACATACCTTTACGACCAGTATAGTATCAAAAACTAGTAGCATGTTTAATGACGTAAGTATTTATACAAAAAAATGAGAAAATTGTAGGTACCTATATAACATGAATTCGTACTGTAATTTTATCAAACAAAATAGTCTGGAAATTATCATTTAAACTGTGTTACGTCCCCTTTAGCAGCAATAACAGCTTGATTTCGTTTCTCCATGGTGTGACGAAGTTCAGGTACAAAATTATCTGTTATCTCATTAAACGAAACAGGTGTTAAAACAAGCAATATGCTTTCTTAGCATAAATACAACGTATTACAAGTAGAGACTATAATTTTTTGACGTGGAAGGAAATCTATATACGTTCGGATAATGAACACTTCAGTAGATATAACATTATGCCCAGTACAAATATCGAGAGATCCAAAAAAAACTGTTCCTCAGCGGGCTGTGGAAATTCAACGTATGAATAATATGTTGGTGACACTGTACGTCAATGTCAAATTCGAGGTTATCAGGTTAGGTTTTCTGTCAGTTATGACACAAAATGACGCAAATCCTAACCTGCTCACCTCGAATTTGACATTGACGTACAGTGTCACCAACATATTATTCATACGTTGAATTTCCACAGCCCGCTGAGGAACAGTTTTTTTTGGATCTCTCGATACATAAAGTACGTTTTTTTTCTATAATAGCTGTCAAAGTGTTACAATGTTGGTAGATATGTGATTAAAACGCTAGGAAATTTTTATAGCTCGTGTTGGTAGAACTTTTTCAAAATTATGGTTATGTGTCAATTTTGAATGTCAAAGTTTCTTAATTTGAACTTTTGACTAATTTCCTTTTTTAACATGGAATCATCATCATCATCAATAAAATCGGATAAAAAAGAAAACCAAGAAATATTTTAAATGCAAAAATGAAGCGAGCGGTATTAAATTAAAACATATCTGTCAAAATTACAATCATTTTTTTAGTGGAAGAAAAGAACTAAAAATCTATGTACCAACATTATTAAAACTAGGGACCCTGCAGGAATGCAACTTATCCCCTAGAAAGTTGACCTTGAAAATTATTATAGAAAAAAAAAGTACTTTATGTGTTTGGGCTTGTATAGATATACAGGGTGTATACAAATTGGCGCAAAAGCTCCAGGTAGCGATATTCCTTGTACAATTCTGAGTCGAAAAGCTTAATACTAAAATGTTGGATTGGTCTTCATAAGCCCTCGCATGATTTTTTCAGGTAAAGTATGTTTTTTGTTCTAAATAAGTCAAAATGTCGAGGAAAGTTATTCAAATTTAAAATTATGGCCCCATACAAAATTTCTGAAATATCGTTTTACTTATATAAAACCGTGTTACCACATAAGTACTTCTAGTGCACACGGTTTCCTATAAGTAGACCGATATTTCTGAAATTTTGCATGGGGCCATAATTTTACATTTTGAATAACTTTCCTTCATGACATTTTGACGTATTTAGAACAACAAAGGCACTTTACCTGAAAAAATTAAGTTTTCTATGTACCGATCGTGAGCGGATGGCCTCGCGAGCATGTCTCTCAGGCGGCCGATCCGAGTTCGAATCCCGGCAGAATCGAGAAGGATTTTAAAATCGTACGCTCTCTGGCTACCACGCTAAAACCTGTGGTAGTCGTTAATCCCTAAACAAGGGAACTCTTCCTCACTTTCGACGGGCAAGGCTAGCCACTTACCCGGCCTAAGGGCAAAGAGGGCTCATAGAACCACTTTGTGGTTAAAACAGGCCACTGGTCTATAATAAGAGGAAGAATAAGATCGTGAGGGCTTATGAAGACCAATCCAACATTTTAGTATTAGGTTTTCGACTCAAAATTGTACAAGGAATATTGCTACCTGGAGCTTTTGCGCCAATTTGTATACACCCTGTATATTTCGACTAACCACTAATTTAATTTAGTCATCTTCCGGTGAAACTACAAATAACAAGTTATTAATCAATTAGTAATAAATTAAAAGAACAGTCATCTTCCCCACAGTTTTAATAGCAGCCAAATTCGTTACATATATATCGCTGTCATATTCGTTAATGTAATGAGTAACTAACAAAGTTGCATTTGCAAAAGGAAATTGCTAGTACCTACAAAGAGGTTTCCTTGCCGTAGAATATATCAACCCTTGTAAATAGTCACATTTGAGGCACAAGTTGTTTCAAAAGTAAGGAGATTCTTGTATATAGTAGCCACATAACCCATGCAAAGTGCACTCCACACATCAAATACGATTCGGGATTCTTTCATTGTCTGCCGGCAAAATGTGGGGTTTTGGCAAAACCAGATTAAAACACACTTGGGGATCTTATTTTGGTCACACAAAAATCCATCAAACTTATAGGGCCACATGTTAGCATTAGTGGCACAGAATAAAACCAAGTTGGCCAAGTTTATGTGCAAACCAATGTTCGTTTCAAAGTGCGCTTATGTAAACTAAATATGCAGTATAATTACAATTAAAGTGCGTGTAAAACTGGGCAAGAACACCAGAATTTTATACACTCGGTGCACTGGCAAAGCGGATGGGACTGCAATCGGAACTAGTCTGAGATCAGATGGAAGCCAAGGTCATTGGCAACACAAACTTGGGATGCTATTAACTTACGTACAGTTGCGGACACCTCAAAGTGCACGGTTTTTTGTTACTATGGTTATTTTTGCGATATTTCGGCTTATTAAATGAGGGTTTCTCCAGTGGCGTTGCTTGTGATTGTAAGAATAGGTATTACTTTTTTAATGTTTGTATTTTAGCAAAGTTTCGCAAGTAAACAAACTATACGTATAATAATATGTATTTAATAAATATGTATCAGTATTCGATTGGTATTACGCTTTGCAGTTTGTTTCGCATAGATTTGACCAATGTTTCCATATTGTATCCTTCTCTCAGTTTTCCAAGCGTTTCTTATTCTTTCCCATAATTCATCGACGTTGTTTGGTGCAAAATCCCTGGTATAAATTTTTGTAGTTCAATACCCGCAAACCTTTTCGATAGGGTTCAAGTCCGGACTTCTTGCAGGTCATGGTAATAAATTGATATTATTCCCATCAAACCATCAATGAACAATCCCTGCTGCATGCACAGGACAGTTATCCTGTGAAAATAATGTTATGAATGACGTTAACATAAACAAAATCAATTAATTGGGTAATATCTTGCCTGTTAAAAAGTAAATTGATTAGGAAAGACCTCTCTTACAGATGGCAGCATCACATTTTGCAAAATGTTGCAATAATTTTCAACGTTCAGTCGACCATTAATTCTATAGCATGCCTCCGATCCGTGAGCATTGATCCATCCCCATACGTTTACAGAGAATCGTCCACTACTCCTTAAGGGTTGAACAAAATATTGCTCCTCAAATTTTGAATTTTGTGGTCTATACACCCTTAATCGTCAATTGGTAAATGATTGAAATACCTTTTCATCTGAGAAAACAGTCGTGTCCCAAAACTCGTCGATTTCATTCAAATAGTCAGTTGCAAACTGTATTCTTCGTTCTTTGTACTCTGGTGTTATAAAAACTTTTCTTGCAGAAGTCTCTGCTGCCAACGATTTTTAATTTTGAAAATGCAGCTTTTGCCCACATGTAAATCTGCTGCGACTCGACTCAGCGACCAGTTCTCTTCCAGTTTTGTAATAGCTCGCATTTTCTCTGCTTCTGACAAATGTCTGGGAGTTTTCCGAGTTTTCAGTTCTATGACAGTTGATGCCAAACGTAAACGTCAAAACTCGACGTCTATGATTAGAATATCGTATTACAAGCTAAAAATCTGCCGTGCACTTTGAGTTGGCCGCAACGGTACCAGTGAACTTAAAGTTGTTACGAACCAAATTAATCCACCAAACATACTCCAGAGGACTCCGTGCAGTTTTTAAAGCAGGCACATACTTGGAGTAAGTGTTATTGGACATATTGGGGCCTTAATCCACTAACAGGGCGGTGGGACTCCGCCACTTTGTGCGAGATTGCAGGATACAAAGTTCACCTCAGTCACTGGGCGCAGATCTTCGCTAATAAAACTTTCCCGTTGCAGATAACATTCACACAAGTACATTAGAGCTGTGTAACCACCTTTCAGACATCACAGCTGGATTATGTCAGGGGCGAAGTCCAATTCATGTTAAAAACAGTTTGACATATGACCAGAACGGATCGGTGTGAAATTTTAGACATTTGTGCATCGAAATGTGCTGAAGACGATCGTGCAATTAGTTTTGTGTTTAAATGTAAGGTTTTTATACAATTAACATTTTTATATTTAGCGACTAGATTTTGTTTGAACTTGGCATTGTATTTATTTTGAAAAGTGATGTCAATTTCAGCCAATTAATGGCTCAGCTTTAAGCATTCACTGTTTGTTTTTCGGTGGGTAGCAACGAGAACCTGGAGACTTCATCATTTTTATTCGTCGGGGTAACCTCGCTCCGTTGTCGTGCATTTTAGAGGTTAAATTAATTGCTTTGATCTGAGGTCTGTGTAATTTGTTTGTGAAACACCTATTACGTGAAAATAAATAGCAGTCTTTTGTGGACGGCATTTTGTTTCAAACTTAGTGCTTGAATTATCCTTTTTTGGTGCAATTATACAACTACTTCGAGGGAATTTGAGTGGTGTGGAGAAATAGGTTAGTAAAATTATTCTGTGTTAGTATTCAATTAGCTCGCGTATTTTATTATAACGTTGAGCTCTATAATGATATTTAAACTAGCAAAATTGGCTGTTTGAAAGAGTCAGTAATAAAACAAAGTTCTCTTTTTTTGATTATCAAATTTAATAATGTTATTGTTCACAAATCTATTAAAGTGTGTTATATTTTCTAAACCCTAATTTGATACGTGTATAAAACAAGAGTTTCGTATGATTTTTGCTTGTGAGAAACTCGTTATGTGTGCCCAGAATAATTAATTTTCATGCACGTGGTACCAAAATAAATTGTAGATGCAAAGGGTACATGTTCTCGCAATCAGGCGAGTATCACAGCAATATACAGGGTGTCCCAAAAAGAATGCGACACCGATTAGTCACAGATTCCTTAGGTTATAATAAATCCATTAAACCTAATATACCTCAGTAAGAAGCTATAGGGCTGTAGGCCCGGTTGTAACGACATAGTTTAAACTAAAGTTCAACTGACCAAACATTCAAAATTAACCAAGGTTCAACTTTTGATCCGTTGTTTGATATCGGATCAAGTGACAGTTAGCTGAACGTGCGGTAAACGAAAAATGCACTCAGTTGGCTGCACTGGCAGTCATAATATTACGTCACCAAAGCTATCTAACCTCTAATAACATAAACATTCATTGCTTGCCGCACGTGCATTTGTGTTGGTTTACGTGATTTTACGCGTGTTACTTAATTTTGTAAATAGTATATTACCATTCGAAGAAAGTTAAATGTATCTAATGGCCTTCCATCAAATAAACAAAGAAAATAGTATATTATGTTATTAGGAGCAAAAGTTATATTTTATGTGGCGAGGCTGGACGGTTTATCTGCCAAGCTTGCGAGGCAGAGAAGTACAGCCGAGCCACATAAAGATACTTTTGCTCCGAATAACATATAGTATTTTTTCTTAAAACGTTTTTATAACAAATAATTTACAACTTTGTGAACAAAATTCGAAGAAAATTACTTGATCTCATCAGCGGCAGATAATATTATCTGCCGCTGACGAGCGGCAGATAAAGTTGTCAGCGGCAGACAATAACTTTATCTGCCGCTGACGAGCGGCAGATAAAGTCGTCAGCGGCAGATAATAACTTTATCTGCCGCTCGTCAGCGGCAGATAATATTATCTGCCGCTTGGCAATAAAATTACTGTTTAGCATCATCAATCCAGCAGTATAATGCCATATTTTACTGCCGTTTGAAGAAAAACATTTTTATCTACTCCAGTCGGATAAGTAACGCATTACGTCACTCATTTGACACTATTTCAGTTAGGTAATGAAGCTCATTACACCACTCAGTTATGTAATGGTTTCATTACGCAACTGAGTTGTGTAATGACTTCATTACGTAACTGAAATAGTGTCAAATGAGTGACGTAATGGCATTTGCTTACTAAAATATTTTTGAAAGTGACAGATCTGACATTTCTCTTAATGCACTTTTCTCAATTTTAGGCAGTCGTAGATAAAATTTTGTACAATACATGTGTGATAATGCATCATTAATATACTTGTGTGCTTACATAATCCGTGCTACGCACTCGTTTGTAACTTACACACACGTATATTAATGATGTAAATAACTATTAACGTTTACTACGTGTTCGTAATTGTACATCAAGGTAAGTAGGTAAAATTTCGTAAAAATTTGCAATAAATATTTGCTGGAAGTTGTGGAGGAAAATTGATTAAAATAGATTTACATGATTTCTTCGTACGTATTTCAGATGGCAGAAAAAGAAAATGGTAAACGTGCTGTGAACTTCTCGCCTAAAGAGCAAGATATTCTTATGGTTGTCGTTAAAAAATACGCCAAACAAATTGAAAGCCGTAAAAGCGATACCAATAATTTAAAAATAAAGACTAAGGCCTGGGAGCAGGCTTGCAAAGAGTTCAATATGATTTCTGGCGAGCAATACAGGGATTTAAAGAGTCTCAGGAACAAGTACGAGAACTTGAAAAACGCTCCAAACAGAAGTTTGCCAACGAAAAACGGTATTTGTACGGCACTGGAGGCGGACCATCGAAGGATTTTACACCAACCTTGAATTCTGTTGATGACACAATTAAGGAAATAATAGGGTCACAGATGACAGGACTGATACCTGAATTTGATGATGATCAAGGTGTGTTATTGTTAACTATTTTGATTTATTTTCGTGAGAGGTAATACAATTATAATTATAATATAATTATAATTGTATTACATATTATGTTTACAGTTGAGATTGTTTTTGATGATTCCGATGTAAATATGGTTACTGAGGAAATGATACCGATGGAAGATTCACAGAATACATTAATTTCCCCAGGTAAACTAATGTTATTTAATTTAATAATAAATAAACATAATTATGCTTTTCAGATGAGCAAGAACATAACATTAGTGCCTTCCCCGGTGTAACGCTTGTACAAGTAGCCGATGATATAACCAAAGGCAATGGCAAGTGATGAGCTTATTATACCTACAAAATCTAATTAAGTTGTTTTAGGTACCAAAAACTGGAAAAAATATGCGCCAGATATGCTTCGAACTCCTGTATCGGCTCAACTGAAGATAAATCAGAAGTTAAATGGTAAGCACAATAATGAAATATGTATAACGTACATTTTTGTGGTACATATTAATTGCATAACTAACATTACTGCATTATTTTCAGAAACTACATCGAAACCAAGTACCAGTAGGAAATCAGAAAATCTAAAGACAAAAATTGAAAGTTGGGCTTCTTCAAAACAAAATTTTGTTGAAGCTCAACAAGTTTATATTAAGGAGCACTTGATGAAAATTAGGCAAATGGAGCAATCCCTCAAACATAATCAAGAAAAGCATGACCAGCACTTGAAGCACCAGGAAGAGCACAAATTAAAGATAGAAATTCTGATATTGCAAAAACAGAAATTGTTACTAGAAAACTCCCTTTATAGTATTTTGATTTGTTAATGTTATAAATATACGTTATATATATATACTCAAATGTAAATGACAAAATAGAAAATCTTCTTATTTATTTGCCCAAAATTATTATAACAGACTTTGAAAATATTGAGTAATTAAATTGTGTCTAACAATATCATTAATATTATTTAAACCAAGGTTTCTTTCTGGTGGCAGGTCCAAATTAATGCCGTTAGCCAATCGAATTGCAGCTGCAACGTCTTCATTAGCTTCAGGTTCAGGCTCTCGATTTTCAATAGCAATATTATGCAACACGGCTGCTGCTACAACAAGAGCTTCCACTTGATCAATATTGATTCTAATTCCTAAAGCTAAAACTGGAAACCTTCTTTTCCAAACTCCAAAACATCTTTCTATTGGATTTCGAGTCCTTATTTGGCTTTCATTAAATAATTGTTCGGCTGGATTATCGGGGTTTCTTAGTGGAGTTATCAGATAGCTTTTGATTCCGTAACCACCATCTCCAACCAACAAACTGTCATTGCCGAACTCTTGGTTTTCTATTCTTGCCCGTAATCTTGAATTGCTGAATATGGTGGAATCATGGGATGACCCTGGCCAACGACACACAATATTTTGGAATTTTAAATTACTGTCGCACACTGCTTGCACATTCATAGAAAAAAAACCTTTTCTATTACGATACAGTTCAGCGTTTGCGCCTCCTGGAGATTGAATCTTCACATGGGTACAATCCAGTGCTCCTACACATTTAGGGAATCGGCTAATATTGAAAAAGCCTTCCTGAATCTTCCTGATGTCTCCTGGTGTCGATGGCATTTTAATAAATTTGCTGCGCAGTCTGGCAATACTTCTCAACACTTTGATAAGAATTCTGCTAGTGGTAGATTTGTCTATTCCACAAAAATCGCCTGAAACTTGAAGAAATGATCCTGTAGCTAGGTATCGCAGGGTAACTAACACCATTTCAGTAGGCGACACTGCAGAATTTCTAGAATAACGAGAGCATAGTGTAGAATTTTTGAATAAAATAAAAATAACTACTTACTCGTTTTTAAGGCAAACAATTTCATCCGAGATTTCGCCTACAATTAGCCTGACAATTTCCTTTGAAAGCCGAAATCGACTAATAAATTCTGTATTGTTCCATATTTCTAAATGGTTTGGTCTAACTCGAAAATTTCTTGGAACTCTGGGATGGACAATTATATTTACAAGCTCCTGGAAGTCCTCGTCATCAGTTAAATCTTGAAACGCTGCCTCTATACGATTCATTACGTGTTATTAGAATAATAAATAGTGGATGACACCGAAGCAAGAGGTTATGTTTTTGTTTTGACGTGTGTTGAACGCAGGTTCACGCAGTTTGAACGCCCGTAGATGGCCGTTGAACTGTTCGTTAAACTTCGGTTCAAGGATGTACTGACGCGATACAACTGAATTTTAGCACTGAACTGAGATCAAATTTGAACTCACGTTGAACTGACTCGATACAACCGGGCCTTAAAGTTCAATCTTTTAAGTTTTTATTTTTATGATAATTTCTACAAATGTAAACATATCGATTTCAATGTAAGTAGGTACATTTGGTTACTATTATGCACTGCACTAGTACAAACATTTTCATAAACTAGACTTGATTGTAAGAGGCACTTTACCTACCTTTGAAAACTTCATTTAGCTCTAACTTTGTTATCTGTCACATTTTTTTTTAAATTTTAGGTTATTATCTGAACGAGAATTAAAAAGCGTAAAAATAAAGTGCTCTTAGTTCATAAGCGTAAAACCAACCGTTTACCTTAAAATGCCCATCAAAGGTTTTTGGTTGTCATTAAGACATGCTATTAGCTATTATCAAGTAGTCGTGATCACAAAAACAATGGATAGTGATTGTGATTTAGTAAACAACAATAATAAATCAATTAATGACATTATTGACATACAAATTTTTTCTTTTGTGCTTACGAAAATATGCATAGGAGATTGTTTTTTATGTTACCAACGTCATTAATTGATTTATTATTGTTTGCTAAATCACAAATCACTATCCATTGTTGGTGTGATCATGGCTACTTGATAACTGCATGTCTTAATGACAACCAAAAGCTTTTGATGAGCATTTTAAGGTAAACGGTTGCTTTTATGCTTATGAACTAAGAGCACTTTATTTTTCCGCTTTTTAATCCTCTTTCGGGTGAAAACCTAAAATTTAAAAAAAAATGGTACAGATAACAAAGTTAGATGTAAAAGAAGTTATCAAAGGTAGGTAAAGTGTCTTACGATCAAGTCTAGTTTATGAAAATGTTTGTAAGAGTGCAGTAAGTAATAGTAAGCAAGTGTACCAACATTGAAATCGATATCTTTACATTTGTAAAAACTATCATAAAAATAAAAAAATTGAACTTTAAGGTCCTATAACTTCCTACTGAAGCGACTTTGTACTAAGATATATTAGGTTTAATCGATTTATTATAACCTAAGGCATCTATGATTAATCGGTGTCCCATTCTTTTTGGGACACCCTGTATATACAGTGTGTCCAAGATAAGGAGGGCCAGTATGGAGATCTCGTTAATAGTAAGAGATACAAATTTGGCTAATTGTGAAAAAAGTTGCGTAATTAAAGGAGTATCAAAATGACGCGTAGAAACTCTTGATATGATTTTTCGTTTTTGCGATATTAAAAAAGAAATTTACGAAATTTTAATTATATTTTTCTCTGGAGTTACCTATTAAAGTTAGAGCAAAACTGATAAAACTTCTTTACAGCAACTTTCCATGGACTTAAAGATTACGTCATTATTTTTTTTATTCGACGTTTCGTCTTCGAGCAACCATCATCAACTTCATTTTTTTACATACGATCCCTATTTTTTTATGTCAAATATTAGAAGCCCATTTTATTCTGAATTCAACTATGTATTAATTACGTTTCGAGACTTTTTTGACTATCATCAAGAACTTTTTGAATACAGACCTGTGTCCTGGACTTCCTAGAGTTAGAATTAATGAACTACTTAATTTTTTTGTAATCATCGTGTATGGTCTTGGAATGCAATCTGATATCGTACCTCAAGGTTAATAATTATTTTATATCTTACCTAAAGATTAATAATTATATAATGATATCGTACCTAAAGATTAAAAAATAATTTATAGATTGAATTTTAATGTAAATAAAACCGGACCTCTAACTAAAATTTATTTAATAAAACTGAAAGAGCTAAACTAATATAATATTTAAAAAGTCAATATGCGTTGTTAAATAATTTAGTTGGTTTGAAATGTTACAATTCAGGAGTGTAATTAGGTATAAAAATTGTGAATAGAAATTACTATGGTGATGATAATTAAGAAAAGTAAGAATTAAGAATTTTAATTATGCATGAGAAAGTGAAATTTGGTAATTCGTATAAAATTAAATAAAACTATAAATCTAATTCTACTTAATTAAAATATTAACAAGGCTACAAGTGATTAGTTGTGATACATAATTATAGAATCTAAAACAAGAAAATTTGAGTAAATAATAATATTCGGATCCTTGAAGTGAGTCCTTGCTGGTAATTCAACATTATGATAATGGAAGTAACCAATTGACGTATGGTCGCAATATAATAGTCTTTGGTCACATCAACAACTGAAATTTATATGGAGCTGGATTGTACTGAAGTAACAGCTTGCTGTTAAAGGAAGAGCTTGTATCCTGTGTTCCGGTATAGATTATCTTGGTGATTTGGTTGACGATTGGAGCTATCGTGTTGTAATGGTGTAGTGCCTACAGCAATTCTGGTTGCATAACTAAGACGACAATGAAAGAAAGATTCAAATAGGTATTTTGAATTGGTATTTTGTTTATTGCAACATAAAGTCATTGTTATACATTAATAAATGCACAAGATATGATTAGCAGTAACTATAATGATTGACAGAGGTTAGCATTAGATGAAACAGTATCGGCGGGGGCACGTTTAACTTAATTTTCATTAATTGTGCTCGTTATGATAGATGCACTTAATTTATGTGACTGACAAATTTGACATGGTAAAGTCAAGGCAAGATTATGGAATTGATACGATACAGAGATGTTTGAGGCGTTACGAAAGTTAAATGTAGCGTTAGTAATTAAATTATGAGGCCAACATTCTGCAACGCAGCTGAAGGGTAAAAATCAGTGTAAGGAAGCATAGAATGCAAAGAGCATTGATAAGGCCACATACGATAGGAGAAAAACAGTGCAGTGCTAATTTAAACTTGTGAACCAGTGCTAATTAAAACTATTGTGAAAAAGCAGAGCAGGGAGGTTAAAAAGTACTACGATTTGACATTTACAACAAAAACAATTTAGTTTCTAATGAAAAAATTGACCCAAAAACTTACTTGAGAACAGTTGTAATATGTTGCTAGGATACTAAATGTTCTTTTGTTATGGTTGATAAGCGAAACCAAACAAGAAAGCTGTGTGTCAGAGTGGCTCGCAAAAGTTGTATAAATTTGAACATAAAAAGTTAATTATCTATGTCCAAATGTTGATTTTATTAATCTCCAGTCGGCAGAGTTCCTTTGTACAAAAATTCATCGAGTTATAAAGTGCCATTTAACAGGGAAGTGTTCTTCAATTTTCATGTTTTGCAATTGTGTATATAAATAAAATATTTATATTATTTGCTTACGTATATTTTGTTTGATTGTTTTGAAGTGCATTGCAATAGTCTGCAGTGTACTATCAGTTTTTGTGCAGCAGTTACCGGCAGATACAGAGTCACTGTACATATCCAAAAAGTTCTTCTTATTTCTTCTTCTTTCTTAGCCTTTATTCGCCCACTCCTGGACATAGGCCTTTCCTAATTTCTTCCATTTCCGTCTATTCTGAGAAAGGGTCACATAGAGACCCTAGAAATGAGAGACTGGCCATTGGCCCTCGCTGGCCTGATTGGTTGAGGCAAACTTTTTCCCCAAAATGGCCGCGCCAATGGTTTGTCCTCAAATATGGCGCGAATTTCAAATTTAAATTTTATATGTTTAAAAGAAATTACTCGCAAAAACACTGTTTATTAGTCATTCTTATTTTTTTATATTTATAACTTTTATATCGGAATTATGAAACTGAAAAGTGAATTTTGATATACATAGGTATTATCAAATGGTCGAAATTTGGTAGACATCCTTTGGTAGATTTACATGATTTTTTTCATAAATTGAGATATCACGCTTGCAAAGTTACATAGCCAAAATTCGTATTAACCCAACAAATGTTTGTATTCAACAAAAATACTTTGTAAAATGTAAAACCAATTGGATAACCGTAAGAAGTGCCTCAGTCATCTTGTCTTAAAATAGAAAGAGAAAAATTAAAAAAAATGTATTATTACATGTTCATTAATTTATTAAATTATACTTATAGCAAAGATGCGGAATACATTGGTATTGAACACGGAAACAATATTAAGAATTAGTGGCATCACAATAAATTCAAAAAATAAAATGTAAACGTTGGATAACAACCTCTTTTTGCTACTGTCTGGAAATTTCTTACGGTAGCCTTTTACTAATTGTATCAGAAAGTGTTTTTGATCCTCTTTCTTCAATCTGCAGAACATTTCTTAATCACCAGATCATCAACACGGTGACCATGCGTTTCTGCAACATTTTCTTCATGACAAACGTCAAACGATTTTGACTCGCTAATAAGTTTTGGTTCATGCCATTTAACACTCTGTTGTTCCTCCTTAACTTTATATTTGATTGTTCAGTTCTATGTACAATTTTTTTGGCAATTTTAACTGCTTTACACACTCTTCCTTTGCTAAAGTCACTTTTCTCTGTGCCTCTTCCTAATCCTTTTCGGCATTGCAATTTCGCAATTATCATATTTTTATACTTAAATCCAGTCTTATTTAATAAAATATTTTCATAATTGTTTATGTTTATTTTTCAAGGTTGCTGATCCTTATGATAATTCAAACAAATTTTTGTTAAACGACGCTTCCAATAAACAAACAAATGGATACTGTAACGCAGGGGGTCATTTTAAGCCGGATCTGCGCAGAAACCTGCACCCCTAACATCTGGGCAGTCAGCGACCGTGTGTTAACAGACTTGCACGCATTTTAAACTTACGCATTTCATTAGTTACCAAATTTATTATATTGTTTTGATTCCGTTATTATATGATTGTTCAGTAAGTGTAGTGTTTTATTTGTTGTTTAATACGTGATTTAAGAGTCAGCGAGGCGCTATAATACATTTTAAGTTTACAAACCAATCTTAATTTCAAATATAAATTTTACTAATTTAGTTTTCTTATATGTATAGGCCTTTTAATCTCTTGGATTATTAGCGTTCGTCGCTCAGTACTGAGAATTAATTAAAAACTTTGCGTTTTCACTTTCGTTGTGCAGAATCTGCAAACTACCAAAGTTTGCTGTTTATCTTAAAAGAACCCTGATATGAATGGTAGGGCTTACTGCTCGCTGCCAGAAATCGCCTCTGGGGCGCTGACCGTTGGTTTCCTCTCTATGACTTCTCTGAAGTTTTAAATTGCATACACCAGTAATTTTTCAATTTACGTTGTGATATCATCAACGTTTCGTGAAAGTTTTTTTAAATGTAGGTAGCGCTCACTTGCAATCACTTTTAACTCTATTTATCGAAGGTTCTACCCGAAATTCATTAATTTTCTTTGATTTCTGGAAGCTCAATTTTTATACCCGTCAAATTTTTCTCCCCCCAGCCAGCTTGTCTGTTTAAAACGAAAACAATTGATTGTCCACTGTCCTGGCACAATTTTGCGGAATGAAAATTTTCCAAATACCGGCTTAAATCATACATACATACATACATACATAATCCTTCCTCTTCTACCATTTCTAGTGTAGAGGTGTGGAGACGAATTTTCTCCATTGTTTTCTATCACGTGCCGCTAACTCCATTTCACTCCACTTCATGTTTCTATTCTTCAGAACTTTAGCCAATTCCGAATTCCAAGTTCTTGCAGGTCGGCCACGTTTTCTTCTGTTATCTGTGCCTGTCTTCCAGATTGCTTTAACTTTTCTGCTGTTGTTCATTCGGGTAATATGACCAAGCCACGTAAGTTGTCTCCTCTCCATAGTTTCTTGTACTGGCACCGTCTTCAGCTGTTTTCTAATCTCCGTGTTTCGTTTGTGATCTCTTCTCGTAATACCCAATATTGCTCTGAGGAACTTCATTTCAGTAGCTTGTATTTTGCTTTTTTGTGCCTCGCTCAATGCCCATGCTTCGCACCCGTAAATTAGTACTGGTACATACACACTGTTAAAGATCTTAACCTTTGTTGCGGCGGATACTTCCTTCTTTCTAATGAACACCTTATTTAAAGCGTAGTACAACTTATTAGCACTTCTTATTCTGTTAGTTATCTCAGGTTCAAAGCTGTTTTGAGCATTCAGTATTGTACCCAGGTATATAAAATTATCGGATTGTTTTACTTTGGTGTTATTCATATAAATATTCCCTTGTTTTTCAATGTCTGAGACCACCACAACCTCTGTCTTATTTACATTAATTCTCATTTTGAATTCTTCAAAATTTCTTTTCCATACACTTAGGTTGTTTTGTAAATTTTCCTCACTGTTGGCTAGTATTACAAGGTCGTCTGCATATATTAACTCAGAGACATATACATACTGTAGATGCCTTATTCCTACCATTACTCCTTTCAGATTGTTTTGGCTTTTATTTGCAATTTCATCCATCAGGATGATAAATAGCAAGGGACTAAGTACTCCTCCTTGTCGTGCGCCGCAGTAAGTGGTACACTCATCGCTGCACATATTATACGTTCTTATTATATTTCTTGTACATGCATAAACACTCATTATCGCATTGACTAATTTATCTCCCATATCTTTTCTCTAGGTGCTTTATCAAAAGCAGTTTGTAGATCTACAAAACACATGTATAATGTATTGTCTGCTTGTTTATTTTTCTCCATTATTTGGCGCAGGCTAAATATATGGTCCATCGTTCCTCTGTTGGGTCTGAATCCGCTTTGGTTTTCATTTAGGTCGCTTTCTATTTTATCGCGTAACCTCCGTTCAAGAATTATTTCGTACATTTTAATACCGACACTTAACAGCGAAATCGGCCGATAATTGCTACAATTTTTCTTGTCTCCTTTTTTAAATATAGGTAATATTGTAGCAATGGTGGAATCTTTAGGTAATGTTCCTGTTTCCCATGCTATATTAATTATTCTGTGTAGATAGCGTGTTCCTCTTTCCCCCATACATTTTATAAATTCAGCCTTAATGTTATCCACCCCTGGTGCCTTTCCATTAGGTACCTACTTATTTTGTTGATTGCGTGTGTTACTTCTTCATATGTGATAATAGTGGTATCCAGGGACGGATGGGCTGGGGTTCACCGGCCCGGGAAATAACCCCAGACCGGCCCAAGGTATATATGGGCAAAATATATTTTTATATCAGCAGGAATAGTTTAATAGTTTTGAAATAATTAGAGTTATACACTAAGCATTTGAAAACGTATGTTATTTGTATGTAATTGGACATAGATAAAATGGGTAGTAGTAGTAAACGAGTAAAAAATATGATATACATTGTAGGCTAATAGTAGATTATGTTATTAGGAGTAAAAGTGATACTTTATGTGGCGAAGCTGAAGTTTATTTAGCCGAACGGTAGTGAGGCAAATAATTCAGCGAAGCCACATAAAGTCACTTTTACTCCGAATAACATATACTATTTTATCCGCAAACGTATTCAGGTAAATTTCATTAATATAAATTTAAAAAAGGTAGCATCGGCCGGGAATCGAACCCAGGCCACTCGCGTGACAGGCGAGCACTGTACCCCTGCGCCAACCTCTGTTGTTCAAATAACGCGCTACTGTAATGATATATGAACATACTGAATCACTCGAGCTAATAGCACACGGCCACAGCAGCTGTCACACCATAACCCACGGCGACAGATGCTCCGATCCGCTGCTTAAAGGTTTATTTAAATTAAAACTTTTTCGTACTCTTTTTGAAAATAAAAGCCGGCCTACGATCTAAGTCTAAAAATTATCTAAATTTTAAGCCATCATACAATTTAATCGGTCCAGTATCTTCGGAGGAGATAGCGAACAAACATAGAAAGAAAGAAAGAAAGAGAGCAACGATTTTGTGTGCTTAGGCAGATAAAGTGACACTTTTACCTTGTCAATAAAGACACATAAGTTGTCACTTTTGTGACGTTTGCGGATAAAAGTATTTTAAATCAGAACAATATTAATATTTATTAAAACAAAATACCCAATTACATAATACTATTAAATATCTTAAACAAATATAAAACATAATTTTTCTCTTTCATGGCTTTCATAATGAGGTTGAGTTTATGAAACTTTATAGTTGTTTATTTATAATGTACCTAGTATAGTATCAACACTATCAACAGTAACATGGTTATTGTTATCGTTATTAGAGTCCCCAGCAAACACGTTATATTGATGTTATGTAACACAAAAGTAACAATATTAACTAACATTTGTTATGCTTTTGTGATACATAACTGTAACATAACAAATATGGAATTAATGTTATGTAATTTTTTATATACTGCTGTTATATAACTTGTTTTATAACAAAAATATAACATTGCTATAGTATAACATAGTTACATATTTCCTACGTAACAGGTTTGTAACTTACGAGATTACATATACAGGGTGTCATCGATTCCTTACGTTATAATTAAACGATTAAAGCTAATATACCTTAGTACAAAATCCCTTCAGTAAGAAGTTATAGGGCATAGGGCTTTGAAGTTAATTTTTTTATTTTGTATCTTCTTGTTAATTTCCAGAAATGTAGAGCTATCGATTTAAATTTTGGTATACATGCTATACTGCACTAATAAAAAAAATCATAAACTAGACTTAACTGTAAGGGACACTTTACCTATCTTTCAAAACTTTTTTAGCTCTAATTTCGTTATATGTAACATATTTAAAATTTTAGGTTATTATCTAAAAGATAATTAAAATACACAAAACTAATGTACTTCTAGTTCATAAGGGTAAGAGCAACTGTTTACCTTAAAATGCCCATCAAAGGTTTTTGGTTGTCATTAAGACTTTCAATTATCAAGTAGCCATGATCACAGAAACAATGGTTAATGATTATGATCTAGTAAACAACAACAAGAAATCAATTAACGACATTGGTGACATCAGTGTTTTGTCTTTTGCGCATACGAAAATGCTGCGACAACGAACATTTCAGCATTGGAGAATTCGTTATGTATCGGGGTTTTCTTAAACATAAAAGAATAAATTCTTACGTCACTAATGTCATTAATTGATTTATCATTGTTGTTTACTAGATGATCATTGTTTTTGTGATCATGGCTACTTGATAATTCCACGTATTAACATCAACCAAAAACCATTGATAGGCATTTTAAGGTAAACGGTTGCTTTTAGGCTTAAGAACTAAGAGTATATTATTTTTGTGCTTTTTAATTCTCTTTCAGATAATAACTTAAAATTTCAAAAAATATTACAGATAACGAAGTGAGAGTTAAAAAAGTTTTCAAAAATAGGTAAAGTGCCTCTTACAGTCAAGTCTAATTAATGAAATTTTTTATTAGTGCAGTATATAAGAGTAAAGATGTATATCAAAATTCAAATCGATATCTCTACATTTGTAGAAATAAACAAACAAAAACTTGTTTCTTTTTTTCCTGAGGATCGATATGCGTCGGTGCTTCTTGTATAGTTAGAAGTGAATACACTACAGAAACACGTTTTCGGAATAGGTTTCAAAAACATTTTGTCCAGAGATATGCACTTCCTTGCTTCTTCGTTCATTTTGCGTCTTTTTGTCTCTCGTATTTTTTCCGCTCCTCCTTTGACATGTTTACTACTGTCTTTATTCATTTTAATATTAAAGTTCTAACTACTCGAAAAACTAAAATCACTCGTTAGAAAATAAGCTTGGTCTAACTTGCGCGACGGTTACTCACTAATTGTTGTAAAAGAAAATAATTTCTTTTGCGATTTTGATAAGCGATGCCCACTAAACTCCGTAACCAAAAGGGGAAGCCCCATGATACAGCAAACCGGTTTGGATAGCTTGGCCAAGGTACACCTCTCACCTCTCTGATTTAGTCAATCCAAAAGGTTGTTGACCAGCAATAGAAATACAATTACGTATAATTAATTTTCCGATAAATCCAGATTTTCAAAAATGGTCGCATATACCTAATTGTATAAAGTAAATTAAAATTATACTAGGTGAGTATTTTAAAGTGTTACAAGGCGATATCTTAAAAACGGTTTAAAACATTTTGATGAAATTTTGGTGAGGTGATAGGGAGATGAGAGGACATATTGAAACATATTTTTGACATTTACCCCCCTCTCTGTTTTGAGGGGCGAGAGTTAACTTTGGAATTTTAAATTGGATGATGTACTTTTGTTTATAAAATTCGAATCTACGTAAAAAGTACGTATATTTTTTTTATTTGCTCTTGAGCGAATCCGCTTTGCCTGGGTTAAATGTCGAAAATATGTGTTTAAATATGTTCCCCCCGTCTTCCTATCACCCCCCCCCCCCCAACATTTCATCAAAATATTTTAAACCGTTTTTTTTTCAAGATATCGCTTTGTAACACTTTAAAAAACTCACCGAGTATAATGAAACAAAAAGTTTCAGTCACATTTTGTAAAGGCTGCGGCCCAAATTGGACCAATTGGACCGGCCTTTCGGGAAATGTCCCGAGCTCCCGATGGTCCCATCCGTGCCTGGTGGTATCTTCCTCTTGTCTAGGTTCTTGCTGGATATTGCCTGTATGCAATATATCATCTCCTGCTAGTGTTCTGTTAAAGTACTCATACCATCTCTTTATTATTTTATCATTTGATGTCAGTAGTATTCCGTTCTCATCTTCTATAAAGTTAATGTGTTCATTCTTGTCCTTTCTAATCGTTTTTAGTGTTCTATATAAAAGCTTACTATTTCCTCTGCTGTTTTCTTCCATTTTCTTTCCAAACTCTTCCCAAGATCTTGTTTTCGCCTCTGAGATACTTTTCTTTACTAATTTTCTTTGTTCCTTATATTTGTTGTAGTTTTCTGTTGTTTTCTTACCCAGATATTCTTTCCACAATTTTTTCTTTGATTTTACTGCTTGTTCTGTCTGTTCATTCCACCAAGCTGTGCCCTTAAGTGCAGTTTTATTTGTTTTTCCACATACATTTTCTGCAGTTTTAATAAGTACCTACCTCTTTTAGTGTGTTCCATAGGTATTCTACGTTAGTATTGTTTTCCCAATTCATATTCCTTAATTTTTCATCTACTTCTGAGGCAAATTGTGCTCTGCTTTCTTCCTCATATAATTTATATACTTTGATAGCTGTAGTTTTGTTTTCCGCATTTGTATTTGTAGTTTTACTTTCCTTACACACTTTTTTAGTGATATATTCTTTTATTACTGTTTGCACTCTGGTGTCAATAATCATCTTTTTATTTGGTTCCTTAACTATCACTAAATCTACAATTGACTTTTCACCCCTACTTTCCATCGCTCTGGTGTATTTATGTATGTCTTTATGTTGGAATCTTGTATTTGTTATTATCATACTGTTATGAATACAAAAATCAATTATTCTTTGTCCATTATTGTTTGTTGCTTAAATCAATTAAGTAAAAATTCTGACAGAAGCCAATTTCTTAGGTTAGGAATATTAAAATTATCATATTTCAAACGCATTTTAACTTTTCCTTGGTTATAAACAAACTGCTACACTAACAAAGGTAAGTCTCATAACTTAATCTTATGTATTCTAAGCGTTTTCTTTACTTTAAAATTCCATTTTAGGTTAAAACGATATCACAAACTTGGAAAAATGCACATGCGCTTATATGGCTTTTATTGAAATCTTGCATGCCTCAGCACGTTGTAATATTCGGCAAAGCATCCCATGAGAACAACAATCAATTGTGAACAGTTTTACTTGTTTTGGGCCTAATTACTCATTCCATTGTCATTCGAGCTTCGGAAACATTGTGTTAAATGAACATTGGTACGTTATTCATGCCAATACTGATTTATATTATTTTTTCGTTGACCACTTGTTAATTTCAACATTAATGAATTATTTTTCCTAAAAAAGGATGGATTAATAGACGTCATTAATACACTCGTTTTCATTAACTGTTTAAAAAAAAGAAGGATTAGTAGATCTATTAATACACTGTTTTTGATTAATACACTCTTTTTCATTAATTAACTGTTTTTGTTATTTTGACGTTTTGATGATATTGTGCATGGAGGTTAGTTGTATTAATCAAATTTTTCGCCGCAAAAAAAGATTTTGCGGTCAACTGAAAAAATTTGTAATCAACTCGTTTGTTAATGGGCGATTAATAATCTCAGCTATTAAAGGCACTCACTCGCTATCGCTCGTTCGTGCTTTAAACAGTTTCGATTATTAATCGCCTTCATTAACACACTTGTTGGTTAAATAGCTATTTTCTATAACCATTTAAAAATGAACAACTTTCGTCACGTTTTACCCCAACCGAAAACGCCCGTTCCGGGACCAGTGATAGAATATCCCATAACGTTAACTTTCGTCTCTAGTGACGAAAGTAAGTGGTTGCAATTTCAGATATTAAATGCATTCTGCCATATCCAATTGTAATTTAATTTTACAAAGCACAATGGAAAAACACGATTTAGCACAAAAACGTGTAAATTTACTTTGTATAACGTAATAAATGCAAAATACAGTTATAAAAATTAACACGAAATTGGCACGACTTCTCATCAAGTAGTCTTGCTCTCGGACGGTAGTGTTTTAGTGCAGTAGTAGTGAACCATGGTTATAGAAAAAGTATAGTGTTTTACTCGTCGAAAAGCATTTTCTGCAACTTGAGAACATTATCAAACTCGGCTACACCTCGTTTGATAAACTGTTCTCTCGTTTGCAGAAAATGCTACTTTCGTCACTCGTTAAACAATATACTATTAATTAAGTTTCTGTCATTGTTGCAGGTGTTAATACATATGCAAGCATACTGTGATCTAATATTGGCCAGTTCTAAGTGATTCATGTTTATTAGAATATATATTTTTATGCATGTTACTATAGTGAATTATTTTTATAAGATAAATTTAACCATCCTACTATCATAGCAATATATATTAAAAGTAACTTGAATTTGACTTTGAAATATTGAAATGTTTATTTGAGAACTGCAAAATAGCTATTAAAATTATTTCAAATTACATCTCTCTCTATAAATTCCGTACTTTAAAATAAACTATGGTGTCTACATTCTCTAATTCCTATGATTCTGATATTGATAGAAACTAATAGATGGACGCAACAAGTAACAATTGCATACTAAAGTAATTCAATGAGCTATTGTACTGCAAATTATGAAGTCAAATCTAATACTGAACATGGTCTATGGCCGCAAATAAACTGACGTAATTTAATCTAATAAAGCAAACTGTCAGCACCCATTAACCACTAACAGGACGTCATTTTTTGGATCGACACCACCTAAAAAACGGTACTGTATCAAGTATTTGAGGCGGTACTGCAAGGATGCTTATATGCATCTGCGCCTACGTCTTCGAAAGAAAAACTCGTTCAACGTTTCAACTGGGAAGTTGTGTATCATCCATCTCACAAGCCTCATCTGTCTCATAGGAACCCTAACTTTTTCATGAAAATGAATAACGTTTTGAAAGGAAAGCGTTTAGCGAGTTAAAACGAACTGAAAAAAATAATCACTTATAGCACCATTAGTCAAAGTTATGTCGACTATTTTTGCGGTGGTATCACGAATGTCCATTGCGCTTTGGTACGATCCCAAGGGCACTGGACATGAGTAGTGATACCACCGCAAAAATAATCTACTTAACTTTGACTAAGAATGGCATTCGATGGATTATTCAATGAACCAAATACCAGCGTACATAGATCAAACAAGTAGAGACACCCACAGTCGGTTCCTTTTATGTCAAAATTCCTATTTGGATGACCTTGAAAGGCTCCTGGGGGGTGCTTTCCAATAGTACTAACAGATGGCGCCACTACTTTATCACATATACAGTGACTTTATATGACACAGTGGCGACAATAGAGTGTGACTTTTTTATTGGTCGCTCGAATCGACCGCCATTAAGAGGCAAAATTTGTTGATGCTTTTGTTTGTTTTTATACCAAATCGAGGTTAGCAGGTTAGGTTTTGCGCCAGTTTATGTCAAATTTGAGGTTAGCAGGTTAGATTTTGTGTCAGTTTGTGTCAAAACTGACACAAAACCTAACCTGATAACCTCGAATTTGACATAGACTTACAGTGCCACCAACATATTATTTATACGTTGTGTAACCATGACCAAGTTAGTAGGCCATTGGTCGCCATTTTGTGGCAAATTGTGCCTAGTGTCGCCACGGTCTCTATCAAGGCACTGTAATCACATATGATTGGTGGCAGAGCCAGTAACTGGCTCTGATTGGTAGAACTTTGTGCTGCCATCTGATAGTCAAGCTTAGAAGTACCCCCCGAGTTACTGTCCCAGGCACTCTAGACAGTTTTCAACTTTTGGCATGAGTGTCTCTACTTGTTTGATGTATGTAAGCTGCACATACTTTTTCAAATTAGTTTTCAGTAAATCTAGAAACGAACTAAGCCATTTCTATAGTAACCGGACACTAATATCAGCGTACATAGAGCAAACAAGTAGAGACACTCACTGTCGGTTCCTTTGATGTCAAAATACCAATTTGGATTTCCTTGAACGGCTCCTGGAAGGTACTTTCCGATATTACTAACAGATGGTGCCACTACTTTATCAGATATGATTGGTAGCAGAGCCAGTAACTGGCTCTGATTGGTAGAACTTTGTGCTGCCATCTGATAGTCAAGCTTAAAAATACTCACCCAGTTACTGTCCCAGGCACTCTAAACAGATTTCAAAATTTAGAGTGAGTGTCTCTACTTGTTTGATGTGTGTACCGGGTGGCAATGCCATCCTTTGTATACCACACTATTCATTTTTAAAGAGTTTTCAGTTTTCTTTCTGAAATGTCTTGTGTACCTCGCTGGTTTGCTTTTCTTCCCGAAAATACTCGATATTGCACTTGTGCAAATACCCGGGTATTGCACTAGTGCAAAATATTCGCTGTATTCGACTTTGATTGGTTAAAATTTTGAAAATTGTTGATGGGATTGGTTTATATTATCTGAGGGGAATAGTCAATCATATTGAATGAGTATTAATTATTATTGACATTTTAAATATAATGTTGGTATTTTAATAGTAAATTTATATATATTTTGCTAAAAGAAGGATAATTAGGATTTAATAATGGCAGGTATACTGAAAATATTCCCAAAAATGCGACATTATTTCGAGTTTTAATTTCTTTTACTGATATTTTAGGCTAGAAAAGAAATATCGAAATGCGGTGTTCACTAGCGTGTTAGATCCTTATTTGGCTATCTTTTGTTGCAATAAAAGTGATATCGTTGCATTTAATTTTTTTGAGAAAATCCATTTTATTTGTAGTGTTGTCGCAAAACGCCCTCTAGTGGCGACACAAGCAATCTAAATCAATCCGCTCAAGGCAGCGTTGATAGCCTAAGAAAAGCCCTTTTGAACGATTCCAAGTTTGACAAAATCCGTTCAGCCATTTTGAAGTTATTGACATTTATTTCCGAAAATGTTCGGACACCTCCCACCACTTTCCCTTAAGAGATAGAGCAAAAAGCATTTAATGAAAAAGAATCAAATTTATCTCAGATTTAAAACGGTGTCCATTTTAGCTATCAGTAATATAAGAATATTTCTAAAAAACGGGATTTAAAATTCAAGAATGCGATTACACCCCCTGGCGGCCATTCTAGAAACTTAAAAATAATTTCCAGCATTTTCTCTTGGCCGCTTTAGTCATAAATTTTTGTTGCAATAAAAGTGATATCGTTGCATTTAATTTTTTTGAGAAAATCCATTTTATTTGTAGTGTTGTCGCAAAACGCCCTCTAGTGGCGACACAAGCAATCTAAATCAATCCGCTCAAGGCAGCGTTGATAGCCTAAGAAAAGCCCTTTTGAACGATTCCAAGTTTGACAAAATCCGTTCAGCCATTTTGAAGTTATTGACATTTATTTCCGAAAATGTTCGGACACCTCCCACCACTTTCCCTTAAGAGATAGAGCAAAAAGCATTTAATGAAAAAGAATCAAATTTATCTCAGATTTAAAACGGTGTCCATTTTAGCTATCAGTAATATAAGAATATTTCTAAAAAACGGGATTTAAAATTCAAGAATGCGATTACACCCCCTGGCGGCCATTCTAGAAACTTAAAAATAATTTCCAGCATTTTCTCTTGGCCGCTTTAGTCATAAATTTTTTACCCCAAGTCTTTACGACAATTACTTTTCGAGATAGGGCTGAGTGCTCTTCTTAATTGGCCACCCGTACGCTGCTAATATTGACTTTTTTCAAATAAAAATCACATTTGTTTAAAATAGTCACTTGAATACCTTTTAGGAAGATATATCCGCTGATATTTTTTTGATTGTTCAAGAAACGTCAAAATTCTGGATTTTCACTGATCACTTTTTGACAGATGTCAGGTGAATTGAATAGTCAGTAGAGTATACGCGGCGTACATATATGACGATGGAATGTAAAAAACAAAAACTTATCCCAACCGCACCGTCTAATAAGTGTTTAAAGTCTAGAAAGACTATGTGGAAAAATAGCTTAAGATATTTACCTAATTGTAAAATAAAAGTTTTCTTTAGAAATAATGCTTGGCTATGTTGCAATTCCAAAACGTGTAGATACTAGTAGAATAGTGCTTTTAAGTCCAACTCAACTAGCAGAAGAGAGGAGCCGCACCTGTGTCTCCCTAGACCAGCAGAGCTTAATCTGTTGAACCTTTTTGTACGAGATATTTAAAAATGTTCAAATGTAAAACTATCGCCTAAAGTTGTATAGCAAACATACTTTAGATTGTTCATAAGCAGAAATAGCTGCATACACTCGTAGGTGTTATACCGGGTGACTATAAATGATTGTGATTTTTTTAGATTGGTACTGTTTATGTTGGCGGCACTGTAAGTCTATGTCAAATTCAATGTTCGCAGGTTAGATTTTGCGTCAATCTGTGTCAAAACTGATGCAAAACCCAACCTGCTAACCTCGAATTTGACACAGACTTAAACAGTGCCAACCTATGAAAAAAATCACAATCATTTATAGTCACCCGGTATTACTTATTCAAATATACTAATAATAAAACTAATTGAAATTAAGTGTTGTGATATATTGATATGATCACGAAATGATAAAGCATTCAGTAACTACACAATAATAAGGCAGCTTAAAATAATGTTCCTAAAAGGAGTGATGGTTTCGTTTTATCATTGGAATTTCGGTTTCTTACAACGGTATTTGCAATTCATTTGTAAATAGTCCAGTTAGGATTGCAATTGCAATACAAATTAATCAAGACTTATCTGAAAGAAGTAAATATTATTATAAAATATAATATAAAAGTTTAATTTTTACATATTTGGTCATGTAGTTGAAAACATACACAATGTAAAACTGTTAACCTAAAAATATGATTTATGACAGTTAGAAAAGTCATAACAAGTAATAAAAGAAAACTGTATTATCATATTTTTGATAACCATTGGTTTTGGCGGGTAGTTTAAAAATAAACAGATGGGTTGTATAATAGTTATTTACTATACAAGTGGGATAACAGCATCATTAATATACGTGCGTGTAAGTTATAACGAGTGCGTAGCACGAGTTATGTAGCACTGTTTGCAGAAAGTAAGATTTAAATGAACAATTTTAATAAAACCCTGGGAATAAATTTTAAATTAAGAGCCCAAGATTGTTAGTGTACTAACCGAGGGTCTTTGGCCCGAGGTGTGTACAACAATCTCGGGATCTTAGCTCATGATGCCCATGGTGCCTTCAAGGTTTTATGTCCTACCAATTTTCTTACCTAATTCATATTCATATTCAATTCATATAATTACTATGATATAGTATTTAAGATTGATCTAGTTAGCTGATCTAAGTTAGATTTGTGACATTAGCTGAGCTGTCATTAATTTTCATTGTGACAGTGGTGCATAAATTTTGAAATAAAAGTTGTATCCGTGGAAACAAATACTGTTAATTTTTCATAATAACTCTAGGGTTCTTATGAAGAAAATAATTGCCCTGGAGCGTTATTTTGTATCTAAGATACCTTAAAATAGAGTCATTAATTTCAATTAACGTACTGGTAGGACATAAATAAAATAACGTTTTGTATAATCGCCGCAAACTTTGCGCGCGGCGCTGTGTATCATCTGACCCTTTCTATTTGCCTTTTCTTAAATTGTACCAGGATATTATTTCGCATGCAACCCTTTAGTAGTTACAAAACAACACTTTAATTTAGATCGTTTCTATGTTCAATCGCATTGAGCAACAAGGAGAAATAATTGGAAATTTAATAGAATTTCATTGGATACCGGATGTAATTTACTTCTGTATTTCTCGTTTTTTCGTGATTCTTATTTCGAGTCAATAGTGGTTCAACTTCCGTTTTCAAACCTCGCTTTTTGTGTGTGGAGGATTCAAATGCTGAAATTATTATTTTTAAAGTGCTTATTTGTTATCACTTTAAATGAAGCATCTTACAAGAAGCTAAAATTGTTTTTTATGATTTAACTAGCATGAAATAGAATAAATCACGGTAGTATTTGATGATTTGAAATAAGATATCAGAAGAAAACTCATTGGAAGGGTTTTTTAAATACAAAGATATACAGGGTGTTCTTTTGAAAAAATCGAAATTATTAAATTTGCAAATGTTGAGTGCTTTGTATAATAGCTTCAATGCTCAGAAGCACTATTTCTCACTTGTAAGGAAATTTACAAAAATAGTAGATTATGCAATGAGGGAGAGAAATGCGTTATTTTGCTGAGGTGCAATTTCTGACTCGAGGGCGAACCCCGAAAGTCAGAAATTGCACTGAAGCAAAATAGCATTCTCTCCGAGTTGCATATACTATTTTTTCACGTTGCAGGAAGATTTAAAACGAAAAACCTGTATTTTTTAAACGTCATTTATGACATTTTAGTTAGAATTATTTTAAAATTAGTAGCCTATGGTAAATTTTAAAGTTGGTGGCACTGTAAGTCATTATGACAAGAGCTCACAATTATGTCAAATTCGAGGTTATCAGGTTAGGTTTTGCGTCAGTTTTGACACAAACTGACGCAAAACCTAACCTGCTAACCTCGAATTTGACATAATTGTTGTGTCAGTCATAATAAAAACTCCTTAGGGAAATTTTTGTCTTATTTAGTCACTAGGGAGTAAATGTTTTACTTCTGTCACAATTTTGATGCTATAGAAACCGACTTCTACTCCCGGTCGTGGAAAAACATAATTTTTTGGTACGTAACGTTTTTTTTAGATTCGATTCTTTTCTTGTTATTTCGAGCAGCCGCTTGAAATTGTCTTTTTTAATAAAGTTTTTATTTTCTCTAAAATCGTTAGCTTTAAACCCATACAATTGTATATTATACCTAACTATACAGCATTCTATTTAAAAAAGAGTAAGTTTGGTTCGCCACACTTTTGTGAGGCTCCATATACAATAAAAACATTTCCTAATGTGCGCCATGTAAGTACCTGCGACTTTTATATAAGTACATTTTATGTAACTCTCGTAGTTTTAGAAATATCTTCCACATCCGCGTGTTGCCGGACCCTGTATAACTGAAATGCTTGGCCATATTGTAATGACTGATCACAAATTGACATAAAGTTCATATAAACAAGGGTTTAATTCTCAACCTTTACGGGGATATTAAAGGGGGGTTAAAATTGGATTTATGTCATTTTACTGAAAACTGTGATAGGGCCAAGACTTATTAATAATCATTTTTTATTTTTATGTATGGCTCTAAGGGGTTGAAATTAGCAATCTCTAATATATTTAATTTTTTGTACAAAAACTATTGGTTTCATGAAAAATGACAACAGAGCTTAAGTTTTTTAAGTAAAACAGGGTTTCCAATATGATGAAATTCTTGCCCTTTAAAAATATCTAATAGAAACAGTATACGAGTTGCTAATTTTATTAAGTAACATTTAAAACCATTTCATAAATTGTCCGTCCATTGGTAGAAAATATTCACCAATTTTTATTTGAACCTATTCTTATATAAATTTTTTGATCAATTTGAGATCTAGAATCCGCCATTAATATAAGGGCAAGCATTTACACCCTGTATCATATTTGCTAACCATTAATAGAAAGTAGTAACGACATTGTCTTTATTTGCTTGCTTTTTGTTTTCTATAAATATCTTGTATTTCCCATTTTTCAGACGTCAAAAGGCACGTCAACCCGCAAATGTTTTGAATCCGGCTTGAAATCTTCTCCAAATTTACATTCCTAAAGGTCGCCACCTCGATTACTCGAATCTGGATGAATCTATGCAGCTGGAACCACGTTCACGGCCCCGTACGAAGTTTATTCTTGAAGCACAGCTAGTGGGCCCTCTGCAACTGCTTACCTGTGAAATTTACCTTGCAAAGTCGGCGTCGTAGGCTGGATTCATACAATCAAAGGACGCCACGGCGATTAATTAACTCTGGATTATTCCTGGCATCTGCTGCTTGAACGTAGGGCTCATTATCGGATTCCTCAACGTGTAGCACATACAATTTCAGATACCCAATGTCTTCAACTCTTCAAAAAGTGGCCCCGATGTTGACCGCACTTGGGCGAATCTTGCTGCCTGCTTCCCTCTTCACTGGGATCTGTTACCATTACAAAAATTACACACAAAAATGTGTGACTGGTAAATATTAACAACCACTTTTCAATTTCAACAGAGAACAACCAAACTGTATGATAAAAGATGTACGCGTATACAGAGGAGCTAATTGTAGAACAGATCATTACCTCGTTATCGCGAAAATCGCCTTTCCGTTTCTAAATAGAATGTTAGCCGACAGAAATGTTGATGCGGATAAAGAACCTGAAAGGGGGACAATAGAACCTAAATATAAATTAGAGCTATTTCACCAAGAGAGTATCAAATTGTTATATCAAAGCAGACTACAACAAATATTGACAACTATACACCAAGAAAATGATATAGACTTAGAACATCGTATCTTAACTAAAGCTATGCATCGAGCAGCGCTAGAAGCCTTAGGAGAAGTAAGTTTTGGGAATGAAAGAAAAGTGCAATTTTGGTGGAATAAATGTCTACAAAATTTGAGCAAAGAAAAAAAGTATATATATTATAAATGGTTAGCAAATCGTACCCCAGAGAACTATGAAGAGTATAAAACTATACGAAATGAAATGAAACGGGAAGTAAGAAAGTGTAAGAATACGGCATGGGAGCGGAAATGTATTGAAATAGACAGCTTCATAGGTGGAGAACGATCTATGGAGGTATGGAGATGTCTAAAAGGTATGAAATCCAACACCCAGAAGGAGTCTTTAATGTTATTTCATTAGAACAGTGGAAAAACCATTACACCAACTTATTGTCGGAAAAAAGACCTGAATATAGTCAAAGTGAAGAACTTCCAGCGGACATACAGGATAGTGTGCAGATTATCACAGTTGAAGAGTTAACCGCAGCCGTAAGGTCAATGAAGAATGGCCGGTCGGCAGGACCTGGGGGTATAACAGTGGAGCTTGTGAAGTATGGAGGAAACATGATTCTAGAGAGACTTACTAAACTGATGAACCTATGTTTGGAACAGAAACGAACGCCTGAAGAATGGAAGATTTCTTATATCATCTCATTACATAAAAAGGGCGATAGACAGAAAATAGATAATTATAGAGGACTAAGTGTGAACAGCACGCTAAGCAGATTATTTAGCAAAATAATTAAGAACAAAGTACAGGAAACTGTTCGAAACAAGATTAGTGAGGATCAGAGTGGCTTTACTCCAGGTCGGTCATGTGTCGACAATTTATTTGTCTTGCAGCAAATAACAGAAAAAAGAACGTCAACGGGGCAGGAAACTCATCTGGCTTTCATTGATCTACAAAAGGCTTATGACGCGATTCCGAGAACAAAACTATGGCAAACTTTATATAATGATGGTGTAGATCCAAAGTTAATATCTGTAATTCAAGAACTGTATCAAGACAGTAAAGCATTCGTGAAAGGTGGAAATAGATTGTCAGATCCGATTTATACATCCAAGGGCTTGAGACAAGGCTGTTGTTTATCGCCAATACTCTTTAACTTATATCTGGAAAGTGTACTAAGGGAATGGAAGCGTAGATGTAGAGGTATGGGTATTCCAATAGATGACGAGTACCTCATCTTTACTTTAAGCTTCGTGACGATCAGGTCGTTATAGCTCAGGATGCATACGACCTGGAATTTGTGTTGCGAAGGTTGTATCAAACGTATCAGGAATGGGGAATGGCGATAAATATAGACAAAACGGAGTACTTAGTAGTTAACTCAGAGGCAAAGTTTGATATTCTGATCGCAGATAACATACATATTAAACAAGTAGATAAATTCAAGTACTTGGGAGCAACCATAACTAAAGACGGATTAGGCACAGCAGAAACAAAAATCAGAATTGAAAATGCTCTGAAAATAATTGGTTGTTTGAATAGTATATGGTGGGACACCCATATCTCCCAAAAAGTGAAAAAACATATAGGGTTAACTATGGTGGAGTCCGTGTTGTGTTATGGATGCGAGGTGTGGACCATGAATGCGGAAACGAAGAGAAAACTGAAGGCAAAGGAAATGGACTACCTTAGAAGAAGTGCAGGAATATCGAAGTTAGAGCACATCACTAATATAGTAATTAGAAAAAAAATTAATGTCCAAGAGGATATAGTCGAAAGGATTGAAAAGCGTGGTTTAAAGTGGTTTGGACACTTGATGCGTATGCATGATCAGAGATTGCCCCTAAAGGTATTTAAGTGGAATCCACGTGGTAGGAGGAAACCAGGTAGACCCCGAAGATCTTGGAATGAAGCCATAAGATCAGCATTAAGAGACCGGGAATTAGAAGAAGATGAAGTTTTTGATAGAAATAGGTGGAGATTAGGAGTAGGGAGACGGCACCAAGCTGTATAAACCCGTGAATATATAACTTTTTAGTATGAAAATTTACATAAAACTGTGAACCTCTTGCACACAGCACAATTTTACAAGCTCGTTTTTCAATTATTTTAACAATTGAATATCTCGTTTTCTATTAACTAAGTTTTTACAATTGTTTTATGAAGTAAGTTTTGACGTTTTTACTTAGGAACTAAATTGTCTTTTTCTTGGAAATTGTTAACCGCAGCACTATAAACTTTAAATCTCTGCTTTTAATCACTTTAGTTTTTAAATTCGCTGTTTCACAAGTTTATAATTAGCACTGCACGATTTTCTGTGTCCTATAATAGGTTGCCTTATCTTGCTCTTTACAATATTTGCTTCCTTCCACTGCTTTGCACCGTTTCTTTATCCGTTAGCTGTCCTGCGCATGCCGTTCCGAACATCAATTAGGAATAAAACGTTAAACGTAACCCTTCTGCCTTATCTAATGCTAACCTTTCTCAATCAAGTTATAGTTACTGCTAATCATATCACCTGCATTTATTAGTGTAAAATACTGGCTTTATCTTGCAATAAACAAAATATTAACTCTGTGCTCACTTTGAATTCTTTCATTTTCGTGTTAGTTAGGCAACCAGAATTGCTGTGGGCATTAAACCATTGCATAATAAATTGAAATCTGTTAGTTTTTTTACTGTAGGATGACTTTTGCTTCTGTAGGTATACAAATAATAATTGCTGAAGCAAGCATCTTACGTGTTGTAGTTTTGGTCCAATCAGTGGGGACATTTGTATTGAAATTCCAGAATAGGTGTTACATATTTGATATATCAACAACTGGAGCTTTAGTTTTACCTGTTTATGAATTTTTTACGGTAGCGTAAAACATCAATAATTAAAAAACAAACTTTCAGCAGTCTTGAAAAAAGCTTTTATCGACTCAAATACAAATCTAATGATCGATTAATTATTTGAAATTATATAGCGACTTATTTAAAAAGCACTTTGTTAAGGTCTTGCATGTTTCAGGCTTCTCTTTAACTTCTATATCTTGTTACTTTTATAGAATAGGTCGTTTGAACTTGAGTAGATCAAAACGGCAACGAGTAATTTAATATGGCGAAGTTGTTTGCAATTCGAGCTGAAGTACTCGTGCTGATTGTTATTTTAATACAGTGATTGATATTAGGCATTTGCGAAAATTAACATTGATTCATTGAACATCACAAAAATAATGGGTCGCATGTGCTATTTATGTCGGAGTAATGCGTCTAAGACTGATCGAATTTCTCTGCACAAGTAAGTTAAGATTGATTAACCTCCATTGTATGTAATTTTAAAAAGTTGATAACATTTATACAAATGTTAAACTATTTTGATAAATTTAACGAGAATATTACGATAAAAATGACATACCTTACAATGTTGCCAGACCTTTATTGTTAGCTTCAACAGCATTTTGGCGCCAAATTATTTTAAGTTTGCTTTTAATCGTAAACGTGATCGTTAGTACAATGGTGGGTAGACGTGGTCCAACTATTATTGCAAACGTCGATGACATTTTGACCCAAAACCAAATTCGCGGTGAAAACGTCACGTTTTCGGATGTTGCGCTCAGGGACAACTTGCAATGTATAGAATGGTTGGCGAAGCGAGGTTTGATCCATAATTCCCATAGGTGTAAAGGCTGCCAGTTGGAAATGTCCTTTGTTCAACGAGGCTCTCTTTGTGAATTAGAATTAGGCCCCAAACTGCAGTAGAAGTAAACAAAGGTCTAGCACCGGTGTAAGCTATTTGACATGTAAGCGGTCAGCTATTCGCGCATCCCTCTTATATTACTGACTCTAGGAACAGTAGTTCATCGGGGGCGATGTACACTGCACGATTATCGTAGTGTCTCTAATCTCTTCGATATTTTATAATTTCTTTTGAAGCTAAGGAACAGAATATTTTATATTATTTATCAATAGTTTCTTTAAAAGATTGTACGACTTATTAGCATAGATTTTATTATTTTGGGTAAATATCTTGATATTAATTAATATTGTTGAAATTGCAAATAACTATTAAGGATCCACAAGTGTATACAATCTCATATAAAAAAATAATTTTTATTTTATTAACCAAGACTAATGTTCTCATTATCATCGTAATATTCATGGTGAATTCGCATAGTTGATTTTTACTGTTACTTCAAAAACTTATCTGCTAATACTGATAATTATTTACAACTAATAGGTTTCCGAAGGATCCTATAATGCGCCAGAAGTGGCTGAGAGCGTGTGATCTGTCAGATTCAGACAATTTGACTTATATTTACATCTGCTCTCAACATTTTCAACCGGGCGATGTTGATAGAGGGAATTGTATCGATGTGCGACCAAGTTTGAAAAGCAACGCCATACCATCGATAGATGTGCCAAATCCAATCATTAATGAGGACATCAACTGGTATAATAATATTGACGAAATAAAACCAAGAACTTCAGTGCAACAATCTAATTATGAAGCTATAAAGCGTCGTCGACTTTTGTCGATAGATGGAGCACAGAGAGTAGATTTTGTTTTTGATGATGGCAACATTGAGACAGTGGAGATACCTAATATTGGAGAACCATCAACTCCAGATCAATGGAACGAAGAAGAGAATGGTAAATATTGATGATATTCAATAAACTATTATTGATAAAACCAACTACGATTAATCTATCTAATGGTTCATTTTTACTAATATGCAATTTTTTACATTTGACACAGGCTGCATTGAGACAGTGGAGATACCACTAACATATTCTACTAATATTGGAGAACCAGCAACTCCAGATCAATGGAACGAAGAAGAAAATGGTAAATATTGATGATATTTAATAAACTATTATTGATAAAACCAACTACGATTAATCTATCTAATGGTTCATTTTTACTAACATGCAATTTTTTTACATTTGACACAGGCTGCATTGAGACAGTGGAGATACCACTAACATATTCTACTAATATTGGAGAACCAGCAACTCCAGATCAATGGAACGAAGAAGAGAATGGTAAATATTGATGATATATAATAAACTATTATTGATAAAACCAACTACGATTAATCCATCTAATGGTTCATTTTTACTAACATGCAATTTTTTTACATTTGACACAGGCTGCATTGAGACAGTGGAGATACCACTAACATATTCTACTAATATTGGAGAACCAGCAACTCCAGATCAATCGAACGAAGAGGAGAATGGTAAATATTGATAAGACCAACTACGATTAATCTATCTAATGGTTCATTTTTACTAACATGCAATTTGTTTACATTTGACACAGGCTACGGTACAAGGCCAACAAAAGGTCGTCGCTCTTTCGAGCCAAGGATCGTTACAGAGATTCGACCGCCGGATTTACAATCGCCAAAAAGAGCGAGATGTCTTCAATTAATGAGAGATACTGACAAGAAAAAATCAAAGCTGGTTAAATGTTTGCAGGATCGAAACAAATTAGAAAGGCGTATTTCTTCGCTGCAGCAGATCATCACACATCTAATAAATAAAAATATGATGTCTTCTGAAGCCGGAGACACTTTGCTGGTACAGTACTATTTAGAACTCTGTGTTTAGAACACATTAATATTATCATATCGGTGAAAATATTATCAACCAATTATCATTTATAGGATGATGGGGATGATCATTAAAAATTTGCTACGAGTACAGTTAAACGTGTCTTACATTTAAATGAAAATTATGCTTTAACGTAAATGTAAAATTTCCATATATTTTCTTACAGAATATGATGCCGGGCCAATTGATGGACGTCACATCAAGGAAAGTAAAAATCAACGGAGAATATACACCCGAGATTCGCAGTTTTGCCATGACTCTTCACTTTTATTCTACGAAAGCCTACAATTACGTAAGGAACCGATTTAACAATTCTTTACCAAATCCGTGGACAATTCGAGGCTGGTATCGCACAGTTGATGGTGCTCCGGGATTCACCCTCGAAGCATTAAATGCGATCAAATTAAGAACTACGAACAATACCATCGTTGTGAATTTAGTTCTTGGCGAAGTGCCTCTTCGCGAACAATTAGTGTATAATGAAGGACGGTTTCACGGTTGTGTGGACTTTGGGAACAGCCATGATGACCAAAACGATAATCCGTATTGTGCAACTAGTGCGTTAGTTCTCATGGCTGTATCTCTTAATGAATGTTGGAAAGTCCCCATCGGTTATTTTTTAATTCGTTCGTTAGACAGTCAGGAAAGAGCTAACGTCTTAAAATTAGCATTAAAAGAATTAAATGAGGTTAACTGCAAGGTATATTCAATAACATTCGATGGGGCTGCCTCCAACATAAGCATGTGTAACAGTTTAGGTGCCAATTTAAATTATGGCCCCGTATTTAAACCCTTTTTTACAAACCCAATAACCGATGAAATATGTTATATATTTTATGATTTCTGCCACATGATAAAATTAGTCCGTAATACGCTGGGGGATTTAAAAATATTAAAAACAAGTGATGGGAAAGAAATTTCTTGGCATTACATAGAGAAATTACTCCAAGTTCAGACAAGTGAAGAGGTGACAGCCGCTAACAAATTGACAAAAAGACATGTCAATTTTCAAAACTGTAAAATGAATGTCCGAGTTGCAATACAAACATTGAGCAACAGTGTGTACTGTTCGCTTCTCTTTTTAAAAGAAACGTTTCATCAAAAGGAAGAAGAGAATACATTTATAAACTGCGAAAGTACAGCGACGTTTTGTAAAAATTTTAATGATATGGGCGATATTTTGAACTGCAAAAAGAAATTTTCAAAAGATGATTGTAATGCCCCTCTTAACGATAAAACTATTACAGAACTTAGAAGCCATGCCGAAAATTTTGAAAATTATATAGGATCATTGTGCAATAGTGAAGGAAAAGAGATTTTACAAACAAATAGGAAAACTGGTTTTTTAGGAATGATTGTTTGTTTAAGGAACATATTCCCACTTTATGAGCAGCTGAAACAGTTAGGATTAGAGTCTTTATTAACATACAAATTATCACAGGATTATCTCGAAACATTTTTTAGTGCCATTCGGGGTCATGGAGGATTTAACAATAACCCAACTGCACTTCAATTTAAAAATGCTTATAAAAGGCAATTGATTAGACTTAAACTTAAAGAGTTCGAAAGTGGAAATTGTTTAATCGATAGTATAGACACTCTCCATGTGTCATCAAAACAGCAATCTATAAAGAATCCGATTGGTAATTACGAATTGCCCAATTTCAACTTGGAAGCGGACCACAATTATGCAAAACGTGCGTGAATCAAGTGGCCTAACCACCTTAACCTGCTTTGTTTTATTCTTACGCTAACGTCAGCGTCCTGGTATAACACCTCTAATTTCTAATTCGTTCTTCTACACCACCTCTGTCCTTTCACCCCCCTGAAAATATTGGAGGCAGCTTCCATAACGAAGCCATTGTTTATTTAATTTCAGATAAGATAATCAATGTTTTTTTTATAAATATATACTATTGAATTGTCATTTGTGTTATGTAGGAAAAATAATTGTAGAAGCGGTAATGGGTGCTACTACGTATGTTAACGTTATAGAACAGAACGTAGTCAAATTAAAGCACTTTATATTGTATCTTAATTAGATATAAGAACTTCTTAAGACCTCAGCCTGTGATTTATATTATAATATTAAGGTTCAATATAGAAAAATACACCAATAATTCAGAATACTAATAATATGACTTCTTTTTTTCATGTTCTACACTTTTATTTCATTATTCCTATGAGATGAAAAAAAATAACTGAAGGTAAGGCTTGAACTCCTGATCCCGACGTTCCAAATTTGATACTATGCCAATGAGCTATGGAGCATCTAAGCGCATAAACATTAGAAGCGAATTTTAAACTTTAATATGAGGTTCACTTCCTCACTGCGCTGGGCGATGCTTGCGCACATGCACCAAGTGCGTAGAAAGAGATAGGAGAGCTGGTTGTCTGTCTCACGTACACTGAGACCTTTTCACTTACAGCAGCTACTAGAAGTATTACATATGTCATATATCGAGTGTCCACTTTCAAACTTAAATATAGGGATTTAGCATTGTTTTTAACAGTTTCATGAATTTCTGCTCGCCAATTCAACCTACAGAAAATGTTTTGGTATCAATGGAAGGAGAAAATTATTGTGCATCTAATGGTATCAAAAATTAAATTATTTTTGTCAATTTTCTTTGAATAATATTAATCAAAAGTTTTCATGTTTTTGAAATATGAGTTGCCTTGACTTGAAAACAGTTGACAGCTATACTCAAATAATTTGTTATTTGATGACATTCAGAGTTAGTTCAGTAGTTTTTACATTATAAAATCAACGATTACTCGAACGAAGAGGAAGTTTTTATGAAAATAACTTTATTAGCCTGATTGCTATACATAAACACTTTCACAATTAATAAACAATAATTCTTATGGTTAAAAGATACCTATTACAGTGAGGTTAGTTTGCGGAGAGTGAGAGATTTGTTTCAATGTAGGACCGACTTCATTAATCAAAAGTTCTAAATAAGTGTTTGAATTTAAATTTCCAACGGTCCGATAATTTTGTTATAAATCTCAACCCAAATATTAATTTTTTGAGGGTATCGGGCTCTTGTACACATATTAATTCTTGGTTTTTCTTGAGCCCAATATCTAGTATTTTGCACATTGGGTTCGTTGTTTAAAGTAAAAGTACATTTGAAACGATAAAGAAGCCGACCTGCGATTGATTAATTAAAATATTCGATGGTAGTAAAAAATCGTAGATCAACACCCCTACAGTTTGTACACCACGGCAGCTCTGAAAAATTTTTACTTACCGCGATGGTCGAGCTAGCTCAATTTCGGCGATATGGTCGTGGATTCTAATCATCAGTTGTATTCCCTACAATATCTTCAAAAAGAAATGGGCGCCAGAAATTCATAGATTTCAAATAATTAAAATAATGATTACAAGTGACTAGCGTTTATTCAATAATCAAATAAAATCGTCTTGTAGAGTCAACAATTGTAATTCAATAATGAATAGTTAAAATAATTCGGTCATAACCAATGTGATAATAATTAAAAATGTGCAAATAAATAAAGGTCGCGACACGCACAAAGAGCAAAAAACCCCTTTCGGGTTAATAAGTGAATTGTGACCTCAAATTTAATCAAGGAATAAGCTTATCTCTCATATCATTAAACCTTTCTGCCCAGGTTATTGAGTTCAAAAGGCGTGAATGCTCCTTTTACAAAGGGTCTATTAGACATCAAAATTACAGCTTTAAATATTGATCATAATTAAATATATGCATAAATGGTTAAATAATTAAACAATAGCATGTATGAAATTGAGCTTTACAAGTTAACAATAATGGTAAGCGTAAATGCAAATTTTAACGATTGATAGCTTTAAAATTCAAATTCCAGGTATCGGATATAATTTGACGTTGAATAATTGTGGAAGAGCCGGTCCAAAATTAACTTGCAGGTCGGGAAACTATCTACTTTCAATGCATTAACCACCACAAAAGCGGCACTAACCTTGATTTTCCAGCACCCATTAGTTGCTGACAGAAACAACTGGTCAGGGGTTGCTATCACCACGGGGTTAGAAGCACCTTGAATGCGCCCGAATCGAAGCAGAACAACAACATTTCCAATGGCAGAAGTTAGGTAGAGCATTAGCCGGTGTAGATGATTAAAACAGGACGGCGGCCTTGTTTTCCAGGTCAAATTCTTGGGTTTAAACTATTATTTAAGAGCTAAAGAAAATGTAATCAATATGGGAATAACGAACAGAAAAGCTTCGTTGTACCTGATTCGGATTATCAGCTCTTGGAAACGAAATTAGTTGTCGTGGCGAAATAAGCACACACAACGCCTTCTTAGAAGAGAGTTGCTTCGTGGAAATGCAGGAAAAGAATGCCCGCGGATCGGCCGACAAGCGAAAAACAGCTGAAGGCTGGAACTTTGCGATAACGAGCAATTCGAACTTTCCAGGATCGGTACAAAATGAGCGGACTAAAAATTTGAAATAATTTGAAATACAATGGATTATAACTCAAGTAAAAATATACAGGCTGGCCTGAAATAGATGGGTAAATGACAAAACAAATAAGCGGAGCCAAAGAATTGTTTCACATTCATCCGTGAAACATTATGATGAAAAAAAAACGACGATATTGTTTGGCACGTTTTTGCATTCCTTCACAAAATACATTTCTACTTTCTTCGTCTGGTTCAAATATTTCCTGATGACATTGCGGTTTGATACCTGTGCTTCTTTAATGTCTTAGATACCGCCGACTTTGACACATTTAATTCACGACCAATTTGTCTTGTGCTGTATTTTGGGTCAATATTGATCAATTTCAAAATACATTCCTGCGATTACCTTTATTAAAATTTCATAATTGAAACTTTTATGAAAGTCAAAATTAAAAATAAACACTAACCACCTCTAACTTCTGATTCTACTGAAATATTAGCAGTTTCTTCAAATTTCCGGACATATTTGTGTATTGTAGGTGCAGACTGTATTGGACTGTTATCAAATTTTACGGAAAACATATCTCTCGCTCTACGCAAACTAACCCCACTGTAATATGTTTTTACGATAGAAACTCTCTCTTCGTTCGAGTAATCGCTCATTTTATAAAGTAAAAACTACTGAACAAACTATGAATGTCATAAAATAACAAATTAATTTGAGTATAGCTGTCAACCGTTTTCAAGTCAAGGCAACTCATATTTAAAAAACATGAAAACTTTTGCTTAACATTATTCAATGAAAATTGACAAATAGCTATTTAAGTAACAAGGAATGTAAGGATCTATTGACATTTGAGGTAGGCAAGTACAAGCCAAGACAAAGCAGCGGCTTGTTGCCTGCCGAAGATGTTAATAGACGATACATTCCGAGTTATCTTATTATATTTTTCCCGCTGGCTTATCGAAATTTTCCTAGATTTTTGAAAAAATCGTTTAGTTTGTCACCTGTCACCAGGATTCATTTTCGTGAGTCGTGTTACCTGTGAGTGTCACTTGTCACATAAACACTTGCAATTATAAGCAAAACGCCTAAGTCTGCGTCTTGCCTTGCTAATTTTATTATCCTAGGAATTTAATAATAATATTAAGTTCCATTGTCAAGAGAAAGCAGCAAACAAATATAATCACAGACTTACACGTTTTGTTACTAAGGCTGTATCACTGACTTACATGATCAGCAGCGGGAAAATAATTTAATTTTTGAAAGCATAGGTAGGTGCGCAATAATTTTCTCTTTGCATTGATACTAAAACATTTTCTGTAGGTTGAATTGGCGAGCAGGAATCCATAAAACTGTTAAAAACAATGTTAAATCAATATGTCCCGTGTGGGTATTTGCCAGTTACCTCCATCGGGTGTGTCCCCATTGGAATTGGGGAAACCTCGCCGGCTCTGCAAGCCAGCAGAGTCGGAGGGTAGTGGGGAAATAAAATACCCACCGTGAAAAAAAACTGGCCTGGCCCTCCAGATTGGAGGTTTGGGCGTCGGATTCCGGTATCAGTAAAAAAATTTATATTTTGCAAAATACTCGACAAAGCCTCGGAATTGAATGGATCACATGGAAAACGAAAATTAGTGCGGAAAAGGACAATGAAATGTACAGCGACGCCTATAATTGGCCTAACGGCTTATAACGTGGCTGAGGCTAAGCCTTATCAGGAGTTGAGAAATGTTGGTTTGTGAGGAGGACGCTAATAAAGAAGTGCTTCGGCTAGCTCGAAGAGGGCGTGGATCTCGATTCAGCTTCAGCGTAATCGCGATGTAAATCAAATATCAGCCAGGGTACCAAGAACCAAAAATGCCCAAAGCACAAAGGGAAAGCAAACGGTATTGGTCCTAAATAGCGGACACAACCTCACCAACAAATCCAAAGAAACCATAAAATAAACCCACTTACCTTATCGAACCTCACTGCAATGTTACTACCATAATAATCAGCAAACTAAAAGAACAAAATAAAATCGAGTACCGAAGCTTTAATACCACCACAATACGTACGAAAACACATGACTACACAAACACATTAAAATTTCCTTCGAACTGTATATGTACATATATCACAATTCTAATTAAACCATCGCTTTAGCTTACAAATGCAAATGAAAAGTTAACAATATATTCTTTCCGCGCTAAAGTGTCTCTTCAATAAACCAATAAACTGGGCTCATTAAGCTCAGGATGAGTCCAGGTGTGAGAAGTTACGTTTGATCTATTCTACTTGAATTGATATAGCACACGGATCTCGTGCCAGCTAACAGGCGTGACTAGAATACTACTAGGAGCAAACACCCGGCAGCAAAGGGGGCCCTAAATTGAGTGCGTTATGTAAAGCGCACAAGACAAAGCTACTGTGATAAGCTATTGCTTAATCGCGTCGTACCCGGAACCGCGGATGCCTCCGCAGTGTCGATACGCAACATCTTCGCTAGCAGGGCGCTCTTAAAATGAGTTATGCCAAATAAGTCCCATTTGGTATTTTTTACATTTAATAACAGCGGCAGTACTAAAGGTAAATAGCGGCGTAAAGCAGCTGAAGGGTGCTTTACAATTAACTAGCCGCGGCAATACAAAAAGCCAAATTTAATAGCATAAAGCTTTGCTTTGCTTTGCAATTCATTAACAGCAGCGATACAAAAGGCAATTTAATAGCATAAAGCAACTGAAGGTTGCGTTGCAATTCATTAGCAGCAGCGATACAAATGGCAATTTAATTGCATAAAGCAACTGCAGATTGCTATGAAGTGAAAGATATGAACTGACACAATACTTGGTAAGCGCGAAGGCACAATACGAAATGCTGTCGGCACCTCCAGGTTGCACTGCGGTCACCAGCTGGAGCTCGGGGCATCGCCGTGAACGAATTCAATGACGCCGCGTACAAGAAACTTCTAACCTTTGAACCAGGAGCGGGGCCCTGCGGAAGCTATCTCGTCTACTCCACGTGGTGGACAGACGGGCGACGTCGACTTCGAGAGCTCGTAGACAAGAGGGCCACGATGGATGCAGAAGCGGCGGCTGGGTCAATTTGCGACGCCAGGGGCAACACTTAAGGCGGTTAATTTCAGCTCCAGTAACGAGTAGCGTTTATTGACGAAGGATGCCAATAATTAGACGGTAACAGAAAAAAGAGGCCTGAAATGGAAGCTAAACGTCAGCCCATCGGCCATAAAGAGACTAGCAAAGCCTACCTTACGAATTTTAAACGGCCTGGAGTTTTCTACTTTCGACCTATCATTCATTCCTGGTTCCCCAGAGAGGTGCGTGTAACATAATTAACTCCAAAATCCTATCTCACACCGGATTATGTGCATTTTTCGAGATAATTCCGCTTAACAAGTGTCAACAAAACGGAGCCATGAAAAAGTAACTTGTAGTTAGGAAGAGGATTTAGAAAATGTCCAAAATAAAACCGGAAATTGCATTGAATGTACCGGGTGACTATAAATGATTGAGATTGTTTTTCTTAGTTTGGCACTGTTTATGTTGGTGGCACTGTAAGTCTATGTCAAATTCATTGTTCGCGGGTTAGGTTTTGCGTCATTCTGTGTCAAAACTGACGCAAAACCTAACCTGCTAACCTCGAATTTGACATAGACTCTCAGTGTCACCAACATAAACAGTGCCAACCAAAGAAAAAAAACTCAATCATTTGTAGTCACCCGATACATGCGTGGAAGGAGCGCACACACTGCAGTTTCAAAATGTAAGGAAATCCCAGATAGGCAACCTAGTAAGCACCGAGACTCGAGAAACGTTGCCGAGCGTTTAATGAACAAATTGAAATGAATTAAAAGATATTCGACCAGTCACAGGCTGTTGGCTGAGTACAAAATAACATAAAAAATAAAATAGGTACAAGGAATCTCCACTAAAGCAGAGGAAGTCTTCAAGGAAATTAAAAGACTTAACATGGATATTGTTGGAATGGCAGAAATTAAAAAGAAGGGAAAAAGAAGTGAAGAAAGAAACGGTTATGTTCATATTTACTCCGGAGTGAATAAAGAAGAAAGGGCGCAAAGTGGAGTATCAGTACCCATAATAAATAGATATAAACAAAATATAAAAGCATGGGAACAAATTAACGACCGAATACTTCAAGTTGAAATGGAAATCAAAAGCCATCAGGTTGTTATAATCGTAGTTTATGCCCCTAATAAAGACGCCATTATTGAAAAAAAGATTCATTTTATAGAGAGTTGACAAAAGTGGTGGACAACATCACTGATCGAAAAGAAATTATTATAATAGGAGATGTGAATGCACGCATTGAGTCTAAAATAAATGACCCCATTGTTGGACGATACGGAAAAGACGTGGTGAATGATAATCGAGACAGACTAATCGAATTGTGCCAACAACATGCTCTGAAGATAACAAATGGATGGTATAAACTAAAGAAATTCACCGATATACTTGGAGGCGGCCAACACGCAGATTAAAATCAATAATTGACTACCTTATAGTCAGACAGCGGCCAACCATCAAAGTAGAAGATGTAAGAGTCCTCAGAGGCGCCGAATGTGGGTCGAACTGACCTCAACAATAGTATTTCCTTTTAAACATAAAGGAATTCAAAACGATGATGCAGCAATTCAGTAAAAAACATACAGTATAACATCCATAGCTTGCAGGATGACTCTACCAGATTTCTCTATCAGTTACATCTACCTGGTAAATTGGCAGAAACGAGACCACTCGGCAAATAGTATGTACGAGGAAGTTAAAAAAGCGATTTACGAAGCTGCGAAAGAAGCTCTAGGTGAAAAAATCAGCCTATAAGAAAACCAAAAAATAGACTTTGGTGGGACGAAACAATGGAACAAATTGTGGAAGAAAAAAAGAAAGCATGCCAAAAATGGCTGAGTACTAGCTTAGACGAAGGCCTTGGAGCATATCGAGATAAAAGGGAAGAAGTACAGAGAACAGTAAATAGAGCAAAAAACCTGCGATGAGATAGACAAGTGCAGAGGAAATACAAGGGCGAATAAAGCTTGGCGAATACTGAAGGGTATGAGAGTGCAAAACTAGGATAAGGCAGGAATAAATGTAATAAACAGTGAACGAAGTATTTTCAGAACCTGCTGACAGAAGATAGGACAAAATATTTGCACCCCATCGCAATAGAAGAAGAAGAGGCCGATCATGTTCCGACAATAAGTGACGGGGAAGTAATAAACGCAGTAAAACAAATGAAAAATGGCAAAGCACCGGACCCTGGAAATATCAATATTGAACTTATAAAAGCGGGATCAACTAGGTTATTTGATATTCTTGGTTACATGTTTGATAAATGTATGGAAGGGGATGAAGTTCCTGACCAATGAAAAAAGGCCACTATTACCCCCATATATAAAAGGGGAGATCGGAAAGAGTGCAAAAATTATCGAGGTAGCTAGAGTGTACGGTAGAGTCTTGAAAAAACGGATAGACGAACAAACATTAGATTCGGAAGAACAAAATGGTTTTAGATCAGGTCGCTTCTGCACTGATGGAGTTTTTACCGTAAGAAACCTAATGGAAAAAAGAACAGCTCGATCTCTTCCTACGCACTTAGTTTTCGTGTACTTACAGAAGGCTTACGACGCAATTCCACTGAATCAGCTGTGGACAAGCATGCCAAGAAATGGTGTCAGTAAGACCTATGTGAAAGCGATAAAAAACTTCTATTCTGGATGCACCAGCACAGTAAAGATGGGTACACAAATATTGTCCGACCTTTATGTGACTAAGGGATTGTGACAGGTGTGTACTCTAGCTCCAACACTTTTCAAAATTTACCTAGAGAAAGCACTAAAAATTGGAAACGCAAGTGTCATGGAATGAGAATCGCCATTGGCAATGAAACGTTATATACCTACACTACTCTTTGCGGACGACCATGTTATAATAGCCTCCGACGCAGAGGATGCAAGCTACATGTTCAGGAAGCTCAGGGAACAATATGAAAAGTGGGGCCTGACTATTAATTTATCAAAAACCGAGTATTTGGCAGTAGGAGAAAATAACGTGACTGACTTGGAGGTCGAAACTGAAACATTAAAAGGTTGTAGGGCATTCAAATATCTTGGGGTAACATTCTCATCAAATGAAAAGAGTGCAGAAGAGATCAAAAATAAAATTGGGCAAGGTAAACGAACGATTCCACATATGATATTTCACTCCATAGTAGAAAGTATAACAACTTACGGGTCAGAAGTTTGGGAGCTGAACAAACGAGAGAAAGACAAGCTTCTTGCACTCGAGATCGATTATTGGAGAAGAAGTAGTGGCACATCAAGGCTCGAACATATCAGAAACGAAGTAATTCAACAAACCATGGAAGTGGAAAATACTATCCTGGATACCATCGAGACCAAGCGCTTACTTTGGTATGGGCATCTCGAAAGGATGGAGGAAACAAGGTGACCGAAACGAATACGGAAAAAAATGGACTCCTCAAGAAAGAAGAAGAAGGGACAGACCACCAAGATCTTGGAGGGCAGATGTGGATGAAGCAATGGCTGCCAGATGTCTTCAACAGGGAGATTGGCTAGATAGAAGACGTTGAAAGTCGAGAAGCGGCGAGAGCCGTAAAAGACTTGCATATATATTGTTATGGTACACTATGTGTTGATGTTGATTAAATTTGGAATGTTAACATAATTTATTTTGACCCAATCTAAAGGTTGGGTATGTTTATAAAAAGTTTATGAAGTAAATCTGAATTTGAGCAAAATATTCATGAAATGATAGTTTTTGAACGATAGCAGGTGTTTTGGAATTTTAAAAAGGATAGTTAATAAATGGTGGTATCAAGAATGACAAATGTAGATTCGGATAAGAATTTAATTTTGAAGTAGGTAGAGATCAAATGGTGTTATAATATAGAAGGCATTAATAATCAAATATGGTAGTTAAGTACAATTTGTTCTAATAATTAATAAAAAATAACTAGAAAAATAACAAATTAAAAAACATGTACTTTAGTATTTTGGTCGTAATAAAAAAATGCAATTTTAACCACGTTTACTTAAAATTATTTGGAAAATGTAAAAGGGGCAATAACTAAATCTACGTGGCGTGAAGACGAGCTAAATATTAAAACGAGTAAGATTATAGAAGAAAGAGTAACAGAAGATAAAGGTTACATGGTAAAACTAAAGGCATATTATAATTGTTGTCTACAAGAGAAGAATTGAAGATTTATATGGAAATAGATTTATTTTGAAGTACCTAATACAATTTGACAAGTGATTACATAAGTTAGGGTGTTACGATTGGAGATCGTGGGAGCGTCAAGGAGGAAAGAAGATCTATCATCGGGTATATTGCTGAGGCAGTTCCAGATCTGGTGTGGTGCTGTAGGCTGCTTGCTGCAGAGGCGTTTGAAGTTTGGCGCATTAGAAGAGGCATGACACTTTTGGATCATCTGTGACAGCTGCATAGTAAGGGGCTGTTTTTGAGGGGTATCCGTACTGGAAGGTGACAGGAGCGAAAGTAGTCCGTGACACAGTGTATGCTGATAGCTGCCGGGTGATCAGGTTTCATCAGTTGCTGTCAACAGGAGCGGCCTGTCAGTTAGTGAGTGGTGGGTTCCAGCAGGATACAAACGGGGCTAAGCTGCTCATTGTAAGTGGATTGCTCTCTTGGAGGTAAATTAAGGACCATACAAGGTTGGCGTTTCTTTAAGTATAACAAATATAAAGCAAGTAAAGGCATTTTAAAAATGTGCAATTAATTAGAAATAATAACTTACCGTTTTATATAAAGTTGTAATGTACAATTCTTAGAAAGAAATTCAAGGCTGCAGTTCGGAGCGTTGTTGCATTGGCACACCAAGTTGTTCCAGTTAGCTTGGAGATTATGTGATTACGTGTTTAAAGTTTCCCAGCTGTGTTTGTAAGATGTTGCTTGAATGTTAGTGACCGGTCAAGAGTTCTGCCTACATATTTAGTTTGTTTGTTGTGATTTAGGGGTTTGCCATCCATTTCTACTTGGAGGGTAACGTTTGCTTGCCGATTTGATAGGTGGAAACAGCATACTTCTGTCTTAGACGTGTTAGGACAGAGCCTCCATTTTTTGAAATATCTATTTAGCTTATCCAGGTCTTCATTTAAGGCATTTTCTGTGGGTTCCTTAAGTATATGTTGGAAGGAGATAGCTATGTCATCTGCATAGACATACTTCTTACATCTTGTTTCTGGCAGATCGGCAGTGTAGATGTTAAAAAGCAGAGGGGCCAGTACTGACCCCTGTGGGAGGCCGTTATTGAGTTGTCTGGTGCTACTCTTAGCGTCATTTATAATTACTGCAAACAGTCTATTTGTGAAGAGGTTGCTGATGAGCTCGCATGTTTGACGGCATGGTATAATTGTTAATACTTTATACAGCAGTCCTTCTCTCCATACTGTGTCGTATGCTGCCGTTAGGTCTATAAACGCTATTGACGTCTTCTGTCCCTCTTCCATATATGTATTACTTACTATATTGCTAGTAGGGCCTGGGAACGACCGAAAACATTACGGCGCCGACATAGTTTCACTCTGAGTATTACGCGTCTCGTGCGCATGCTTGAGAATTCGAACTCCGCCTTTAGAAGAGAATTTTAAACTTGACCGTGAGGTTCACTTCCCCCACCGCGCGGACAGCGCCGACGCGCTTGGGCACAGCTCACCAAATACATTGAAGAGTTGGTTGTCTGTCTCACTTACGCTGTGACCTCTCCACTCATAACCGCTAGCAATATAGTAAATATTAAATATATGCCCTCTTCGAAACCTGCTTCTATGTTTGTTGCTAGCGCTAGCACCTGATCTGTGCAACTGCGTCCGTTCCGATATCCAGCTTGTTCTATTGGGATTGCTGCATCTACAGCAGGGTCAGTGGCGTAACTGTGGGGGTGTTATGGGTGTCGAAACACCCCCCAGAGGCTTTAGGAATAACTAAAATTTGTTTTAAACAAAAAATCTAAAACTACATTTTAGTAATATATAATTGAATAGCAATTATTACATTCGGAATTCGGACTCGACCATTTTTAAAATCCGATCTCAACGAACCTCCTTCGGACGTGATTGCTGAGTTCAAATTATAGCGGAAATGCCAAAATGTACAAAATCTTCTATATAAGACAGCAATAAGGACATGTTTCCAAACATATTCAAGTTGCTGGAAATCCTTGCAACGATTCCTGTGTCAACTGCAACAGCTGAAAGATCATTCTCCACCTTAAATATAATTAAGACTTACCACCTCCGAAATACAACATCGCAATATAGGCTGAATGGATTGGCTTTCCATTCACAGAGAACTGCAGGTGAACGTAGATGAAATTATAAACGAGGTAGCAAAAAACCAACAAAACTTGAATTACTACTATAAATTGTATTACAATTGTAATGATTTTATTGTTTATAAATAATAAGTATAGTTGCTTTTATTTCTATAGGACTTGCAGTAGGCCGTGATTTAACAATTTTTTTACAGTCAAAATGGCATTTAACATTTTTATAGGTTGGAGATAGTGCAAGGACAGGCATTATCTTGCAATTGTGTCTTACAAGCAAGCTAAGTCGTTATTTATTTAGCAAATAATTATTTCTGACTTCTTTTGGTTAATAAGCAAATAATAAGCAAAAAATATAGTAATTTTAAATGTAGATAGGTGGTAAGGTGGTCTATATTGCCAAGAAGTTAAAATCAAGGCCTACCGCAAGTCCTGTAGAAATGAAATCAACTATACTTTATGGTAGGCTCATTTTTTAAAAAATTCTTCTTGTAAGGTTGATCACTCTCCCAGAACACCCCACCAGAGGAAAATCTTAGTTACGCCACTGAGTAGGGCCAATGCCGTTATATAATAGCAAAGAGCATATATAATAGTCTTTCCAGAAGTTTATAGCAGCAGCTAAGTAAAGCTATAGGTCGATAGTTTTCAGGTAGTTCTTTTGCTTTATTTGGTTTTAGTACTGCAATTACCTTCGTTTGTTTAAATTCCGGTGATATTGTACGTTTGTAATAAATCGTTAAAGAATTTCACAAGCCATTCACGCGTTTTTTCGCCACAATTGACCAGATAGATTAGATGTACAGATTCTTCACAACTCGATGTTAAAAAATGTTACCATAGATTTTTTGTACTGCTGAAATGCATATTCATACAATCCGTTTTTGGAATTTAGTGTGCTGTTATCACAAGCCGGGAATATTTGAAAGTGTGCGAGGGTCTATGTTACGCAGGGTCGAAGCTTGCATTACTAAATGGCTCACACTTTGAGCATTTACTGTAAATAATTTTCATTTTTAATGTAATAATTTCGTTTTCGTTTATTTGATTTGTTAAAGTTTATTTGATGCGTTAAGCGTTTAAGTCATACAGTGCATAATCAGTGGCGTAACTATGGGGGTGATATGGGTGTCGGAACACCCCTCAGAGGCTTTAGGAATAACTAAAATTCGTCTTAAACAAAAAATCTAAAATTACATTTTAGTTGTGTATAATTGAATATCAATTATTACATTCGAAATTCGAACTCGACCATTTTTAAAATCCGAACTCAACGAACGTCCTTCTGTTACCCGTCTTTCTTATTCAAACACTAGACGGTAACACTTCGAAGACGTAGAGTTCTTTTTCCGAATAATAGTATTACAAATAACATAAACACCAGTTTCAATAATAGCACATAAAGTTTATTTAACAATAATAAATTATCTATAGTTATAAATGTGTTAAACACAAATTATTCCCAAAGAATAAGTACAGAGATTATTATTTCGATGAAACGAACAAATTTTAAAGAAGTTACTTACAATACATGTCTAACCTGGAATGACTCGTGGAACTAACAGACATTTGCGTTTGGTCGTTGTATGCTTTTGTACCATTTTGGATAATTATGAAAATTGTTAAATTTTTAGATTGTTTATGCTATCCTTTCCAAAGTGCCTAGAGCCTCTGAATATCCAACTAATTACCTGCATTTTGACCTTTAAATTTCTGCTTTTAACAGTTATGTGACAAATAAACACATTATTGAAGCACCAATCCAGATTTGATATGAATTTATATGGAAATTTAATTAATCTAATAGTTGTTGCCTATTACACTTCGGACGTGATTGCTGAGTTCAAATTATACCGGAAATGCTAAAATGTACAAAATCTTCCATATAAGACAGCAATGGATGCGCTAGCTACGTGTAGAGTCCCTGTATAGCTACGTGCAATAAGGACATGTTTCTTAACATATTCAAGTTGCTGCAAATTCTGGCAACGATTCCTGTGGCAACTGCAACAGCTAAAAGATCATTCTCCACCTCAAAAGAATTAAGACGTTTACCTCCGAAATACAACATCGCAATATAGGCTCAATGGATTGGCAATGCTCTCCATTCACAGAGAACTGCAGGTGAACGTAGATGAAATTATAAACGAGTTAGAAAAAAACAACAAAACTCGAATTCCTACTATCGTGTGTCAAAAAACAAACCTCATTCGCAGCATGCCATGATCAAATTGAAGTTTGCGATAAGTTGATAAATCCATTGAAGCAAGTTAATACTCAGAGAGAACTAAATAACATCTTGATCTTGAACGATTTTCCTGTAAATATACAAAACACTTAATAAAACAATTTTATCCGCAAACGTCACAAAAGTGACAACTTATGTGTCTTTATTGACAAGGTAAAAGTGTATCTTTATCTGCCTAAAGCTGAAAATACACGAAGCGGTTCACGCCGAGTCGGCAGCCGCCTGCGATAAAACACACGAGTCGGCGCCCACTCGGCGCGGCGGCCGCCTGCGATATAAAACACATGAGTCGGCGCCCAGTCGGCAGCCGATTCGGCGGCTGCCTGCGATAAAACACACGAGTCGCCTAAAAAGTCGCCGCGATAAACATAACGATGACATGTTGCCAGTATTCCTATTGAAGACAATGGATTCGTTTTCGTTTTATTTTACTTGCATAATCAATATGCTGCATGTCCCATATGGCTGGTCTTGCCTGGATTTCCATTATTAATTTTTCGGTTTCGATATTGGAACACATATTTACCACTAAAATTAAATGAGTACATATATAACCTTCAAAACAAATGATCAGTCAGATACTACTCATCTAAGTAAAATTTTTTCATATATGACAAAGATATTTGACAACCGCGCCTGATAGGTACTCACCGCTTTGAAACCGCTTGTCGTGTGTATAGTCATAAGATAACACAGACTTGAGGGTACGCTCGAAGCGATAAGAAAACCACGCTCGGCACTTGTTCTGAATGAGCGTACGGTCGGCGTACGTTCGGCGTACGCTCGGCGTACACGCGGCGTACGCGCTACATGACGCAGCGTGTGTTTTGTCCACTTTTTAAATACATAGAATCATGGGCAGAGTCGGCTGCCGACTCGGCGTGAACCGCTTCGTGTGTTTTCAGCCTAAGCAGATAAAATAGCAACTTTTGCGTACTTTATCTGCCTAAGCACACAAAATCGTTTCTCGCTTTCTTTCTTTCTATGTTTGTTCGCTATCTCCTCCGAAGATACTTCTTCTTCTTCTTTTCTGTGCCGTATCTTCATTGGACGTTGGCGATCATTATGGTCCATCTAATTTTGTTACCTGCAGCGCGGAACAGGCCTATCAAAGATACTGGACCGATTATATTGTATGAGGGCTTAAAATTTTGCTAATTTTTAGACTTAGATCGTAGGCCGGTTTTTATTTTCAAAAGAGTACGAAAAAGTTTTAATTTAAATAAACCTTTAAGCAGCGGATCGGAGCATCTGTTGCCGTTGGTTATGGTCTGACAGCTGCCGTGGCCGTGTGCTATTAGCTCGGGTGATTCAGTATGTTCATATATCATTATAGTAGCGCGTTATTTGAACAACAGAGGTTGGCGCAGGGGTACAGTGCTCGCCTGTCACGCGGGTGGCCTGGGTTCGATTCCCGGCCGATGCATCCTTTTTAAAATTTATATTAATGAAATTTACCTGAATACGTTTGCGGATAAAATAGTATATGTTATTCGGAGTAAAAGTGAGTTTATGTGGCTTGGCTGAATTATTTGCCTCACTAACGTTCGGCTAAATAAACTTCAGCTTGGCCACATAAAGTATCACTTTTACTCCTAATAACATAATCTACTATTTATTGACTGTTATGATTAATGCAATCGTTGTTGTTGTGTAAATGCAATATTATTTTCCTTTTTGCTGAATACCAAGTACACTTAATGCAGTGTAAACTTTTACCTGTCACAGTGACAGATGTTTTCATAGACAAAATGCAATTTGACATTCACTTAAATGAGTTTTTTTTTTTTTGGAACACAGAATATAAGTTGTATTACAATTGTAATGATTTTATTGTTTATAAATAAACAGTACAGTCGCTTTCATTTTATAGGACTTGCAGTAGAACGTAATTTAACTCATTTTTTACAATTAAAATGACATTTAACATTTTCATAGGTTAAAGTTTTTGCAAGGACAGGCATATCTTGCAATTTTGTTTTACAAGCAAGCTAAGTTGTTATTTATTTAGCAAATAATTATTTCTGACTTCTTTTGGTTAATAAGCAAATAAAATGCCACACTAGTTAATTTCACCTATTTAAATAGACGTTTGTCAACAGAGTTAGTAAATTTTTAAATGTTAATAGGTGGTAGGTGGTTACACTGCCAAAAAATTGCCTACCGCAAGTCCTGTAGAAATGATATAATAGTATATTATGTTATTAGGATGAAAAGTTATATTTTATGTGGCGAGGCTGGACGGGTTATCTGCTGAGCTTGCGAGGCAGATAAGTACAGCCGAGCCACATAAAGATACTTTTGCTCCGAATAACATATAGTATTTTTTCTTCAAACGTTTTTATAACAAATTATTTACAACTTTGTGAACGAAATTCGAAGAAAATTACTTGATCTCGTCAGCGGCAGATAATATTATCTGCCGCTGACGAGCGGCAGATAAAGTTGTCAGCGGCAGATAATAACTTTATCTGCCGCTGACGAGCGGCAGATAAAGTCGTCAGCGGCAGATAATAACTTTATCTGCCGCTCGTCAGCGGCAGATAATATTATCTGCCGCTTGACAATAAAGTGACAGTTTAGCATCATCAATCCAGCAGTATAATGCCATATTTTACTGCCGTTTGAAGAAAAACTATACTTTATGGTACGTCCATTTTTTTTCAATTCTTATTGTAAGGTTGATCACTCTCCCAGAACACCCCCCACAGAGTAAAATCTTAATTACGCCATTGTGCATAATTGCTTAGTAACAGAGGATAATAAAAACTTAAACAATGTTAAGGGATCCTCATTATGTCAGCAGTTCCAAAAATTTTCTGCATCGCTTTTAACATGCATTCCCGAAGAATCTCTGCATCAAATCAAAAAATGTCTCGGGACTTGTTAACTACATTTTTGTCATTCATTTATCCCTACAATTTATGGTATTGACTTCCCTAACACCCTGTATGTGGGGTAGTTTTTGTTGTTGTAGCCACAGCCTTCTAAATTATGTACTGGAAAATGTGTTTTTGAATGAAGTAGGACTTCTGCTTGTGTATACAAATAATCATTAATTATTGTATGTAAGGGAAGCAAGCATCTCACGTGTTGTACTTTTGGTATCAATCAGTGAATACGTGCTACATATTTAATATAGGTAGGTATCAACAACTGGAGCTTGAGTTTTACCTTATGAATTTGTAAACATAACGTAAAACATCAATAATTAAAAAAATAACGTTCAGCAGTCTTGAAATAGTTATTTCTACAACTAGTTTTGAAAGTCATACTTTCTTTCACGAATTTGCATTTAAAGAGGGCGAAGTCCGAGTTTATCAAGCAATGAGTAAAAAAAAGTTGCTTTCATTCGTGTTCTATACGTATTTTCTTGGATTGTGATTTCTTGTAACTGAAAATTTAGTCCAAAAAGACTTCGGAATTTACAGCTGTCAAATTGACAATTCTCGATTTCAATAAAATAGTTAAAAAGGTGTAGGTACTTTTCTTTACGATTTTTCGTTAAAAAAGTGATGCCTACCAACTTTCTTCACGAGTTTTCGTTTAAAAAAGACGATTTTCGTTTAAAAAACGATTTTCATAATCACTATGCAAAAAAAGATTTTATAAATCTAATGATCGAATAATTAGTTGAAATTCTATAGCGACTTATTCAAAAAGCATGTCAAGGTCATGTATATTTCCGGCTTCTCTGTTATCTCCATATATGTAATACTTACTATATTGCTAGCGGCTATGAGTGGGAAACGCACAAGGAAGTGAGACAGACAATCAACTCTTCAATGTATAATAGTGAGCTGTGCGCAAGCGCGGCGGCGACGTCCGCCCAATGGAGAAGTGGTTAAGTTTAAAATTCGCTTCTAAAGGCGGAGTTCGAATTCTCACGCATGCGCACGAGACGCGTTATACCAAGGCGGTCTATATTGTTCCAGGCCATGACACTGGGCCTATAAAGTGACCTATGGAATGGCCTACCACAATCTGGCAACATGGCTTTGCCAACCTTTAACAAAAAATTACTAGTTTTGGTCACTAAATAAACAATTTGTCAGTGCACTATTCCTGTCATTGTGATGCATTTCAGTTGAAAAAAATCTATAAAATCACTGCTATTTACATCTCAGTGTGTCACTTCACCGTAATATTCTATTTAAAAACAATTCCTAATAGGTAGGTATCTAATTCTCCATTGCAAGTAAATCGTTACTAATTTTGACTTCATCTAAAACAGTAATTTCTTCAATTAACTTGCCTGGAAGCTCTGATCTTACAGTCAACACAAGTCTCTTCATCTTATTACCATTTATATCTGCTCTCTTAAAGTGCTTTTCACACACAACACTAGCCTTTCCAATCTGCCAATTCTCTAAATGCAAAATGTCTTTTTATTTTTGTGCCACCGTTCCATTAGATGTAAACTGGAACACGCTAACATATGGAGCAACTGATGAAGCGTAAGTTGACTTGCAGCTTGGTAGGTAAAACTTCAAAGGCATTTTTGGAACTTATATATGACCTGTCTTGTCAAAATAGATTTTAATGTCAAATATATTTCAAACAAACAAAACTTAGTGTGTCTTGGAATGGCCTAACACACAATCTGGCAACAGAGCCAGTGTCATGGCCTGGAACAATATAGACCGCCTTGGTTATACTCTAAAGCTTGGGTTTCCTAGGGAGCGGTGCCTTCATTTAACGGCCGTAAAAATACGGTGGGTGACGTCACTAAAAACGGTGTCGTGTATAATAAGCGAAGTGTTTTCCAAAAGAGCGGTAGCGCACACCGAACGTAATAAAGCGGTGCCGTCTCATTTGAAGCGGTGGGCCAGTACGGTAGAAACAGTTCAGCAACGTTTTTTGACGGTGTGACTAGTGCATAGCGGCGAATGTAGTTTTATAATATTTAAATTATTTTCAAAAAATAGGTGTTTTCTGGCCTTGAGATTGTTCAGTTAGCTAAAAATAACACACTCTAAAAAATCTCATAGAAATCTTACTTAATTTCCGAAAAATATCATTTTTGGATTTTGAGAATTTCGAAAAACTTCATTTTCTAAACAAGTAAAAATTATTCGGTATATATGATAGGGCCTAAATAGGTTTTTAGACAAGCAAAAAATATTGACGTAAAAAGGTTTTCTGAAAATATTATATTATATATATTGAGGCCCACCACACTTTCTTGTACGCCCTTCAAAGATTTTACATTTTGACTTTTAAAAATTCCTACAGTGTCCTCATTGTACCCTATTTCTCATTAAATTATCATTTTCCACATATATATTTCGCCGTCTTTTTAATAGTATTTCTATTAATGATTGTTTTATTTTTGTATATTTTTATACTAGGTGTATTTTTATTAATAAAGAGATAATTTGAGTTCATCATTCAGTGTTATCATAAGTTTCTTACATGCGGCCCGCACAACATTTTTAAGTTTGTAGCTGGCCCGTTGTAAAAAAAGGTTGCTCATCCCTGGTCTAGATCGTCCATTTTCTACGACTGTACGTCACACCACTTGAGTGAAAACTGACGCTAGGAAACCATAGCTTCGTCACCGTTTAAGACGGCCGCATAAAGACGCCGCCGCATAATGACATCTTACGGCCGCTATATAACGGCACCGCTTTTTTAGGAAACCAAAGCTTAAGTGAGACTATGTCGGCGCCGTAATGTTTTCGGGCGTTCCGAGGCCCTACTAGCAATATATGTATAATACATATATGGTTATCTCCTATTTCTTAGCAGCCGTTAGTAAGTACACCGTGCCGACCAATTATAAAAAGAAGGTGGAGTTTAGTGATGGCGCCGAATTCAAAACAAG
>CALNHX010001802.1:0-205198 GCA_940337035.1 Agriotes lineatus | reverse complement strand
TTTAAGGCACACTCGAAAAAAAAAAATTTTGTCCGACAACTCAAACGAACAACGTCAAGCTTTGAGTTATGTACAGATATATTTTGATGTTTCGCCTGATATAGCAGTTGTACAGATCAGTTATGATTTAGTTACCAGCCTACTTTTGTATATGTAAACAAGGCATTAATATCCTGCAACCGATAAACATTCTAATTATATTTTTAAAATTTATCGGAAGCCAAGATAGGTTCCGATAAATTTACTAATCCGGCAACAATAATCATTATGTCGTCGATGTAAGGCAGGATAGAAAAAGGCAGCCTATGCTTCAACATAGAATTTTTTTTTAAATCATTGTCTGCTACGTTCCACATGGACACGAGCACGTGTAATTTCCGCAGTATTGGTTGCTTCATCTTTGGTAAATTGTTTTCTGCCTTTTCCTAAAAAATTATCAAGCGGATCAAGTTTTATTCGCATTCAGATGCAATGGCAAATCCTTTATCCACCATAATTGCATCCTGACCTGGCAAAAACCTTTCAGGTTCTCTTTGTTAATGATTGCCTTATCAGATGCCCTTCCCCCATAAGCCTTACTAACGTAGGCCATTAAACCTGATGGAACAACCCCTATTAAAACTTTACAGAAATGGTTTTTTTGTAAAAAGAGTAGCTCCTCAGGCGACATGTTGCGCACTTGCTTTTTTCAATAACAATTTCTGTGCAATCTAATACGATGCGGCAATTTGAAAAGTTGCTGAAACATTTTGGCAAGTTGCGCACAATTTCTTCTTTGGGTGGGAACTTTATATGTGTTTTAAATAAAGTTCCCATAGTTTTGCACATGCTAATGAAATATTTTCTGGCAGACGATTCAGAAATATTAAAAATAATTGCCTAAAATCTGAATTTAAGCCCCAATTTAATTTTCATGGTAGTTAAAAAACCTGCTTTCTAGTGCAGAACTTTGTTGACGACGTTGATAGTTTAGACACTGCATCAACAATTACGTTAAAAAGGGCTAAATGGTTTATGCCTGTACAACATTTTACCCTATATTCGTTATTTATAATATCGGAAATGTCAAAACTTCAAGCACTTTTCTACAAATGCTTACTGCAAACTTTCATATGGTCCGACACTGGTTTCCCTACTTTTAGCCGTATTTCCCATGTTTGGACAAATTTTTATTATTGCGCGGGAAATCGTGCGTAGAAACATTGCCTGTGTAATAATTTTTACACTGCGACACGCACCAGTAAGGCCTGGTGCAAAATTAGACGCAGCATGGTGGTGACGCAGCGTGAGTCACGGCGATGAGTCACGGGAGAAAACTGCCAAGGCGGTTACCGCGCAAATACGATAGCAGTTTTCACTTCGCAGTAGGCCACGCCACAGTACTGAAAAATGGCAGTCGCTACTGCACTTATTATTTATTATTACGATTGACTTTAGTTCTGAATCTGATTCAGAAGACGAGTTCGAGTTCGACATGGTATCCTGTACTTCCCAGATGCCTGATGCCAGATGAATAAAAAGTCAGGGAGAAGCTTGTACATGAAAAGAAGAAAAACTCATGGTGAATTTGTCTTAACTAAAGAATTAAGTGACGAAAAGTTCACCAATTATTTTCGGTTAAACCGTGATCTATTTAAAGAAGTGCATGAGCTTATCAAGGAAGAAATTAACGCAGAATGGTGCAACGCTACAAGGGCCATTGGAACTGAAGAGAAACTAGCTGTATTTCTAAGGTAAGTAATTTTATTAATTTAAATTCGTGAACTTTATTAACAAAATTATATTTGTGCGAAAGTATTAATATAGTTAATCAGATTAACTAGACTGGCAGCTGTAGAGTGTTCTTGTTCCTCAGGGGTATCAGAGCGGCTTGACAGAGAATAGTGCGAATACGAATAGGTTGGGGTTGAATTGCTGCTTGCAGGACCAGGGAATAGGGGCTGATCGTAAGGCTGCTGCTGGATAGGGCTGGGCTGCTGCTGGGCAGGACTGTCCAGCAACCTGGTCTCTGCGTCTGAAACTGCGTTGAAAACACGATTTCTAACACTGTGCTGATATGGGGGTGGCATCCTTTTGGTAGATTGGTACATTGACAAAAAGAATTGAAATAGGGGATCATTTTGTGTATTAGGTTTTAGTTCTTGAAACATATTTTTTCTCTCTTCCGTTCTTGCTTTAGCTCTCTCCACGTTTCTCTATACTCTGTTCCAACAGGGCAGTGATACTACCTTTCTTGAATCTTTTAGCTGATTTCGGAGTTAGCATTTGATATCGGTGTTTCAGTTGCCCTCGAAGGCAACGTTTCTGGAAGTTTTTGTGGTTGGGCTTCATCCTCTATGCGTTCGTCTTGCTGCTGTATGTTCACTTCTACATTTTCATCGTCTACCTCTGCATATGTGTCATTTTCACCGTCTTCTCGGAGGTTTCCTTCTCTCCATTTATTGGCCATGTAAGGCTGCAGGAAACCCATCTGCTTCTGAAACTTCCATTCTTTGATAGCTTCCGCCGGTGCTCCACTTTTGAAATATTTTTGTTGCCTCGTAAGCGCATCCCTCAATGAATGTCTTATTTTTCCCACAATGCCTTTGCTTCAGTTCCTAAAACAATGGTTTAATTTCAGAGCCATATAAATAAAACTACAAATTCTATCAATATACATGAGAAACAAAGTTAAAAACCTTTGTAAAACTTTAAAAAGAAATATACATTTATAATTATTTGTAATCGGAATATTTTCCACAAACAACTTCTAATCATCTTCAATTGAGTTTTTTGTTGCAAATATTTGCCCACAGGAAACAGCTACAGAAGTATTGCATAGCTACAGGATGAGTGATTAAACGGTCTCTAACATTGTGCGAGAAGTATCTGAAGCAATTTAAAAAATGATGCAACCGATGTATTTGCCAGAACCATCAGAAAAAGATCAGTTGCAGATAATTTTGAAAGAAAATGGCAATTTCCACATTGCATTGGAGCCATTGACGGTAAACATGTGGTTATTAAAAAACCTGGAAAAAGTGGAACATCTTATTTCAACTATAAACATACTTTCTCTATTGTGCTATTGGCTACCATCGACTCAAATTATAAATTCATCACTGTTGATGTAGGGTCACAAGGAAGGTTTAGTGATAGAAACGTTTTTAATACAAGCGTTGTGGCAAAGAAAATGCTGAAGCACACTTTACATCTTCCAGCACCTACTGTACTGCCTTCACTTGAGGACCCAATACCATATGTGTTTGTAGGGGATGAGGCGTTCCCATTAACTGAGAATCTGATGCGACCGTATCCTAAACGAAGGGTTACTGATAATTATGAAAACAAAGTCTTTAATTACAGACTCTCGCGAGCGCGCCAAACGGTTGAATGCGTTTAAGGTATACTTGCCTCGCGTTTTCCGAACAACTTTTGAGATTAAAGTAGAAAGTGTCATTAATGTTATCAAGGCAGCTTGTGTATTGCACTATTATTTAGGGAATTATTCAGTACCTCAAAGTGCAGATGACGGATAGGAAAATATCCCGCAACATCAGCTGCGCCCATTATTACAATCAACCAATGCTCGAAGTGCACAGAAAGCTTTTGTGATTCGACAGAATTTTACTAATTATTTTAACTCTGAAGGAGCGGTACCTTGGTAGAGGGAAAGTGTTGCTAGAGGGAAGTACTGAGATATACAGGGACATCAACAATGATTCCAAACCACGTGATCCCGCCATATAGGCAACACATTATACACGATTCGTGTCAGTTGGCGACACTTATAATATTTCAATTATCCAGTGGCGTAATTTTAAACATGTCTGGTGAGGCTTCATAATGATGCTGAAACTGAAATTACATTTTTAAAATTTTGTTCGATGTGCACTAAATGCACACAAAGAAAACAACAATTTTTAACAGATTTTAATGAAATGCATTCACTACAAGGTGCGAAAATTAATCCAAATTAAAACGCCTTCCAGTTTTGAATAAGAACAATAGGGCTCGGGCAGCACGTGACCTACGCAAACGCTTGGTGGATAAACAAACACAAACATAACCTAGTCTAGTCCATTACTCCGTGTGTTATTCAGTTTTATTTCTTCAAAAATGAATAGTGTTTCGTTCGTGAGTGACTATTTCCAGCAACTCGAACTTGATGTGCAGGTCAGGTACATGGAAAAGATCAAATTAGTGGAAAACAAAGACCCCTATTTGCAAAATATAAAGGAATGTTCAGTGAAAGTGTGCGATTTTCCCAAGATCAGCTACTTTGACACATTGAACTATCTTAAATATGCAAGAAATCCATATAGTGATGAAGATTTAAAGGCAATTAAGTCTTCAGAAGCCTACACTCGTTTTGCTTGTGGATGGGTTCGGCAACTAGGCATAAAACGATACGACAAACATACTTTAGTTATGCGACGAGTAAGTAATATCATCAGTTTGTTTTCTAAAATGTTCATTATTTATTAATATTGCTAAAACCGACAAGTTTAATAATGAACAGTCTTCAATGATCAGTAACATTTGTGAAAATTACAGGTTTTACACTCGCAAAGGCTCAACGAACCACCTTTAAAACCGTGGGTTATCTGCGAAATAGATGGGAAAATCATCTGCGCCCACTGCAATTGTGTGGCTGGTAATGGCGAAGCATGTTCACACGTAGGAGGTTTGCTGTTTGCCATCGAAGCTGCGGTTTGGCATGAACCGCAATCAGTCACAGGTATAATAAAATGTATTAATATTACTGCTAGCGTTAGTCATTTGCCCTTATTATGTGCTACTGCTGGGCAGAGAAGAGAATCAGTGCCCAGCTGCGGAGCTTCTAGCATTATTTCATTGGAATTTATTGACATAAAATTATCAACAATTTGAACATGTTTTATTTTACAGGTGTCAAAGCCTACTGGGTTCCTCCTTCCGAAAAAGTTGGTGCCCAAAATAAAATTATCAATCTTGATTTTACATCTGGCAAGAGGAAGTTTGAGGCACTTAACGTGAATGAAGAGGTGGAAGAATCGGAAGAAGAGTTTGAGTTTGTTCCAGAGCCCACAGAGGAACGGAAGAAAAATTTTCTTTTGAAACTTTCACGTATGAGCCACAGTTCTGCGATTTTAGATGTTGTAGCACCGTATTGTTTTGACGAACGTCAAAAGGTAAAAGACAGAAGATCAATTTCTAACGGCTCTGTATGATGAAGACCTGGCATCAGAATCGTTAGACAATTTAATAAAATATGGGAGAACAATTGATTTTACAATGTCACAGGAAGAATGTGACTATATTGAAGGTCAGACGCGAAGTCAGGCTAAATCACATTTGTGGTTTGGTCATAGGTCGGGAAGAATTACAGCTTCCTTGTTTAAGCGGGCTTGCCGCACAAAAATAGAAAAGCATTAATTAAGCAGATTTGCTATCCTAGCAAGCATAAATTTAGAACAGAGGCTACTACGTATGGCTGTACTCATGAAAAAGTTGCCCTAAAAGAGTATACCGTCAAAATGAAGTCGACTCATATCGATTTTGAAATTGAACAAGTAGGATTAATGATTAACCCAAAATATCCTTATTTTGGTGCATCCCCCGATGCATTAATATATTGCAGCTGCCACGGCAAAGGTTGTGTAGAGGTGAAATGTCCTTTCTGTGTGAAAGATGTTGACGTCACAGATCTCACAAAATTAAAAAACTCCTGCTTGCAGAGCATAAACAATGCGATAGGATTAGATAAAAACCATGCGTACTACAGGGACCGGCAGAAAAACGGGACGGTTTTAATATGGTTTTTACGTTTTTCCTATTTGAGGTTGGAGGCGTAGAAAAAGACAATTGGTTGCTTCAATCTAAGCCATTTAATTTAGTGACAGCTAAAATGCAGCAGCGGAACCCAAGCCACCGTGCTTTCGCAGTAGAAACCTGCTTTAAAACTGGTGATTTTGTAGTCAATACTCAGCGATTGTTCCGAAGAGAGTTCAATATCGGTCGTCATGGTGCTATACCCAGCCGAAATGCAATAATGCGCTGGGTCAAACATTTTAGGCAAACATCTTTGGCTGCGAAGAAGAAACCTCCTGGCCGCCCACGATCTGTTTGTACTCCGGATAATGTCCAGGCTTTGCGACAGGCAGTTGAAGGGAGTCCACGTCGGCGTCGGTCGGCCAGCCAACACGCTGCTGCTCTGAACATTAGTAAATGGCAATTCCTTTTCTCTCATTTTTCGTGATATAAATGTATGTTGTAATTTTTGCAACCATTTCAAAACCGTCCGGTTTTTCTGCCGGTCCCTGTATTATCAGGTACAAATGCAAATGGCTGTATCACAAAGAAGCTATGGAGACTTTGTTGTATGGAATAAAAATAGCATGTTCACGCAACGAATAACATTCCAAAAGGAATTTTGGGACAAGCAAAGTTCAATTGCCAGCAAGTTCTTCAACAGAGTAATTTTGCCAGAACTTACGGCAAAGTACTTTACAAGCCGTATTGAGGAGCAGCAGCAGCAGCCACCATCTACAACAACCGTTCCCGTACCAACTTCTACTTCAGCTGAAGAACCTCAACCATCGGGATCTAGTGCTGCAGAATCATTATGGTGTTTCTGTAAATCATCGGATGATAATACACCTATGGTTGCTTGCGACAACCCCCATTGCACCATTATATGGTACCATTTTAAATGTTTAAACATTAAAGCAGTACCCGAAGGAACGTGGTTTTGCCCTACATGTACCAATTTATTGTAAGATTTTTTTTGTAAAATAAAGAATCTGATAAGATCTTTTTTTGTTATTGAAGGGTTTACAACAAATTAAATATACTTATAAAATTTAGTTAATGTGTTTATTTGAGTTTTAATTTAAATAATCAATTTCACCCGCTAATAAAATACATAAGAACAGAACTTAAACTTAAAGAAATCTAGAAATATGGTACAATCGAGGGATTTAGATTGCATAAACCAGAGCAAACTGTAACTACTTTATCCACAAAAGCAAAATTCTCTGAATTTTAATTTTTTAATAATGTTACAGGCACAACTTCCTCCAGGATTGTATACTTTTGTTTTAATTGCCCTATCACCCTTTCAACATGTATACGAACATTGGCCAAGTTGCGTGTTTCTTGAATGTCTTTTGGGTGTAGTTGCTTTTTGCCTTTTAAATATGCAGGGGTTACTAAACTTGCACCGCATGCAGTTACTACTTCATTGATTAAAAAACCCCTGTCGGCTATTGCTAAATTACCTACATCTAATTTATCAAGAAGACCACAATTTTCTGTAATGCACTTATCACTAGAATTGCCTCCAAAAGCTTGTGATATAAATGAAATGGTGCCTTGTGGAGTAATACCAATCAGGAATTTGATTGTGTGATGATGTTTGTAATGTGAAAATGTAGATGACAAAGTCGATGGATTTGAAGATTTTTCACTAAAAACTTCAAAGCAATCAATTATTACAGTCACATTGTTTCCAAACACTTGCTCAAAACATTTTGGCATTTTAGCTTTTAGCTCTTCTTCAGATGGCCAGTGTATTGACCATTCAAAACTACGGTGAAGAATATGTACACACTTATAAAATGATCGGCTAACTGTTCTTCTGTCTACATTAAATCTGTGACCTAAATCGGTAAATAATAAATTTAATCTCAATTTCATAAGTGTCAAAATAAGTTGCTGAAATTTTGTCAGCGAAGGTCTTTCTGGAATGAATGGTTCAATATCTTCAAATACATTTTTTAGTAGTTCGTACGATTTTAGTCCAGTATAAAAAAGCACTTTATTATTATTATTTTTAAAATAATTTTCATCTAAGAGAAATTTTTACAGTTGGTTTTCTAAATTATAAATTCTTTCATTTGCGTATCTTAAGGCCAGTTCTAAGTTTGGAGGTTGCTGTAGTTCCGGTTCGGGTTCAGGTCGTACTCCAAGCTCGGCATCATTTTCTACGGTAGCCACTATCTGTTTTATAAACAAACTACATGAATAATGGGTACATAAAATTGCTAAAATAGACTTACGAGTTTTTTCGATCTTCGCTGTTTAATTCGATTATAACGTTGAACATTTAAACTGGTGTCCGTTTTATACCCCAAATTTATAGAAGGCACCCAATCAGGATTATCTTTGTCCTTGAGAGCAGCAGGTTTTCCTGAAAGATACGCTGATAATGAAGTTTCACTATTTTATTTTAAAGAATATAACATTTATTTCTACACAAGTTGATACTTACGAGTACTCTAGAATTTATGTTAAACTAGTTACTAACCAGATATAAAATGTTTTGCACAAATCCTGAAATACTTTACTTTCAGCTCTGTTAAATCGGCTCGTCGTAGTTTGCGGATCCATTGTTGCCTTCGCTCTTGTCGTAATGCTACAACCTTTCCGTTATTATCCCTTTCAGATGGAAAGCGAAAAAAGGATAACTTCTGGGAAGCACTGTTGTTGGAACAGTTGATAACAGCACAAAACTGGGGCATTATTGCCGTTATTAGGTAGTACCTGAATATACAACTAGATATGATCACAGTGTTTATGTGTTCATTTATTGTTTATAAACCACCTACCTCAAAAACTCCTTGCAACACCACTAGAACGCACACAATTGTCCAAAGAACCTTAAATGAATAAAACAGCGCTATTTCGATAAATAAAAAACACAGAAGCAAAAGTATTACGTTTACAATGGTCAGACCAATGCAAAGCAATGCCAAGGTCAAGTTTGTTTGTCCACCAGGCGAATTTGCTGACGTCACGAGCCCGGGCTCTATATAATTACAGCAAATAAAATTTATAAAATTTAAGTTAATCTTATACATATTTCTGTAACCAATTACTAATTGCATTACAATAAGTGTTCGAAATGTGCACCATTATTCTCTAGACACAATCTCACACGTTTTTTAACATTGTCAAAAACATTTATTAGAATCTCTGGCGTAATGTTGTTAATTTCGTCTTGTATAGCTTCCTTTAATTGATCAATATATTGAGGACGATTCCTGTAAATGCGGTTTTTTAGATGACCAAATAAAAAAAAAGTCGAGCGGGGTCAAGTCCGGAGATCTTGCTGGCCATCGTCCACTATTAATTACTCTGTCACCATAGAACTGTTGTAAATAAGTTATGGTGTCTCGAGCGGTGTGTGCTGTAGCACCATCCTGCTGGAAGTAACCCTACTGGTCCATAAATACGTCTGCGTGACATAGCTATCCACACGCCAACCTTTTCCGGATGCAGACTTGTTTCAACCACTGTATGGGGATTTTCGGCGGCCCATGTCCGGTAGTTCTGACTATTAACGTATTCAGATAAATAAAAATACGTCTCATCTGACATAAACGTCAAATTCAATATATTGTCATTGTTTATATTCTCATTGAACCAATGGCTATATTGGGTACCTTGTTGAAAGTCGTGTGGAAATAGTTCTTGCACTACCGATACCTTATACGGACGCAAATGCAAATTTTTCTTTAATGCCTTATGACAAGTTCCGTAAGAGAGACCTACAAATCATAATTATTTCAATTTGCATGTATGTAACACATAAGATTTTGATCGTACCTGTTTGCATTGATAATCTTTTAATCGATTTCGAAGGACTTCTTTGTATCCGTGCTTGAATGTCGTCAACAGTTTCTTGATTTAATAGCGTTGGTCTACCGGTGGACTTGCCCTTACAAAGGCAATGCTTCGTGTTACATCTTTGGAGGATATAATGTTTGCACAAAGGTATCGTAATCTAAATTGGCATCTGGGAATGCTTCCTGAAACTGTTGAATGCATGACTGTAAGGAATACGTCCAAGAACCATCTGCATTTTGGGTGCCACTAAACCTAAAACGTTCAGTTCTGTATTACAAATGCGTTGTGTTGTTACTGTCAACATACCTTCCAAATTTAGATATAATTAGCTCGGACAAGCACTTTGTTTTATAATTAACACACGGACAATAAACGAAATCAAGAAAAACCTAGCACACGAACGTCAATGAATATTACAAGTGAGGGGGCTAGTTTCAAAGTGTACAATCTCCACTTTAGTAAATTTTTCAGGAAACAGTAAAATGTCTCTACGTCAAAGGATGCACATTAATTCGATGTTTCTCGTACACATCAGATTGCTAGCATTGTTACTGATTTATTTACCAAATTTTACCCAAATTAAGTACATATTTTCAGAAATAACTTACTTTTTTGTTTGGAGATTGTACAGTTTGATACTAATATATTGAGACTGTACACTTTGAAACTAGCTTTAGGCTATTTAGGTAAAACATAAATGTAGTCATTGATCTATTGTTAAAAATATTATGTGTACATAAACACTGTGTAAACCATGCAATAGATTGAACTAGTTATTTAAGTAGATATAAAAAAAACGATACTTACACGAAGCAGCCTTTTTATCAGCTTCGGGAATATTTTGGTCGACTCTCATTGCTAAGGAATCATTGCCACATTCCTCATTCATCTTCTGTTGGTTTGATTGGGTAATAGTAACCTCCTCATGCTCCATCATATCTTCTGTAGTGCCTGGCATTAACAACTACACAAAGTAGCATAATCATATCTATTCTGATATCATTGTGAGGAAGAACAATACCTGCTTGTCTCCAGCTGCCAAACCGTGGACCAATGCAGGGCTACCATTCAAAGGTCTCAGGAGGTCCAAGGGAGGTTGGCTGGTTGCCCGTTCATGCTGCATGGTGGCGTTGTTAATTGAATCGATTAAGACACCGTCAGTATGTCTACAAAGCAGGAAAGTCAGAGAGAGGATTGGATAAGTTCAAAATGAAACAGACTTAATAGAGGTAGTTGAGGCTGCTGACGGGCCAAACTCGAAGTTTTGGATAACATGCTGGTACTGCTCGTGGTATTGTAGATCTATTTTCTTTTGAAAGTCTTTGCCACAGATTTGGCAGACGAAACGAGGCTTGTCAGCTTGATGTACCTGTGTTTCGATAATAATTAGTGAATAATACAAGAATATTAATTAAAACATACTCTCATTCTGTGAGATAGCAGGTTCGACACTTGATTGAAACCCTCGGTACAGATATCGCACTTATACGACCGCTCATTGGTGTGCGTGAATAAATGATTTTTCAAATTACCTGCAAAATATGAATCTTAAATCAAATGGCTGACTAGTAAAGTCTATTTTACCTTTTTGGTGAAAGGTTTTACTGCATATGTGGCAGTGGTGCTGCTTCACGTTTGTGTGGGTCTTAAGGTGAAAGTTTAGAGCAGGCATCTGCCTGAAGGTCTTGTGAAAGACTTTGCAAAGATAAGGGCGTTCTGATAAATGTATGATACAGTGCTGCTTTAATGTGGACAATCGTTTGAACGCTTAAAAGAGTTGTTAATAGTTAAATAAGATGTATTTGGTTGTACAAATAAAATTATGTGATGGCCAATGATCAGTGGTCAGTATATTATGAGCCAGTAGTTGCTAGAACAGGGCGCCCACCAAAATGTGGATTTTGAAATATGTAAATATGTACCAAAAAGTTTGCAAAATATGAACCAATATGAACCAAAAAGTGTGCAAAATATGAACCAATATGAACCAAAAAGTTTGCAAAATATGAACCAAAATAATCAGTCGTCTGTATACATGACTCGCTTTCATAGTATTTTTTGTAATAAAGTACAGAATTTGCAAGAAAACCCAAATTTATTCCAAAAAATATCCAAAAACATAAACAAAACTTATATTTTATAATACAAAACAATATACCTAACATTATATAAAATTTTATATAGCGACAGTAGGCTCTTCCTCAACGTGTTCACAAAGTCTTTCAACGTTGTCTTCTTCTGGATTGTCCAGAACCTGTTGGTCAACTTTGCCCAAGACAAACTCATAGAATTTAAGATCCGGGTTGTTTTTCCACTCCATTCCATAATGCGCAAGAATCAATTCCCGTACGTCGTGGTTCTTCTTTTGATTGATGACATTCTTCTTAGGAATGACTATTGGTGTAATGTCTCGTAAACTTTTTCCTCTTTTAGCAACAGATTGTCCACCTCCAGTGTCTGAATTATACGCTGTTTCGCCACGAACCAGTATATTACCATTCTTTGTTTTGGTGATGATCATTCTCTTCGCTTTGGAAAATGCAAAATGCCATGATCCAGTTACTTTCAAGACTTTTCCTAGTTCTGCCTTCCAGTCGTAAACTTGAACATCGTCATCGCCAAGCTTCCTTACAGTACCAAATTGAGAAAATATGTCAAGATATTCTTCAGGCTTTAGTATAACTTCTTTTTTACGGCATTCTCTTTCAATATGTCCAAACACTCGATCCGGGGGTATGAAGGAATGTCCTCGTATCGGAAAAATAACTTCCACTTTAGAGATATCGCTTTGCTTGGACAGCCAGTAACCTAACATACCTATTAGTGTCGAGTTCTTGTTTTGTCCGCCGCACCCGTCACACATTAGTCTCACAGTATGAATACCAGAAAAATCTGTGGTCTGTAAGATGTGGTAAATACCAGATGAAATATCATTCGACCCTTTTGCAAATTCATTCTCTGTCCAACAGAAACAGGTAACTGAGGAAGGGTTCAGCTTGGATTTAGATGTGCCGCGTACAACAGTGAAATTGTAAATGTAAATTTGCCTAGAATAATAAGCTTGCTGGTCGGGTACTTTGGGTAATACTAGGTTTTTCTCACAGTCGAAGGAAAAAATTGCAGTTCCTTCCTCTTGGTCCCTAAGTAGCTTAAAATAGGCTTTGGCTCTCAGTATGTGAACTTTTTTTTCTGTCACTAAGGTACTTTTAAGTTTTTCGTTATTACAACGTTTTATTTTCTCTGTTAATTGTAAGCACGTAGAACAGACGTCAGTTCGTGGAGTCCCAAAACCCAAATTATAGCAGGTATTGAAGACTGTTCTAAAGTAACTTTCTTTGACTGGCACTGCATTATTCCCCATCATATACATTTTCCACATCTTTTTAATACTCAACGACGAATCTAGGTACCGTCGTTCAGAAGGTCCTGTACAATAGTGGGACTCGACAGCTTTAAATTTATTAATAAACTGCATAATTGACTCTTTTCTTTCTCTGTATTTCTCCGCTTTTCTGTCTCCTCCTCGATTTTCTTTTGCTGGTACAGTTGATTTGAAAAAATTTTTGGTGACTGTATCAAGTCGTCTCCGGGTTAGTCCCAATACACCCAAAAACGCATTTTTACAAACAGGCACACAAACTTTAGCAGAATTTAAAATAAAGAACTTTGCTTGAAATGCTTTCTTCTCATGGCGTGAATTCTTTGGTCTATGGCGCTGTACTGCTTCTGTTTGGCAGAACTTCAATATAAAATTATCTTGTACCATCTTCACCTTGCTTTCATAAAATTTTGCATGAAATAAACGCACCTCCGTCATTTTTAGAGTAGTGCACTGGAAAGCGTTGCTTTTATGCTCACAGGTTGGATAGACAGGCAGAGCATGCGGACTGCACCTAAATAACGAATATTGTTATGATTCATCTTAACAAAAATGCTGACTGTACTAACCTCACTCGTTTTTGTTTATTTCTGGTCCATTCCGAAGGAGTTGATCTTCGTTTTCGGGTTTTCTGTTTGTCACCAGCAGGAAATACATTCGATTCCATTTTTTAGTACTAATTGTTATATATTTTGATTCACTTAATACTTAAAGATGAAATAGCACACCTATAACGAAGCACGTATCGATAGCCACTAACCAACTGACATACTACACTTCAGCACAACATAAGAATCAATTTATTTCCGAGGTTGGAGATTGTACGTTTTGAAACTTTCCATTTCGTGGAGATTGTACATTTTGAAACTAAGGTCGATTTTCGATGCTGAAAATACATAGGAGATTGAACGTTTTGTTACAATCTGAGGACAGAATCGAATGCAGGAGTAAATTTTACATCAAAAGTGCCATCTAGTAGAAATTTTCCAAAACAGGAGATTGTACACTTTGAAACTAGGCCCCTCAAGTGATGTTTACGTTGTGTCATTGCTGCCACTAGTGGAAACAAAATTATATTGGTGCTAAATTCAAAAATGTGGTCACGTGGTTTGAAATCATTTTTGATGTCCCTGTACAATGTGCGTAATAAATGTATGTGGTGTATGTATGTACGTAATAAATAAACTTACCAGTTTTCATCCGACTTTAGCTATTTCCTCCCACTTTTCAGTTTTTAGTTTTGTCCTCATGTAGTCTACATGACTTGTATCGTACAAAACTTGTCGAATCCGCACGGCCTCAATTAATTTTTCTTCCATGTTTTTCAAGACACGCACCGTGATTTAGAACGAAACTGCGGCAACTACACTGCGTTCCGCAGGATCACGTTAAGCCAAAACTGCGTTACGTCACGCTGCGAAGAAATATGGGCATTGACTATTCTTATTTGGATTCGCAAAAACTCTCCGTGACTCACGCTGCGTCGCCTCACCAAGCTGCGTCTCATTTTGCGCCAGGCCTAATTATTACTTTTATATATTTTTTTGTAGAAGTTGCTTTCGGTCGCCATTATTTATCCCGAAATGAGTAACTTCGAACGTCACCAATTGGCGGCAGCACCTTGAAATGTTTGTCCCAATACATATCTTCAAAAATTACTTGCACCATAGTAGTTGGGACTTGTACCTCTATAATTTCGCCTTTAACTTCAAACTAAAAAAGACTTTATTTACATATCAATATTACATTATTTACAAGATTGCGTATAATTATACATATTTGGTCACAAACTTTGGGAAGTCCCTACCTTTGCAGTGTATCTTCCTTTTATGGTTTTTATATTTACATATTGTGATTCGTTTTTTCCAATTGCTATGCAGGTGGTTTCCACGGTTTCGATACTTTAATGTTAATTTTGATTGTTACTAGGTGAAATTTATGCAAAACCTATTCCGTTGCGGTCGACCCGGGCGTGGGTTATGTATTTTAACCAAAGAGCATAATATAATGAGAAGAGGCGTGGCCGTAAAGGTTTCAACGTATATAGGCTGTTAAATGTGTTGCATACCCACGTTTCAGGAATTTATGTACAGAAAGCAAACGTCCTTTCGGCAAAGAGCATTCTTTGCTTTCGGGTTTTTCTACCTGAAACAAACTGGTCACTTCAGCGCGATGTTGCCACATCGTTGCCGCGTTCTAAGAAGGGTAGCACGATACACCTAAACACGGTGTGTCAGCTAAGTCACCTTAAAACAGACTTGGCCGCGCATGCCATCATCTCCGAGCCGTTCTTTTGAAGTTGAATTTATTATTGCAATACGTACGAACGTAACAACGTGTCTCTATTATTCGTTTTTGACATGTACAATTCTTAATGAAATTATTGTTAATCTCCACAATGTAGTGGCAATTGCAAGTCATATGGGCCCCAGTAATAGAAAATTATTATCGGAGTTTGGAATTGGCTACGAAAAAACTTTTTTGGACATCCAAGTGATAATTCTTTAAATATTTATGTATTTGCAGATGCAACGCATCTCATAACACTTGGTCGCAACCATATTTTAGATTCGAGATTAATTGTTGATAATTTAATAATTAATAAGTTTGGTTTTGAAGTTTTGTTAGAAAGTTCAGTTTCTGCATTAACGCTACCCACAAACTTACCTGGTATCATTTACATGTGAAAAGGTCCCAGAGACAAAAAGTACGGCCAGCTGTTCAATTATTATCCAATTGCGTTGCAAAAGCCATTGCGTATTTAGGAAGAACTGAACATTTACCGTTAAATTATCCTTGGGAAAAAATTTCAAACGTAATGCAAACATTTAATGATTGGTTCGATATAATGAATTCAAGGTCAAATTTATAGAGTGCCCTAAAAAATAGTTTTATTAGCATGGATTTAGATAAGCAGGTAGATACTATAAACAGGACATCGCAGTTAGTTCAATTAATAAGAGTATGCAAACACCGGTCGGTCACTTCTCCATTTTCAAAAGGGCATATTATTATCAAACAGAAGTCTAATTATTTCAATATGTAAATAGCCGCTACAAAGTAGAATATCTTTTAACTAGTAGAATTAATCAAGATGTTATCGCTTTTTTCCTTATATACGTGGCATCGGTGGTTCATATTAGGGAAGCATTCTTCAGCAATTTTTACTAATAATAAAAACACCGAAGAATTTGAAGAACCGTGCCTGCTTCAGCCTTTAAGTTAACCAGTTGAAGGCATCACTCCAGATATTTGTTTACCAGGAAATTCTTTCGCGAAATTGAATATTGATTTCGAGAAGCAAATTCCCATAGAAGATAAAGCAGAAATATTGTTAACACAATGTTCTTTTATTGAGCGCTTTTATCCAGATCCCGACAGTGAAGTCGAGGATGGAAATATCGATCTGTTGAATAAATTTGAGTTTAAAACGTGTAAGTCGGTGACAGGGCCGTCGACAGACTAGATCGCGCCCTGAGGCAAACAATTAAATATTGCCTCTGATCTATTATATTATAAGACAAAAATATCTATATTACTATTTGGTTTTTATTACAAGAGAAAAACTTAAAGCAATTACATAAATTACAATTACATATTAATAATTAAAAGGTTGCTCCGCGGGGATGTCGCACAATAAAACTGTTTAAAAGTTCTTCCAAATTTAAATTGTAGGCTATATCCGCCTCTATCGATATGGTTGCTAGACCAACCAATCTTTCTTGGATCATTGTTGTTCGCAAATAATTTGTAATTAGCTTAAGTTTGAAAAACTTCTTTCCGCACTTGCTACGCTATCAGGAATTGTTAACAATATCCTCAGAGTATATATATGATAAAACTTGGTGAGGTCCACTTTTCGCCTGAATTATTTTTGAGAGAATTTTTAATTCTTCAACTAAATCTATTGCGTCTACATCGGATGTTTTGTCGTTGCTCAAAGCAATTTCCAAGTCTTTGCGGTGTTTTAACATTTCATCCGAAGTCCACTTATGTAAAGAATTTATATTATATAAAAAGCCAAATAGAGAATTATATGATTTCAGTTGTTCATATCTATTTTGTAAGCTATTTATAGTCGTATCAATTAGGACGTTAAAAACATTAACTTCAAAACGTTTTTCTGGGGTCTTTCGCGGCTCGTCATGGCTTTCATACTACTTTTCGGAAAATAATAAATCTAAAGAAGTAATTAACATTTTATATTATTTTTCCCAATTATAAATCTTTAAAGTGTTCACATAAAAATATGAATTTTAATATTAAGCCTTTTGTATGTGAAATTTTGAAAATATTTAAAAAAAAAATAAATAAATTTTTAGCTAAAGTTAAAAAAATAGGTGTTTTCTGGCTTTTGAGATTGTTCAGTTAGCTAACAATAACACACTCTAAAAAAAATCTCAGAGTTTTTATTATTTACCGACAAGTATTATGTTTGCATATTTTTTACGTTTTTTTATGCAAGGCGCTTTTAGGAGAAATATGTTTCAATTCTAATTAATATCTATTTAAATGGCTTCAAGAAACTCTAATCCTGTAAATTTTTTCTTTGTCCAATTACATGTTCTAAAAAATTCCTTTAAATATTTAATTACCGCAAAATATAAACTAAGAATTTGACAGTTTATACTAAAATAAAGTTAATCATGGCCCACTGGTAATGAACCTAAACGTTATATAGTGTGTCCCCGGTTAGGTGAAACGACTCTAGTAACATGTAGGAAATTCTCGATTTAAATTTTCATTTCTTGGGGTTTAGCCCTGCTTGGTTAAAGGCGAATTTCTAACATAATTTCAGTTTTGAAAAATCATATGCCTTGGAAATTTTTAAAAAATATATTTTTCTGTAGATTAGCGTGCCTTTTATGTAGTAAATACGACAAAAAGTTATTAAGAAAAGTTGTTTAGAATCAACATTTAGGCCCTTATACCAAATTTCAAAATCCTCGGCCAACTTTGATCTCTCACATTTTCTTTTATGTTTAGGTCCCATATCAAAGAATTTTATTTTTAAGAAAAACTGCCATGGAAAAACAAATATTTTCAACAAAGTTTTTTTTTTCATAGTAAAAAACTGTTAAATATAAAATTCTTTGATTTGGGAAATAAAAGAAAATGTGAGAGAGATCAACGTTGGCCGAGAATTTGGAAATTTGGTATAGGAGCCTCGATGTTGATTCTAAACAACTTTTCTTAATAACTTTTTGTCGTATTTGCTACATAAAAGGCACGCTAATCGACAGAAAAATAGATTTTTTTTAAATTTCCAAGGCATAGTCTACTTGATTTTTCAAAACTGCAATTATGTTGAAAATTCGCCTTTAACCAAGGAGGGCTGAACCTCAAGAAGTGAAAATTTAAATCCAGAATTGTTTACATTTTACAAGAGTCGTTTCACCTATCCGGGGACACACTGTATATGAATTGTATTAGAAGAAATAAAACACAGGTTTTATGTTTCAAATATCAAATAACAATCTTTATTTATTTTGTTGTTTGCAACCTAGAAATGTGTAACCAGATTACATGTAGGTAAACCCCCCAAGATATTTGATTTAGTTGCGTGGGGGATGTTTTAGAGAAGAAAAAACTATGGAGAACTATAAATTTAGTAAATAGTTTTACCTAGCTGCAAAAAACTTCTATCTTTTCAACAAAAATAATAACAATCAACACTAAAATATAATATAAATCACACAACACAGGTAGCGGCAACGATTTTTTGAAGTGCGATCTTGCAGCTGTTGCTTTGGTTGTTGTCTGCAAGCGAATTCTGAAATCAGAAAGCAGAGCGAGCAGCGGAAACTTAAAACATGTAATACCTACAACGAACTAAAATAGTATATTGTATGTTAAGAGCTGAAAGTGCATTCTTGCCGCTTGCGCATGAATATTGCTGGTTGAGACGAAGTCGAAACCAGCAATCATGCAAAAGCGGCAAGCGCACTTTTAGCTCGAAATATACATACTATTTTTTCGACGACTGAGTATATTATTAAAGGAAAATTTCAAATTTCGTTTTATCGCAAAAATTAATTGACAATCAAGTTAACATTACTCGCGCAGTCTATATGACATGTGACGCGATTATTTCCACAAATGACGGGCGTTGTCAAGGAAACATTCGGACGTGGCTACCTATTTTGTTCACGCGGAAACCCAAAACGCTCGGCGAGCGGCAAAAAGCTGAAAACGCACGCTCAGCGGCAAATGTCAACTTTCTGTTGTCAAATGACAGTGAGAAAAATCTACTTTCGATGTCAGTCGTCGAAAGAGTACTTTGCAAAGCAGCAGCATTGCATTACGTAATACTGTAAGCAGGCTTAATGTGATCTTAGCTTACAGTACCCTTAACACCCTGCAAAACAAAGTACTTATCGGTCCTTTTAATTACTTTAAAAGGGTCCAGCTATGTAGGTTAAAAACTCTTTGTTTGCGTACTGTTACGCAAGAACACATTGTACAATTTGTCAAATCTTTGCTGATATAGCATTTTGCAACCTAGCAATGTGTAACCAGGTTACATGTAGGTAAACCACTACAGTATTGTAACACTATAAATGTGTATTCTAAATATTATTTAAATTGTACCCGGTTGCTACTTGCACTTTTATATTGACCTGCTACTCGCAAGTCGCGAGATAAACACTTAAGTGTTTTGTATAATTTACACATTATTAAATGATTTACGAAAAACATTTTATGTTCGTAGCTCCCGTTATCGTCCTTGAACCATTCTGGTTTTAATGTTTTTATCTGATTAACACAACACTAATAACTGTTTCTTAAAATGTAATGAACTCTTGACACTTAAAAAATATTTTGAAAATATTTGTAACACAACCGTTGCAACATGTGTTGTAATTTGTGTAGGTGTTTTCAAATATTTCACGCACTCATTTTTACTGTAATCTTTTTCTAATAAAAGTAGTTCACTTGCTGTGCTTAATGGCTCTTTCGTACACATGAAACTTAAACAAGCTGCATAGTTATATTTTTTCAAAGTTTTATGTGCTACGTAACCAGCGACGTATACAATAGAACATTTCTCTAAAGTCGATTCTTCTATCGCGGGTTGGATGCATAATGAGTGTTCTTGATTTATACTGCCTGATACAGTTTCATAGTTGTCCTCATTAGTGGTAGTACGCTTAATTTCAACTACTGGCAGAGATGCCTCGTCAAACTGCAGTTGTTCTAATCGATAAGATTGTCTCCATCAACTTCGCAATTTGAATTTTTAGGGGCTTTTAAAAGCCTTACGTACATATTAAATTGTAGAATTTGTCGAAACGATTTGGCTGTAGGATTCGAACAGTGTCCACCCTTACGCCGTGCAGTAGCAAAGAAATTTTCAATGGGGTCTTGATTTAATCTACTCGACAATAGAAACTCATAACCTTCACTCTTCAGATCTCGCCACAGTTCTAAAACAGCTTCAATAGTCAGCAAAAAAACCTTAAAACAGTAAATACCCTCCCTTTGTTTGTGATTCTTTGTATATGACCTCCAACTCTGTGTCCAGTTCTTCGACTGAGTAAAAAAATTCCAAATTTTCTCTTCTAATAGACAGGGCACACCGATAAGGGTTTGGGTCATTTAAAATTCTACTATTTAAAGTGTCAAACATATTGTTCATTTTTAACAGAAACTCGGCTGTGTTAATAGCACTAGAACTTTGCAACTGGCCAGTTTTAATGCACGTTTTCATTGCAGCACTCATTGAATTGGAAAAAATTTGCGTAGCATATGTAACCCTCATTTTTTGAAAACTGATGGGATTAATATGAATGTCTGACATTTTTATTGCGGCTCTAGCTGTAGTGGAAGATTTGTCAATTTGGTAAGTTTTGTCTACGTCATTCCACGAGATCATTTTATCCTCAACAAAATAATCGTTAGCAATTAAATTATTTCTTACGCTTTTTATTAAGTGTGTAACATCATACATGGCTAACATTTTTACGTCATGACTAAAAAAATATGGTCTATCTTCCGTTACTCCCAAATCCGCAAATGCAGCTCTGTTACTAGCTGCTTGATCACAAGTTGTAACTCGTACATGAAGACCTATCTTTTGCAATGCCTCAATATTTTTTACTATTAAATCACGCAGAGCCTCGTGTTTAACGCTTGTTGCACATAAATAGTAACTTATGGGAAGTTTCCAATTTTTAAGTCCCCTGACCATAAAAACTAATGCCTGAGTTGCAACTTTATCTTCCTGTCCGAGGTGACCTAAATCTTGAAATCCCTCAATGTTATCGGGACGAAAGTTGCAGTCAACACCCTTCTTTATACTAATTTCGTCGACGAGCAAAACATACTGCTTTTCGTCGGTTGTCATACATCGGACTTTATTCGCTAGCTTCTGAAGAAGCTGGGTTTCAGTCCCCGTGGATAATTGATTTATTCTTAACCAAGATTCTATCGTGAATTTGGAAGGCAATGAAACTTTTAAATTTACCCGCATAAAAAGCTACAGGGCGGGGGACTTGTAATACATACTCAAAGCCAGTTCCTTCTCTTCTTTTGTCCAAGGGTGGCCTCTTTTGTGGAAAAGCTGCATATTAATAAATACTCGTACATTTTTCGGCTGCACACTCAAAATATTCATATCGAAAGGATTTTTCAATATTTTTTTTGCATGCTGTGAATTCGAGAATTTTTTAAGGCAATGGTTTTCCTTAATTTATTTATGCGTTTTTTGTATATGGGAGACGATGGATACCTTGGAACTCGTCTTTTAGTAGGCGTGGACATATCCGTCATTGTCTGTAATTGTTTAACAGATAATATTTTTAATTTTTTTTCAAAAATGTAAAGTAAAAACTTGCCATTTTTAGTTACAATATAATTTACTTATTAAAAATATTAGCACTTGCTCCAAATTAATTTGGTTATTATTCAGTAATTGATGGAATTGTTCAGACTATTGCATACATCTGTCAAACGATGTCATTTAACCAATGATCGAACTCGTTTTTTTAACTTTCAACCAATCAAAAACGACTTGCGTCGATAAGGTGTTACATAACAACTTATCGGTAAGTTGTTATATAACTACTTATCGGTAATACTGCGTCTAACTTGAAATTTAGCTATTTAATAAAGAAACATGAATTTCATAAATTTTATTCAAACAAATAAGTAAATTACAACATTGTTATCCATTATCTGGTATAATAATTATTAAATGTACAGTTGTAATAATGATGCAACACAGATTGTGCATTTTTATTAACCACTAGGTCCGCAGAGTTGTTCGTATTGACCTTGGTGTTGACGTTGATCTCGCAATTATTTTCTGATGTGGTGGAATCTTTGTTTTCCTCAACACTAGTACATGTAGAAGTAGACGGCTGATACCTCACTTTTTCCACAATACTGCGATGATGATTTTCATCCAGTTGTAAATAAGGTTTGATGGAACTGGCACTGGTATGTCCCGTCAGTTTTATGAGCTGCTGTTCAGGAACATTAGCTTTCGCTAGATGCGAAACTGCTGACGACCGGAGAGAATGATTGCAAATTTTGGCCTGACTGGTATCAATACCAATCTTTTCAGCAGCTTGGTTTGTCCACTTCGACAGCTCATTCCTGCTCACGGGTGTACTTTTGTACCATATGCCATTAGCCAGCCATACACGTAGAGACTTCTCCGCGGATTTTATCCGTCGCAGATTAAGTCCGCGCTCTTTCGCGGACTTGGTGTGTGACAGACTAAGTCTTTGTTACCCCACTAATGTAAAGACATGTCTGCAGACAAATCTGACATACTTAACCTTTCGCAGACAAAACTGTGTGTTAGTGGGTGAAATCTGCCGACTTCTCTGCAGACTTTGCCAAATCTGTGGTCTTTGGTTTCGATAAAAGTTTTTAGTGGAAGTCTGTAACGTTTTTAGTGATATTTTGATCTGTTTTGTTGTGCTATTGAGAAAATGCCCAGAAGGAATAACAAAAAAGTTGCATTGTGTTTGGCTATGTTTAACATCTTATGGCAAATAATTATTACACTACAACTGCAAAACACCGGAGCAAATGGGTAAAAAAATGGTTACTTGAAAAGGAAACTCTAAAGGCCGGGATAGACGCTCCTACATGCATATCAACTTGCTTGCGCAGACTTAAGTTTTACGACAAGACTGAATCGTCGTCTGACCACTAACTATTCAGTCTTATTGTATCAATTTGCGTTCAGTTATAAAAATCTCTATGGCTGATGAACTGTTATTGTGTGCGGCTGCTCTTGCAATTATAGAAAAGAAGAAAAGAAATACCAGAAAACGGTCCAAGTGGTCTAAAGAATGGCTACTTAGGAGACAGCAATTATCACACATCAATCTGCTAGATGAGCTCCGATTGGAACCCGAGGACTGGTTCAATTACTTACGAATGGACGAAGAAACTTATATGGAGTTGCTTCAGATGGTAACGCCACGAATCAAAAGGATGGATACCGTTATGAGAAAAGCAATATCACCACATGAAAGGCTTAGCGCAACCTTACGCTTTTTAGCAACAGGAAGAAGCTATGCAGATTTGAAATTTTCTTGTGCAATATCTCGTCAAGCATTAGGTGAAATTATACCGGATACATGTAGAGCTATCTACGAAGGATTAAAAAATGAATATTTAAAGGTAAGTAAGCAATTTAATTTAATAACATTTTTAAAAATAGTAAAAAAGCAGTATAACAATATCTATCATTATTGCTGATATGAATATTGCGAATAAAAATCCCCAAGTCGTCCTGATTCTTGGGTGCATGCTGGTGCTGTTGATATTTGTGGAATTTCAGGGGGCAGAGTACTTCCTTGAGAATCGTAATGAAATACTGGCTGCTCTATACTACGAGAGGCTATAGTACTGTCTGTCACAATTCTTGACGTTTGGTTTAATTTTCCAAGCTGAGCTTGGAAGATTGCCTCATTAAGTACCCTCTTGCAGTATATGGCCATTTCAGAGGGGAGTTCCTGCAACTCCTGAGCCATATGTTGACCAAAGGCTGCATATTTTCCCTGATTTTGCAGTTTATCTGCTACAATGCTTAGAACTTCATCGCTCTTGTCAATTTTTCTTTTGTATTTCTTTATCGAAGTTGATGAAGATGTGGATGGCGTTGCCGTTCGCGAAGACAATTCTGTTTCAGTAGTGGAAGATTGCATTATATTTTCTTGTTCAGAAGAAATGCTAGCGTCCTGAGAAAAAAAAAAGACAATTTAGGCAATGATATTATTATTCACTGCAGAGATTTACATTAATTACTTCAAGTATGTTAATGTATACACTGTTTTTATAGCTTTCTAAACATTTATTTTTATCGGTCGTATTTTGTTTGTTTCAGTTTCCAGGCAGCGAAGCAGAATGGAGAAAAATTGGCAGGGAATTTGAGAAAAGATGGCAGTTTCCGAATTGTGTGGGCAGCATTGATGGCAAACACATACGAATTTCGCCACCATCAGACAGTGGTTCTTTCTTTTGGAATTATAAGGGATACAATAGCTTAGTTTTAATGGCAATTGCTAATGCTAACTACGAAATAATTTATTGTCACATTGGTACAAATGGTCGAATTTCCGATGGAGGTGTGATTGAAAACACCAAATTCTACGAAAAACTTATTACTGAAGAACTCAAATTACCTACTCCTGCTCCTGCGAAACATGGTACAATACAGCTTCCTTGGGTTTTTATCGGAGATGAAGCATTTTCATTGCGCAAAGATTTGTTAAAACCATTTGGATTGCGAGATTTATCAATGGTAAGAAAGATTTTTAACTATCGTCTGAGTAGGGCACGCCGAATTATCGAGAATGTATTTGGTATAATGGCAGCTCGCTTTAGAATCCTTCATACAGAAATCCATTTGACATTGGACCGTACAGATTTAGTTGTAATGACTTGTGCGGTTTTACATAACTATTTACGAAGAAAGTGTTCAGAGTCTTACACTCCTGCAGATTCTCTGGATCAAGAAGATTGGACCCAATCACAAGTAAACGCCGGTTTGAGAGCTGATTCGGGAATTCTAGGCGGACTACAGCACGGACCGAATCGAAATAATACACAAGAAGCCAATGAAGTTAGAGAGTTGTATGTGAGGTATTTTAATGGCGAAGGACAAGTACCATGGCAAAACAACATGATTCACTAGGTGCAACTACTCTGTAGTGTAACAAGAAAAATGTATTATAGAACGAAAGTAAATAATAAAGATAAGTAAACTTGTTTTTTGATTAAGAGTTGTATTTGTACTTACATCTACTACTGAACTGTCTTGTATATTATCCATCCCATCCTGTCGCGGTGTCTCTTGATCAGTCAAAAACATCAACATATCAAAGTACCATAGATTTGGCTTATACACATCTTCTTCGTCCATACCAGAGTGCCAGTTTCTAGTTTTCTTCAACTCTTTTCGAAAACACGTGCGCAATGAATTTATTCTTTTTATTACTGCATCTCTATTGGCTGTTGGATCTACTTCTTTTAACTTTTCTATTAATACTTCATACGCCGCATTTTTTTGGTGTTTGTCCGAATACTGCTTAGATTTTACCTTCCAGAGGCACGGATTGTCTTTATACACGCTAATAAACTCTGTGAGGAACTCTCTCGACAATAGCCGCAGGTCTGCCATTTTTTAAATCAATTTAGTTTGATCACTAAATAATAAAACGGATGTTGCCGGTCGTAAAATAGTAGGAAGACTGAATATTAAGTTGCAAGAATCGCCCGACATTACAGCTTATCGTAAGATAAGTTTGTACACGCAGCAAAAATATCGAGCAGGTTTGATTTCATTCAAGCCCAACAATTGTCTGTGCAGACTTCATAAGTCTGCAGACTTATCAGCACTAACGCAACGATAAATCTTACAACTTAAGTCTGCGCAAGCAAGTTGATATGCATGTAGGAGCGTCTATCCCGGCCTTAAGTCATTTGCCGTTATTGAAGCAATTGGGACAAAACGAGCCCGACGATTTTAGAAATTATTTAAGAATGGATAGTGCAACTTTTGAAAAACTACTGTCCATGGTAAAAGAAGGGCTAAGAAAGCAGCACACTGCCATGAGGGAACCAGTTTCTCCAGAAGAGCGTCTGATAGCCACACTTAGATTTCTTGCAACTGGAAGATCTTATGAAGACCTAAAATACTCTGTTGGAATTTCTGCTCAAGCACTGGGATACATTATACCAGAGACATGTTCTGTTATTTTTAATTCACTCAAAAAAGAATACATGAATGTAAGTAAACAACCTGAATTATTTATTACGAAAACATACCTATATTAATAAAATAAACTTTTACACTAAGCTAGTACCGGGTGTCTTAAAATGAATTACATCTAGTATGCTTTGAATTTCCCACAATGCAATCTAGAATTTTACTTGACATTGGCAAAACTGTAAGTCTATGTCAAATTCGAGGTTAGCAGGTTATGTTTTGCGTCAGTTTGTGTCAAAACTGACGCAAAACCTAACCTGCTAATCTCGAATTTGACTTAGACTTACAGTCTTGCCAATTTTAAGCAAAGTTTTCAATTGCATTATGGGAAATTCAAAGCATACTAGATGTAATTCATTTTAAGACACCCGGTAGTTATTACAAGACTATATTTTATTAACTACCTACAAATTTTGCAAATACAAAATATCTTGTGCATCATCTGAATAATATGTAGTTAATGCATCAGATGTCGTAGGTTGAGGACTCGGTTGAGGACTCGGTTGAGGGGATGGTGTCGTTGTAGAACTGCTAGAGTACACCTTGTAGTGTGAGCTAAGGCTTGTGCTTGGAGCTGTTTGCCAAGAAATATTATTATTTACGGTAGAAGTGTCTGTTACATCGGTTGAACGTGTTAATTCTTTAAATAATCCCTTGGCTAGTATTTTATTAATTAGTGACTCAGCTAAGACTTGCTGCATGGGATCCATTTTTCGTAACTTAGCGCTGACATTAATACCAACAGCATCAAACTCATCCGGCACGTCATCTTTCCGATTTAGAACTTCAGTGCATGTTTTCATGAAATCTTCATGTTTTTCTTGAAAGAACTGTTGCCTTTTCCTATTTCTTGCTGATTTCTGGATTATTTTTCTTTTGGGAGTTGATGGTTGTCGGAAACTAGTCTGAAATAGAATCATTTTATCTAATTATTAAATTATACACTTTTATTGTATTAATCTATCATAGTAGCGTTTAAAATTATAGACGTTTGCAAAGTTTACGCTACTTATTTGGTTTCAGTTTCCAAAATCCACCGAGGACTGGAAAAAAATTGCATCCGATTTTGAAACTCGTTGAAATTTTCCGAATTGTGGAGGATCTCTAGACGGAAAACACATCCGAATAGTACCACCACCTGGTACAGGTGCACTATATTACAACTATAAAAACTTTTATAGTGTCATTTTGATGGCTTTGGTAAATGCAAATCACGAATTTATTTATGTAGATGTTGGAAAACAGGGAAGAATGTCAGACAGTGGAGCACTTGAATGGACATCGTTTTATAAAAAGTTAACTACAAATAATTTGAATTTTCCGGACAACAGTGAAACTAAAGAAAATCTTAACTTTGTAATTATAGGCGATTCGGCGTTTTCTTTACAAAATTGTTTGTTAAAACCCTATCCAGAAAAAGATCTTACATATGAAAAAAAGGTATTTAATTACAGACTGTCTAGAGCAAGAAATGTTGTTGAAAATGCTTTTTTGCACTCATGATTTCAAAATTCATATTTCCCGGTCATTCCCGATGCGCCGAAAATGACTTTTCCCGCACCGGGGTGTTTTTTACTTTCCCACGAAAACTATGGCAATTGTGTGTTCCAGGGGCGCTGTAAACGTCAACAAAAGCTAACAGGTGCTAGGATACGTATAAAAATTTAGTAATTTGTGCTGCCAACTCAGTAAAGTTGTAAAACACTAAATAACATTTTTTAACTTTTTCAAATATTTTAAGTTATTCGTTACAAAAAACATTGTACCTACCTCTTTCGGGAAGAATTTTCCCGAATTCGCACTACATGCAGCACTCCCTTCGGTCGTGCTGCAAACAAAGTGCTCATTCGGGAAAATTAACTTCCCGAACTTGTTAGGTAAATAACTATTGGGATACTAGCCGCCCTTTTTCGCATTTTCCATACAAGTTTGGCGGTACGTCCCGAGAACCTTATTAAAATCGTTCTAGCTTGTTGCATTTTGCACAATTTTTTAAGACGAACTAGTCTGTCTTATGTAACACCTACTACTTTTGATAGAGAAAATCCTCTCACACATGAAACTGAGGTAGGCGAATGGCGTTTGCGAGGTGTGGAATTGGTTTCTTTGTCAAAAACGAAAAATAAAGGTAATGCATCTTTAGAAGCTAAGATTAATATAAATAAATACTGCGATTATTTTAATGGTAAAGGAAAAGTTGATTGGCAAGATAAAATGATCGAAGTCGGGAAAGCATGATTTTTTATAAAATAATCATAGCAAAAATAGTGGAAAAATGTTTTAAAAAATGTGTTTCTATAATATGTATGATTATTTGCAATAAATGTCTTACCTCCAGTGATTCCTGTGTATTTTCAACATAATTTCCTTGCTCCTCGTTTTCAAATACATTATTCTCCAAGACACTTTCCGAGTTTTCCTCTTCGGTTTCTTCTTCAGTCATATTTGGGCTGAACGGTTCTTCCAAATTCTGAGTTTCGGTACTTTGCACCGGAATCTCTTGGTCGCTCGTAAATAGTAGCAATTCAAAATACCATAATCGAGGCTCATATACCGGGAGATCGAGAAAGGTTGTCCGAAAAAAACTACTTTCTACAGCGAGTATATCAATATTTACATCCTCCAACTGTCATCATAGACATCTGCTGTCATGTATGAAATGAATTTAGCAATTTATGGTAGATTCAAAATAGGAAAACCATTATGACAATAAGAAGTTATTTGCAATCAGTTTTAATTAAGGTTAATAATTAGAATATTAAATTTTACAAAATTAAATTATACTCTAATCAGTAATTATTACAGTTCATGTTCGAAATGAGCCCCATTATTGTTGATACAGCACTGAACTCTTCTTTTCATGCTGTTAAAAACATTTTGTAGCTGTTGCACAGTTATATTTGCAGTAGCGGCAGTAATTGCATCCTTCAGTTGCTCAAGTGTGTGCATGGGGGTCTGATAGATCGTGTTCTTTAAATGTCCAAATAGAAAATAATCCAGGGCTGTTAAATCGGGTGACCGTGGAGGAAATGCAATGATACGATCATCATAAAATTGTTGTAAATGCTGACGTGTTCGAAGGGCTGTATGTGCAGGTGCACAATCATGCTGAAAATGTCCCTGACGTAACTCATCATCGTGAAGTTCATTAATAAATCTGTCTAGAATTGTGATGTAGCGGTCAGTTGTTACGGTATCTTCAAAAAACACAGGGCCAATTATGCGTCTCCTTGACATAGCAATCCAAACGCCAACCTTTATTGGATGCAGTGGAGTTTGTAAAAATTCACCAGGGTTATGAGCAGACCACATCCTGTAATTTTGTTTATTTACGTAACCGGTCTGAAAAGAAACTTGAATCCAGCATTCCATCGTTATTTAAACTTCGGTTAAACCAATTGCAGTACTGCACACGCTTTTCATAATCAGGATGAAGTAATTCTTGCATTACTGAAACTGTATATGGGTGTAAATGCAGTTTTCGTCTTACTGCCTTTTGACACGTTCCTGCAATTACAAATTAAAATAATTTTTTTATACAAAAATTTATAGGATAAAAAATACACACCTGTTTGTTGCGCTAACTGTCGTAATGGTTTTTTAGGGCTGTGTAAGATGCGTGCCTGTATATCCTCTAATGTGTCCTGAGTTAAAACGGTTGGTCTTCCAGGAGATTTTCCTGCATCAACACTACCCGTTGTTCGGAAACGATGTACGATACGCTTTACATGCCTGCTCAGATTATCGTAATCAAAGTCGACGTCAGGGAACCGATTAACGAATTCATTTACACATAAATTTCCTGAATATTTCCATTCACCATTATCCTCATTGCATTGGCCATTGCGGAAATAAGATTCAATAATAAACGTGTTGTGTTCAAGGGTATACATAACCTAAAATTTACAAAGAAACGTAAACACACAGTACAAGTGAGAACATCTGTCAACAGCAGTGTGGCTAATATCACACTAGAAAGAAATATTGATAACTACTTGGAAGGTAGTTTTTTTTGGACAACCTTTCTCGATCTCCCGGTATATCATCTGTTCCTGTTCCTGTACGTTTTGAGTTCAAAACCTTCTTCAACTCTTTTCTGAAGCAACTTCGTAGATTTTGTATTTTTTTAAAAACAAAATTACGGTCCGCGCCAGCATACACTTTCTTGCAATATTCAACTAAAGCTTCATAACCCCTATTTTTAAAATTTTTGTTGGAGTAATCTCTGGATTTAATTTTCCATAAAGCCGGATAATTTTTATAAATCTCTATAAATCCCGCCAGGAATTCTTTTCCCATAAAACGGGTATCAATAATGTTACTGTTTTCAGCCATATTCTTTAAAAATTAATTTTGGGGAAACTTATAGAAGTACACACTACACGAATCGACGGATTTAACCTGTGTGAGAAAACTGTGCGTTTTTTGGCATCGGCAGACTTAGCATGCGGGTTAAGTCTTTAGACAAGTCTGTACATGGTAAAGTCTGGCGCGTAGTCACACACTAACGCACAGATTTGTCTGCAGACTTTGACTGCGGCGGATCAAGTCCGCAGAGAAGTCGCTGTGTGTATGGCCGGCTATTTTCTTTTTGCCAGTGAGGATTTGGAGTTAGGAAGAAGCGATCTGTTTTGATATGGGCAGCGCGTTTACTCACCAATTTTTTGAACAATCTGAAATGTACTTTTTTTAGAAATTGAAAATTAAAACTTGAGTTTTCATATTTACCTGACTGGACATAATGAGGGATTTTCTTTATTGGGCACGAGCCACTTGGTTTCAGCCAGACGTTTGGAACCCCCCTGTGCAGTCTTTTCAAATATGGGATTGTAGGCTATCCTTCCTGGCACAAAATTTCAGGAACTGATTCCAAATATATTTTTTTGATTTCTTCGTATTTTCTGGGCGACTGTTTTCCACAATGTTCAATATACTAGTCACAGATTCACTTCCAAATCGAGAAAAAGCCACGTTTTTGCTCATTTTCATACAGAATACAACTTTTTGCAGTTTTCTGACAAATAAACAATTTTTATTTGCGCTGCCAACGGTTGTCAATGCATAAAATTTCAAAGCAACTAGATAAACACGCTTTTAATTTTCTGATTTTTGGAATGGGATTTATGCAATAGTCACGCAAAATGTATTTCGTGCATAGCTCCTTGCTTTGGTAATACTGGCCAAAGATGCACTCCAGCGTGTTGCTTAAGAAAATTTGCACTCCTGCTTCGCACTCGTGCAAATTTTCGTCGCAACACGCTGTCGTGCATCTGTCTGACCAGTATTACCGGCAAGTCGCTATGCACTTAATACATTATTGTTGAAAACGTAACCCGAACTTCTAAATCTCGTGGTAGTAATTGGTGTACGACTTCTTGAACTTTGTAAGGATGGCATTTTAAATCCTTTAAAATACGGCGAAGAGTTCTGTTTGATAGACCTAAATTGATGAATTTAATCAAGTTGCACAACTTGATGAATTTAATCAAATTAGGGATTAGGTAAATCTGTATTAGTGTGAAAATGAAGTTTGAGTTTGAGTGATGTTATTTTCAAAACCTAATATTTTTAATAAATAAATTATATTGTAACTAAAATTGGCAAGGTTTTACTATACATTTTTGCATTATTGAAAATTTCTCTGAACAAAAACTGCTCAAACTCCACTCGACCTGCGGTATCGCGAAATTTTTAACGCAGTTTTGGTTTCGAGAAATTTAAACGCAATACTTGGCATATGAACGAAAAAAAATCTCAAAAAATTTTCACCTTGTGTGGTATTACCCTTGAAAATACTGTCTTATCATTAATTATTGTACAATAACACTCACCTGTAATAAAATAAGGTCTTCCGAACCAGAATAGCGTCACGGTGAGAGATGTTCTTCAATTGACACTTTCCCTAGGTTTGTGGTGTTTGTATACACTTTCGGAGCAATTTCTTTTTTTAACAAAATTTTCTCCGGCGCCGCGAACACATTGTTCAGTCAAGCCCTGGATACTGGTAACCTTATTCGTTTTGTAATGCAACGGAATTGCATCAAAAACTAATCTATTTTTTAATGAATTCATAAAATGGTGTTCACTAAAATGCACGGCACAAATTCGCTTTTCACGTAAAGATTCTGATTTCCACAATTAGTTAACCACTTCCCACGTCTGCAGGTATCTTACGGAAAACGAAAGAAACTTAAATCGCAGTCTTTGCGATTTCGAAAACAATCAAAATAGGCACATGTTAAAGGAGCCATAGAATAGTATATTAAAGTATGAGTGGATAACAAGGTCTTTAAAACACGCGCGAGTTTTCGAGCGCGACGGCGTAGCCGGAGTGCTCGAAATAGAGCTATCCACGAATACTTGACGCTATTTTTTATTATACCTGCAATACTGGAAATAAATTACGCACTAAAAACTTGGAAATAATTTTTGTCGTGATAAATCGAAAGGGCATAATAATATTGCTACTATAGTTACGAGAATTATTTACGTTTTTGTTGCGTCTACGTCCGTTGTTGCATTCAGTCGTTTCCTTGACAACCTTTGAAAGCTCGGCGAGCTTTAATCGCCTGTATTCGCACGCTCAGGCTTTAAACGGCGATTCTGATGCAGGTATAATAAAAAATTTATTATTATGACTTGCGTCGCACCAATTATATTATTAAACCGAAGAATACTTAAAACAATCTCACTACGTTGAATACAGGATTTAAATCCAGATCTTACTAAACTGTAGGGTACTGTACCATCAGCTAGCTTGTTATGAACTAAACTAAAATCAAATTACTTGTCCTAATTTCCTAATTCATTCTGTTGTAAAGATCACATGTTTCTTTTCCAACCACAAAGTTTGAAGTATTTATGGCTAACCCAAAAGCAAAGAAAAGAGTACATATTTTAGCCAGAAGTACAATTTGTCTCGGTTCTCGTATATATTTATAGATATTGACCTACCCGTTCTAGCGAGTTACAGCAAATAAATAAAGAACTACTTAATTTTTTCTTGTATTCGTAACACATTTTTTATTAAAACGTATCATTGGCCAACTTTTTGTATAACTGTTGTGGGAATAGTTATTTAACCACCAAGTGTGTTAATGAAGGCGATTAATAATCGAAACTGTTTAAAGCACGAACGAGCGACAGCGAGTGAGTGCCTTTAATAGTTGAGATTATTAATCGCCCATTAACAAACGAGTTGATTACAATTTTTTTTCGTTAGCCACAAATTTTTTTTGTGGTGAACAATTTGATTAATACAACTAACCTCCATGCAAAATATCCTCAAAACGTCAAAATCACAAAAACAGTTAATTAATGAAAAACAGTGTATTAATCAAAAACAGTGTGTTAATGACATCTATTAATCCATCCTTTTTTAGGAATTAACAAGCGGTCAACGAAAAATTAATTATTCGCATTTTAATTTAGAAAAACAGTACCTAGACGTAGTTTTATTAAAGTTAGCAGTAAAATTTGCAGGGAAATTTCGTTTTATGACTGTCAGGGTGAGCGTTGAAACTTATTCAAATAAAAAAAAATAGTTATTTGTGCAACTAGTTTTGGAAGTCATACTTTTTTTCATGAATTTGCAGTGTGATTAACGCTAGAAAATGAGTGAAGTTATTATTATTTTTTTGCTGTGATTACTTCATTAATGTGAGCTGTCATTTCATATCTGACAAACAATAAAAAATATGACATAACAATCAAAACCATCACAACTGCAAAAGCCCAGTTTATGCACTTAAAAATATAAGCAAAATATATCATAGTATTGTTCCAATTGCTAAGGCGCCGACTGTACATGTTATTTATTGCTTAGTGATCTCTTGTAACTCAAAATTGTGTCGAAAAGGACTTCAGAATTTTCAACTGTCAAATTGACAATTCACAATTTCAATAAAATAAATAGTTTAAAAGTGTTGTTTTTTCAAGATTTTGCGTTGAAAAGTGTTACCTTCTTCACGATTTTTCGTTAAAAAATACTACTTTTATGTAATGGCACACAATTATCTTATTCGAGATTACTGTTTAAATTTACAGAGTCATAAATAAACATTTCCTGTCCATTTAAACGCGTGAGCGAGACAAGTAGCAGCGCCGCTCTTTCAACCCCAAGTATTGTATGTAAGACAGCACAGCTTGACCTCAATAGGGTCCAGCTGTTCCATAGACACGTTTAACGACGTCAGATTACAGCAACCCTTTAACAGATTTTAAATGCCCTTAACTTTATAATATAAATCCACAAATCGCAAACGTGGCAACGCATATTTCGTGCGTATTTACATTATAGTGTGCCTTATTTTGTTTTGCGATTGCAATTACAAAGACATGGGTATACAAAAAACCACGATAAAAACAAATAATTGCTATACTTCAAAGCAACGGTTACTTAATGTAAATGTATTAGGAATTATGTACTTATAAAATCGGCGTATTTTCAATGTTTTGGCTAAGAGACAATGAGAAATTTTGTCTACCTGCGTTTTGTAACCCAAGTGTCCCAAGTTATTATCGTTCGAAGGTTGTGTTAACCTTGGCAACACCGCACTTCAGTTTAAACCAACGAATTCTAGAATCATGGTTTTGCTCTGAGCTGTTTAACTGGGATCCCTCACGTCAGAGGGATAAGACCTGGGAGCCTAGCGGATGGGAGTTTTTAAGCTATACGCTAATACTGCCCAGCGCTGAGTCTCTTTTCATTATATGCTCTTTTTTTTAACGTTGTTTGTCGAAAATCGGTAATCCCTGGTACGGTAGTTTATGGTTTATTTTATATGGAGCGTTGTGCCTCCTTATATCTGTGATTCTACTTATGAGTGGGTTCGTCCTGTGATTTTCAATCTGGTTTTCATATAATCTTTGGGAGATTTCTAGTATATGCTCCCTGATGTATTGGATGTCAGCGTCTCGATGTAGCTCTGTTATTATTGTAAAACGGTGTCTGTTCAAAATTAGCCTTAATATTTTGTTTTGAAAGGTTTGCATCGGTTTTATGTTTCTCTTTGCTGTGCCGCACCATACTGGGGCTGCGTAAGTCAGTATGAGCCTTATAATGGATTTGTATACTACTGTTTTATTATTTTGGTCAAGAGTGCTATTTTTAGCCATTATGGCATACAGTAGTATGAGTACCGCGTTGGCCTTGGCTATTGTTTTTTGTATGTGTATTTTAAAATTTAGCTTGTGATCTAGGTAGACTCCCAGGTACTTCACTATTTGCTGGGGTGTGATTTTTTCTTGTCCCACTTCTGGCAGCTGGGAAATATTGATGTTCTTTATATTCTTTTTGAAGGTTATTGTTTCTGTCTTTTCGGGATTGATCGTGACTTTCCAGTCTTTGTAGTAGCGTTCTAGGGCATCGATGTGCATTTGGTTTTTTATGCGTCGTGATCGCGCTGAACGAGTGCGAGTAGATGGCGGTGTCGACTGCGAACAGAGCAATTTTTTTGTTGTGGTGTTGAGGGATGTCGTTCACGAATATTAAAAACTGTGTTGGTCCTAATATTGACCCCTGGGGCACTCCTTCTTTTATTACCCTGGTTGTTGAAGTGCTAGTGTTCACTTGTTAACTTGTTATTATTAACTGAGAAGATATATATCATTCGACTCAGCTTGAAGAGTAGATTCCAAAAATATATAGAAACCGGAAATCGGATTTCTTTTCCGAGGTCGACTTCCGGTCAATTTTTTTTTCATCTCGTGTTAAATTCTTAATGTCCAATTATTGCCTCCTCTAATTATTTTAGAGCTAAAGTGTAAATACATTTTTTGTAGAGAAAAAAATACTGCATCTATTCATACTGTTGCTAACCATTTTTCATTTTCCATAACCGAAGGAATGCAAAAAATAAAACTAGCATTTAAAAAAAAATAAAACTAGCATTTTTACAAAAATCAGTGATGCCATGGAATTATTGAAACAAGCCAATGCCAACGCAAGTGCGTGCGGGGTGATCATCCAGTCACTGCCGTCAAAAGATTGAACGTATTGTCGCTTTTATAAACATTAGTCGTCTGTAATGAGTTTAAATGTGAACTCGGGCAAGCGGATCATCAGATCGTAAAAGCGAAGGCCAGTATTTAGTTGAAGAAGCATGAATTAACTTTAATGGTGATCGGCAATTAAGTTTGAGAAAGAATAAAATATGTGCTGTGTTCTTAAAAGCGGTTATCGTTCGTAAATTTTATTTCCCGAAATAGGTGCAGTGCTGAGTTACGGTAAGTAGTTCCTTAGATATTTTTAATTTGTGTAATTAACGAGGTTAGTTTTAGTCAACAGCGATAAGTGCAACTTTTGTAAATATAAACCATACACGTGCTCAGAAGTGTTGTGTTTTTAGCCGTTCTTTTTCACACAGAGACTCAACTAGAACGTAAAAAATGTCTTGACCAAATGATGGGAAAAGTAACGGATCAGTTCGTCTCATTCTCGCTAAATGGTCTTCAATCGGTTGGCAGCTGATGACTAACTCAGAAACGGCAGCAATATATTGATCATCATCATGTAGTTCATCCCGTAGGAGGCGTATTTTATCCAACAATTTTTTGGATAGTGTGCGAACTCTTATGAAGTCTGGTCTTATAGGAGTCGAACATGTTGGTGAATCCAAAGTACGCTTTGAGCTTGTTTCGTGAAGAACTTTTATTGGTTCTGGAAGACTTGATGGATTCTTCAAAGACACTCGTTTGCTTAGTCCTTTTGGCATTAAAGTTTCTTTTAACTCCTCGATTTTCATCGACTTTAGCGGCAGTTCTTTGCTTAGTGACTGGGATGCTGGAAGACACTTTTTTCTAAAGCTTTCAAGTCCTGGATTAGAAACTCCACTTTAGAAAAAGACTTCTCATTTTTCGGAGGAACTCCTGATGTTACATCGTTATCACACATCCAATCCCATAAGTCGCTAATGGATTGCTGAAAAATCAGATATTTCTTATCGAAAGATGAGCTTGATATCCGATAAACTCCGTACACGTGAACATGCAGTATATAATTAACCATGCGTGAAAATTCCAGGAACTTCTACAATGACCTTATCAAGAGTTTGTCCTTGCGACTTGTGAATAGTCACTGCATACGCTAACGTCAGTGGTAGCTGATTTCTTGTAATTTTCTATCCGACAGATAGGAATGTGTTAATTTTATTATGGTATCCGGGAATTCATTTCTGATCATTTTGTAAAGTAGTCCGTCAATCCATACTTTGTCGAACGCCTTCTGTATGTCGAGCAGTGTCATGGCTGTTACGTTGCCCTTGTTGAATTCCTGATTTATGTCGTTCGTAATTCTTACAATTTGCTGGGCCGTGCTATGCTCGTGGCGGAATCCAAATTGGTGGTTGTTAATTAAATTTTTGTTTTTGATGTGCTTATTTATTCGCTTGTGTATTACCTTTTCCGTTAATTTACTAAGGCCCAGTTGTATAAATGAAGATCACCCCTGAGTCAGAGTTAACTCGGCGATTTCTAAAATTGTGCGTTGTACCAACATAGATCAACGCTAATCCCGGAGTTAACTCGCTGTGTAGTTGATCCGGCAATGTTGGCGGGTTAACTCTGGTTCAAGTAGAAACGTCACCTATTCTAACCTCAAAATTTGTATTATTTGTTGCGGCGAAGTTTGGTTATAATTTAGAATGGCTAATTTAACTGATGATGAAGATTTCATGGAGCTTGTAAATGTAGTAGCAGCAGGGATAAGAAGAAATCCAAGAGTTTTTCGTGATCGACCAGATCATTTTCGAAAATGGTCAGATGAAGAATTCTTCGTTAGATTTCGTCTAACCAAAAATTCAGTACGCGAAGTACTGGCGCAATTAAATATTGGTTCGAACACAATAAGGTATAATACAATAGTACTCTGTGTAATTAAAGTTGGATTATTGCTTTTTAGAAATTATGCATTGTCTGCGACTGACATGCTCTTACTAACTCTGCGTTTTTTTGCCACGGGTTCAATGTTAATAGTTGCTGGCGATTTTATGGGTGTCCACAAATCAACTGCGAGCAGAGTTATAACTCAAGTTTTAAGGCAGATAGCTAGCTTGGGAATCAGGTATATAAAATTTCCACAAAACCCCGAAGAAATAGCACGAGTAAATTTAGATTTTTACAAAATAGCTAAATTTCCACGATGTGTTGGGGCTATAGATTGTACCCATATAAAAATACAATCACCGGGTGGCAATGATGCGGAAATTTACAGAAATCGAAAGGGATATTTTTCTATAAATGTCCAATGCATTTGTGATGCATCTCTACAAATAACTAGCATCGTTAGTCGGTGGCCTGGATCTAGCCACGATTCAACCATTTTCAATAACTGTAGAATGCGAGGCAAATTTGAAAATGGGGAATATATGGACAGTTTATTATTAGGCGACAGTGGGTACGGTATCAAACCCTATTTGATTACCCCCTTGTCAAATCCGTCAACGCCCGCAGAGAATTTATTTAATGAAGCTCAGATTAGAACTCGTAATCCTATTGAACGATGCTTCGAGGTGTGGAAACGCCGTTTTCCTATTTTGGCTCTAGGGATTCGCCTAATTTTGGAAAAAGTTGAAGCCGTCATCGTTGCAACAGCAGAGTTAAGCAACGCTGTCTCTGGTCAGAACTTGGATGGGAGTTCCACGGCTGCATCTCTCGGCGCCTCGTGGTACGGCTATCACGGAAAAAAGTTGGTCCCGGCGGTCATACAACATCATGACAGTCGTTAGTGGCGTTGGAAGTCCTCATAACTGCACAGCGACGCCTGTAATTGGCCTAACGGCTGTTGGCTGAGTGCAAATTAAATTAAAATTAAAATTAAAAATTAAAATATTGCGTGCAACAATAGAGAACCACTTCCACCAACTGAAGATAATGTTGAAGATTTATTGCAGCAGGAAATATATATATATACATAATTTAATAGCAAATCACTTTGCAACACTTTTATAATCTCTTGTTACGGTCACAATGTAAATGTCTAATTTCAAAACTGTATTTAGTTGTAATTCTTGCTGAAGTTTATTAACTATTCATCTAGTTTAACATAACATATCCCATGTAATAAAAGAAAAAAAAATTAGTTTGTTTTATTTTTTAGTGTTTAAGAATTGCTGCTTTAAAATTTCAATTTTCAATGCGTGTTCCTCTTCGGCAAATCTCATCTCTTGTTGGTGCTTTTCTACCATATGCTGCATTCGCATTTTATGCTCGGCCAATTTATGTTCGGTTTCCAAAGCCTGGCCTTCATCTTTGGTTGCCACCCAAGAACATAACTGGCCGACCAATTTGCTGCTAGAGCGAATGTTTGCATTTAGCTGCTTGGCCTTTGGCGTTCGCAACTTTGCGGGTGTATATGAGGCCCAATCAGCCTGGCCGGAATTGCTGGTGGATGGTCCAGTTTCTAAAATTAAATTGTTACATTCCCGTTACGTTTCTAAAATTAGGTGCTTACCACAGACAACAACTTCTTTGGCCTGGCCGGAATTGCTTGTAGATGGTCCAGTTTCTAAAATTAAATTGTTACATTCCTGTTACGTTTCTAAAATTAGGTGCTTACCACAGACAACAATTTTTTTCGCCTGGCCGGAATTGCTTGTAGATGGTCCAGTTTATAAAATTAAATTGTTACATTCCTGTTACGTTTCTAAAATTAGGTGCTTACCACAGACAACAATTTCTTTCGCCTGGCCGGAATTGCTTGTAGATGGTCCAGTTTATAAAATTAAATTGTTACATTCCTGTTACGTTTCTAAAATTAGGTGCTTACCACAGACAACAATTTCTTTGGCCTGGCCGGAATTGCTTGTAGATGGTCCAGTTTCTAAAATTAAATTGTTACATTCCTGTTACGTTTTTAAAATTAGGTGCTTACCACAGACAACAATTTCTTTGGCCTGGCCGGAATTGCTTGTAAATGCTCCATACTTTAAAATTGCATTATTACATTCTTGTTACATTGTTTAAATTAGGAATTTGCTTACCATATATAACGTTGCCATTATTTGCCATTTCAATAGCTACGGGGGCCACATCAAATAGTTTTGCTGCTGGGGTTAATCCTGAAACTTGAACCGTAAGTTTTTTTTAATAATAAAATGTAAATGACATACCAATACGATCATCATCAAATTCACTGTCGCGCCCAGTCATGCGAGTCCCTAACAGCTCCAAAACTCGTCCATTTTTACATCACTTGGTGGCCCTCCTCCTGTGCCCGTAGCTTTCACTTTTTCATCGGCAAATTTTTGTTTGCTCCTCTTCTTTATATTTTTATATTTATTTTTTAGAATAGCAGCCGTTCTGTTTATTTCCCCGCTAGCGCAAAATTCCTCCTGAATGGTCCCCCATATGGCATTCTTTTGGAGATTTGCAGCTGCGTCCGTTTTTTTGCATTCTACAATATGCTTGTATTTTTCTACTAAGCATAGTAGGCGGGTTTCTTCTAATGACGAAAAATTGGCCGCACGTTTTTCCATACCTGCATTTACATTAAATTATAGATATAAACCGTTCAATAGTTATTTGCCAAGTAGGTAGACATGGAATTTTGTTTTTATGTTTAATAGAACTAAAACTCCCTAGAAACTCTTTCTGACACTTTGTCAGAAGCAGCTGTTATGTACAGGAGGCTCACGAAAGTGTCTAATTTGACATTTTGAGGTTAAACATGCAATGTTGCCAGTCCTTTCATACTTTGTTTGCCACTAGGCATAATATGTATGGACATCGGCGTCATGGATATCTATCTGTCAACAAATTGTAGTACTAAAGTAAATATGCCAAAAGTCATTAAAGGTGACACAAAACTACAAATTACAAAGGCTTATAGGCATTATAAAGCCGACAGGCCCGACCTCAGTGAAACTGAAATCTTTGCCCGGCTTAGTGACTTTTGGGATGCAAGTATTTATGCATAAAACTTAATTGTTGCTTTAATTTTCGGCTTTGTACTGTTTTAGATATCTGAAAGAACTATTAGAAATATTATGGGGCGGAACAATTTTGAAATTAAACCTTTTGGCCCACGACCTAAAAATGATACATACTATTTGCAACATACGCACTGAAGAAGTAGTTAACAATGCGAGACAAATTGTGCAAGAACAACTATACGTATCTGTTCGCTATTTAGGACAGCAATTAAATGTTTCATATTCAACATCTTATAGGATATTAAGAAGCAATTTGCATTATTTTACTTACCGGTTGCAAGTGTATCAGGAACTGCTGCCAAACGATCCTCCGGTTAGATTGGAATTTTGTAACTCGTTTATCAATAATTTAGGAAATAACGATAATGCGTTTGAGAAAACTTTCGTTACTGATGAGGCATACTTCTATTTCTCTGGCTATATTAATTCACAAAGTATGAGGATGTGGAGCGCTGAGAATCCCAATTTTTATGTTGAAGAACCGCTTCACCCACAAAAAATCGGGGTTTGGGCTGCAATTAGTAAGAGTTATAGGTCCTATATTTTTTTAAGGTAATTGAGTGCAGCAAAACGATTAAATATTATTTTAATAGTTCAAATTTTAGGTTTTCTAAATGCACAACCATATCATACTGAAATTTTGTCGCCGTTTTTTGAAGAGTTACGTGATAATGAATTACAAAAGGGTTACGTACTTTCAATAAGATGGGGCATAAACAGAGTTATTAGTCAAAACATGTCTACAGTGTGGCCCCCGAGGTCTTGTAACTTAACTCCCTGTGATTTTCTTTTGTGGCCATATTTTTTAAACAATCCATTCTTCAACTTCCACTGGACAATATTCACCAGCTTTAACAAAGAAGTAATGGAAAAAATGAAGAAATCAATAATAATGGCGTAATATTAAGATTTGAGAATGGAACGAGTTAAGGAGTTTACTTTCTTAGGAACATTAATCTCTGAAAACTTAAATTACACACAAGGAATGAAATCAAGGTTAATAAAAGCATCGAGATGTCCGGCCGCGTTAAATAGTATAATGTCCTTAAGACAAATGTCGCGAAATGCAAAACTACGACTTATAAGACTGTAATTCGACCCACAGCTACGTACGCATGTGAAATATGGACGATGAATGTGGCAGACCAAGATACGATAAGTAGGTGGGAGAGAAAAATGCTGAGAAAAATATTTGGAGGGACTCGGACGGCTGATGGTTGGAGAAGACTTACAAACGAAGAGGTACAAAAGAAGTATGGAGAGCCAAATATAGTAGACTTCATTAAAGCTCAAAGGTTAAGATGGTTTGGGCATATATGGAGAATGCCAGATGGAAGAGCTACTAAGATAGTATTGGAAGGCAGAGCGCAAGAAACTAGAAGAAGAGGGCGACCAACGAATAGGTGGAAGGAGGCAGTAATGGAAGACATAGCAAGGAAAGGAATAGAAGACTGGAGAAATAAATCATGAATAAGGGACAATGGAGACAGATTGTTATGCAATGGACCTAAAGTGGCTTGTAAAAACTTTATTTATACTGAAAAAATACATAAATTGTAATATTTAAATATTTTTGTATACAATTTATAATTACAATAAAAAAACGACTTTCATTATACCATTATGCCTTCTCAACAAAGTATGAAACGTATTCAGAATCAGCAATTTGTCTTTCATGAAATTTATCTTAACCAATAATAAAAGTGGCACAAAATCCAAAACCAAATCGGGCAACCACGTTTTGTACATTAACATAAAATTATCATTTTGTATAAAATGAGCATAACCTAACTTTTGTTAATGACTGACAGCATATTTACAGGGTGAAATTCATCACCCTAACATGGCCTCCTATCTGGCAAATAACTATTGAACGGTTTATAGGTACAAATAAAATTATTAAAATGGTGCTTACCTTCAACCAGAATATACGTATATAGACAAACAAGATTAATAAAATAATGCGTATGCGACAACAAACGACCACAAGCTTTTTCAGGGTAGAAACAACTGACCACAAAACAAATACGCGACTGACCACAAATAACTTCTTGCCCGTTAAAGTTGGTGACATGCAAAAATAACTGCTTCTTGCTAGGGATATTTGTTGTACCAACATTCGTTTTCAAAGTAACTCGCAGATCAGTTGACTCCCCGTTTATTTTGCTTTATACAACGCACGTAACCTTGATCCTGGTTCAACTCTTGAACCAGAGTTAACAGATCCGAGAGTTAACTCGCTTTTATAAAACTGGGCCTAAGGGTGTTTAGGAGGCTGATCGGACGATAGCTCGCCGGTGACGAAGGAGTTTTTCCTGTCTTGGGTATCGGGATTACGTGGATTACGTTTGCTATCTTCCAGGATTCCGGGAAGTAGTGATTTTTAATTACCGCGTTTATAATGTGTTAGTTGGACCACTGTTTTCCTTGATAAGTTTTTTAGTACTAGGTTTTGAATCCCATCCTTCCCAGGTGCTTTTAAAGAGCTCAGTTTTTTTTATTAAATTACCAATTTCCCTAGGGCTGGTAATTAAGTGTTGGTATTCCGGTTCGTCAGTAGGCGTGTTTAGAAATGTTGTTACTGCGTTTTTTATAGAGATCTGTTTTTGTGTATCGTTCGCTGTGTTTGTGTCGCGCACTTCTTTAAAAGTCGTTGCAAATAGCTCGGCGTTTTCGTCATCCGTCAGTGCTATGCTGCCCGCTTCCATCAGGGCCGGAATTGCCGCGTGTGACTTTTTCAACGATTTTGTTACGTTCCACAGCGTTCCGTCTTTTACTTTTAAATTTTTCAGTTTGCGCTTCCAGGCTTCGGCTTTGAATGTTTTTATTTCGTTCTTTATTCTGTACGTTTGTAGTATCATTTATTCTTTGTATTGGTGCTGCCTTGTGGCTTGCCACTTTTTTTTATTTTTGTTGCGCGTTTTGATTAGTTCCTTTGTGTTCTGGGGAAGGTCCAGTTTTTTGGGGTTGATTGTTTTTAATTTGATTGCTTTTTTGATCGATGGTGCTTGTTATTTTTTCCACTTCTGCTTGTATTTTCTCATCTGTGTCCAGGATGTTATTTATTTGTGTTTTAGTATTAAGGGTGCTTCTAAATAATTTCCAGTCCGCCGTTCGGTAATTTAGTATTTTCCTGGTAGGATTTGCAATTTCCCTGCCTTGGAATTTTATCACTACCGGATTATGATCCGAACTAAGCTCGTTCAAGCACATGATACATCGATGCTGCTTATATTCTTACTTAGCCCAATGTCGATCGTCGTAGCCGTCGCATTATTACTAGGATAATGCATGGGCTGCGCGGTGTGGTGTAATATGATATTATTATTATTTACATAGCGATAAATTGTATTGCCCTTACCGTTGTTCCGGTGGCAGTTCCAGGAAAAGTGCCTAGCATTTAGGAGTAGAAGTGTAGGCAGTAATCCCCCACCCCTTTTTGTATCAAATTGATATCAAAACTAATTGATCGATTAAAAATCAAATTAAACCGCGAATTAAATGGCCTAATTAAATTCCGCGGAATTAATCACACATGTTAATTAAATTCGAACTTTATGAAATCGTACTTTGATTGCTGGAATGAAATCGTACTGTGATTGTTGGATCGATAATTCCTGGAAGGGGGTCGTTCGCTTGCTCACGCACCACGATGCATTGTGAGGTGCCTAAAAATTTTTAAATTAGGGGCAAATAGCCGTCGACAATTTCTGCTGGATTTAAACCAACGACCACAGTATTACGAGTCTAAGGTTTAACCACCTGAGCCACCCTGGGCAAGCGTACCTGAATGCGGTTAAAACTTCAACACTTGCGTGCGGTTTCGGCGCCCTGTTTTATATATATATATATATCAAACAAGGCGTTTTATTTATGCACAAAATAAAAAACAGTGTGCGAGTATTACAATTTATATTTATTTAAACAACTAGACAAATATTGTAGATACATAAGTTTCTAAAATAAAGCGTACAAGGCGGGGCAACCAATAAAAAACAAATAGATATCGGGAACTAACCAGCCGTTGTAAATATGTGCAACGGAATGATGAGCAAAATAAGGCCCCCAAAACATACAAACACTGATATACTGTAATATAAAAAATAAAGGCAATTTGCAACATATACATGTTACATTATTTATTTGAGCCTTACAAATATTAACATTTTTTATTTTAATAGTATCAGTCCTGTTCGCTATAACCATACGGGACTGTTTCGAACATCTCATCAATGCGTCTACGTTTATTATAATGGACACGAAATTTTTTTTTTCTGGCTTTGATAACACGTTGTAAGCGGCCGTTCTCACTATTTTACGATCATTTTTGATGAATGTGGAACCTGCATTATTGACGATCATATCCTTAATTACATCGAAATTAATTTTTTTGTGTTTTTATAATTAAGGGTTATTCCTTTAACCTTGCAAACCAGAACCTCCTCGTTTTTGTTGGTCGAAAACACTTTATAAGCGTAGTTCTTAGGACCTCCGCTAACGAATTCTCTTATACTACTACCAGGGCCGTATTACTCTAATTCATCACTTATGTCCCCTAAATAATCCCCCACGGAGGGCGCCCATTCCCCTGGTTTCCTCGTAAACACAATGGAATCTGTATCGAAATAAATGCACTTTTTCCCCAACTTTCCCAAGTAACTATAGAGTAACAGCCTTGCGCTGGCTGTGGTGTACGCTGCTATAGCGACATTAACATTACTCAGCGGTTCAAAACCATCTTCATGACCTGACCAATTAACCACTATCACATCCTCGTTGATGTGTACAAGGGAATGGATGTCCTTCGAAGGGTGTGTCATTAATTTAAAGAATTCGTAGCGATCGGAGACTATAGTCGTTTTGGTCATGTTTTCTCTTTGACCGAATTTCCCCCATAAGGAATTTAGATTTAATTTTGCAATGTATCTCAAACCTGGATTTACAGAATTTTTTTTTGACAGTTCAACACCTCGATCAAAATAATTTTGAATATACCGGTTTTCGCCTTCTCATCAACGCACCATGCAGGAAACCCGCTACTTTATGTTTGATTTTTAAAAAGTTCACATATTCCGCAAACAGACCCCCTGTATTTGTAACCTTGTCACCTCAAGCACCCCAATCCTACAGCTTTACGGATCTCGTCTGCGACATAAGTACCAGTAAACGCGCGCTTATTTTGCGCATGAAAACATTCCCCTTGATTCAAAATTTCGACACAAGTTTTACAAAGCACAAACATTAATTTTCCATGCAGTCTTAGGGGAAGAACGGGGTGGTACAAATTTCGGGGTGGGAGAACACTACATTTGATGATACATTCGACAGTGGACAAGTCTATATTTCGGCATTCACCAACACCAACGTGCAGCTTAGGATGCCCTATAGGGTATTTTGAATATTTGTTGACGAACGGGTATAAAGAAATTACGTCGAAATAACAAATGTCTTCGTCTTCAGCGGCCCTGTGATATAATTTTAATGCGTTTGTGCGCCCTCCAAAGAGACTGTCGCGGGGATTAAGGGCTGCCATTTTAATAACATCTATATTATCGGCAATAAACGCTCTGGCCTCTAGACTATTTTTTAAAAAGCTTTTAAATTGGCACTCCCGCATCTCAACTAAGTTGTATCCTAAACTTTGAATTCTTGTGGAGGTGGCTTCTGTCTTCTCTCGTCGTGAGCCCATCGTGTCATGTCTGTTCTTTTCATGAATTGGCATTGTGTGATCGGAAAAACATTCCTCACACCCATGAAAGTAACACCCATGAAACTGATATACCGCATTTGACTGATGGCAGAATCCCCTGAAGCAATCGAATTTCCCTACTGACCCCAGCGTGCTGAATCTGCATACCCTCGCTGTGGCTAACCCACAAGAGCCACTTAATAGCTGCAGCAGACTGTCTGTCACCGAGCCTATAACCACCAGGGGGTATAAGTCCGATGGTATTTTCGGCCAGGAAATTGCGGTTGTAAACAAGCATGCAGCAGCTTGCTATAGTCGCTACATTGTCTTTTAGAGGATGCACGTTGTTTTCACAAAAATATTGCTGGGCAAATTTCAGCGTTGCCTCTCTTAAGATGTTAACGTCCTGAACGCAATAACTGATTATGTCCCGCTGCATATTAAAAATTACGTTTTTCTGAATTTCGGCATTGTACCACATGAAAAAAGCATTCCTGTCTGAAACTGTCATACTGGCTGGACCGTAAAACTCTGAAGGTGGCAGGTGCCCTACATAATTCGGCCCTACACTCGGGGAAGTCAAAAGATTTGGTAGTTTACTTAGGGGAATGGGCATGAAATTTAAGGTGTCTAAAAATCTAATGTTACAATTTAGTGAGATAATTTTTGTGCCAGTGGAAATTACTTGCGGATTCCATCTGCTTTGCTCACCTACGACTTTCTTAAGAACAAAATGCCCGTCGTACCCTCGCATGTTATGAGTTAGAGATACGACTGCGCTGCTATCACCGCGGTTTGCCAAATCAGCCAAATAATTTAAAAACTGTTCTACAGGGTTTTCGGTAAAGACGTGTTCCCGTTCGCCACAAACATCACAGTCTTGGGTCATATCCTCGTTCGTCAAGCAAGAATTACATACAGTCTGCGCAACACATAAATTTGGTTCATGAATGAACACGTTGTTATCATTTCCAAAACGCGTGTCCTGCTGCATTCCAAGTCACAGAAAACAAAGAAATAGACTTTGTGTGCTGCTTTACGAATGACTTTCTTTTTGGCCATGTAGCAAAGGTGCCGACTTGGTTTTTCACATTTGACAGGTGGCAATATTTATTGCCACACCTGTGGACAGCGTTTGTCGGGATAGTATAAAAGCATGTTGGACATCTTTTAAACGTCTGGCAAATCTGTGTCTGAATATGATGGTTATAACACGCAGCCCCCCTAGAACTTCTGTTGCATACACGGCAAACAATGTTATTGGCTGCACTGTTGCAGGGAGGTGTGTCATGGCAACATGGACATATACAGGGTGTTTCATAATATATGCGCAGCACTTCAGGATGTGATAGCTCGTCCAAAAATTTGAAAAAAGTTTCTATTAACTTACCCTCTAAAATGCACAATTTTCGAGATACAGGGTGTTGAAATTGAAAAAAAAAATTCGTTTTTTGCGAATATCTCCGGAACCGTTTATCGTACCGAAAACAGCTTTTGTAAGCATTTTCTACTCATAATAAGCTATGTTTTGTGCAAGAAAAAAAATTTTTTTGAAAGTCATAATTGGTGAAGATTTTGAAGGTGTAGTGAGTGTTTCTCCCCAACTTCTACGCCACTGGAAAAAGTACGGTTTTGAGACGCCCATTTGAACCGCCAATGTTTTCTACACAAAAAAGGTACTCTTGGTCATAAGCTCTAAAGTTGACCGTTTTCGAGAAAAATCAACTTTTATGTTGCAAACATGGTAAATTTTTGGAAATACATTTTTTTTACTAATTAAACAAAATTTATTTAAACGTTAGAACAAGTAACAAAACCAAACGTTAACTTCATAATTGCAAAATTTAAAAAAAAAAACAAATCATACACAGTTAAATTAAATGTTGGAAATGTCCTCCGTTAGCTCAATGCACGCAGCAATTCTTCGACGCATTGACTGTCTAACACGCAGGAAAATTCCCGGAGTGTTCCGAATTATGTCGCAAGATGCAACAATGCGTTCTCTTAATTGGTCAACATTTTCAACCGGAGTAGCGTAGACTAGGGTTTTGAGATGGCCCCAAAAGAAAAAATCTAAACAATTAAGTTCGGGAGATCGCGGGGGCCAAGGGTGCGGACCTCCTCGACCGATCCAACGGTCTTGGTATTCGTCGTCCAAGTATTGGCGAGCAACCAAACTAAAGTGGGCCGGAGCTCCATCATGCATAAAGTACATTTTTTGTCTTACTTGAAACGGTACATCTTCCAGCAGTTCCGGCAGTACATCTCTAGAAATTGTCGACCACATATGGTTATTGTGGAAATTGAAAATACCATCTCTCGAGAAAGATGCTTCATCGGTAAACAGAACTTCGGCTCCAAACTGAGGATTTTGAGCTATTTTGTCTTGCATCCATCTACAAAAAGCCAATCTTGGCGGAAAATCTCTTGGCAATAAGGCTTGTACTCTTTGGATATGGTAGGGATACAAAAGTTGTCTTTTCAAAATTCTCCAAACCGTCGGGTGAGGTATGTTTAAGTTGTGAGCAATTTTTCTGGTACTTGTGGTCGGATTTTCTTCAATTTCGTTGAGGACAGCCTCTTCTACTTGGGGATTTGCAACTTCCATAGGCCGCCCATTGTCAGCAGTATTCTTTTTAAAACTTCCATTTTCCCATAGTCGTTGGTGAATGCGTTGAAACAAGTTATGGTGTGGTACTTGGCGATCAGGATGTCTTTCTTGATACAACCGCCTTGCTTCTGCCGAATTACCGCTCGCCATTCCGTAAAGGTAATGCATTTCGCACATTTCAGCGTTTGTGTAAGTCATTTTTAATTTTGTAATACAAATTTACTTTTTGCAGGTACAAACTAATTGTTATTTTGACAGGAGGTAGCTTTCGTTTTAAAATTTAAAGCCTACTTGATAAAAAAAAATTATACATTTTTTTACACAAACGCTGAAATGTGCGAAATGCGTTACCTTTACGGTTTGGAGAATTTTGCAAATACAACTTTTGTATCATTTCTGGTCGAAGCGCGCTCACTTTCTTTCTTGAGCTGACAGACAGTTGAGTTGCTCGATTATTTATTTTTCACGGAGCGCTTTCGCAAAATTTGAAATTAACGAAGCAGGCCAAGACCGCTCTTGTTTAAACAAATGAAAACAGTTACCGACTCCGGTTGAAAATGTTGACCAATTAAGAGAACGCATTGTTGCATCTTGCGACATAATTCGGAACACTCCGGGAATTTTCCTGCGTGTTAGACAGTCAATGCGTCGAAGAATTGCTGCGTGCATTGAGCTAACGGAGGACATTTCCAACATTTAATTTAACTGTGTATGATTTGTTATTTTTTTTAATTTTGCAATTATGAAAACGTTTGGTTTTATTTCCAAAAATTGACCATGTTTTTCAACATAAAAGTTTATTTTTCTCGAAAACGGTCAACTTTAGAGCTTATGACCAAGAGTACCTTTTTTGTGTAGAAAACATTGGCGGTTCAAATGGGCGTCTCAAAACCGTACTTTTTCCAGTGGCGTAGAAGTTGGGGAGAAAAACACTCACTACCCCTTCAAAATCTTCACCAATTATGACTTAAAAAAATGTTTTTCTCGCACAAAACATAGCTTATTATGAGTAGAAAATGCTTACAAAAGCTGTTTTCTGTACAATAAACGGTTCCGGAGATATTTGCAAAAAACGAATTTTTTTTCAATTTCAAAATTTCAAATCTCGAAAATTGTGCATTTCAGAGGGTAAGTTAATAGAAACTTTTTTTCAAATTTTTGGACGAGCTATCACATCCTGAAGTCCTGCGCATATATTATGAAACACCCTATACTATATGGGGCAATTCTTATGTCTATCCTTGCTGACATTGCGTGTGCGGCACAGTTCACAAAAATAACTTCTACCGAACGCGCCCGTCAGGCTGGTAATTACGTTGAAGTGATTTTCTTCAAATAGCAAATTTAACAGAACCCTATCAGCCGATCGTGGACCTTCATAAAAAACGCTTTTCCCCTGACGGTGGTTGTACACGACTATAGTGTACTCCGCTAAATAGACCTGAAACTGCTCGACATGCTCCACGTTACCACCATGACTCAAGTCGACGCCAGCCCTACCGCATCAATGGTTAGCACGCTCGTTAAGAAGGGGGTATCCACGTTTCAGAAGTATCAAATTCGGATCGTTTTTATGGTTAGCAATAGCAATCACAAGCGCTGCAGCCAGACATTGGTTACCATTGTTGTTAACCATAATAATGCTCCTTTTTCGCATACAAAACTCCTCAAAACTTAACCCCGTCAAGCGCAGTTGCCTGGGTGGCGCAGATCCGCCGGGGAGGGTTCTCCTGTACACGTAAAGGGTCAGAACATCGTGGGCAAAGAAGCGGACATTGCTCTGTAGCACCTTTTCCAGCGTTGCCATCATAATACCGACGGACAGCTGGCTCGTTTTCTGGAAAGAGAATCCGATTGGTTTGTCAGTAAAATTGGGGTTGCGCAGTATCATCCCAATCCTGTCGGACGGGGCAGCCCCGTGAGAGGCGTACTCTATGATCTCGGCTAGTCCGTTCTGTAAAAACAGAACAAAGTTAGAAACTTTTTTTATTTTAGTCAGTTTAACCTTAGTATTGGTTTGCCAGTTACCAAAACAAGAGCAGTTCATGAAAAGCAGTTATTATAAAAGTTCACTCACTTTCAGCCAATCTATAGGGGTGGCATCGTCATCCATCAGCTTGAATCGGAAAACCAGAGATGCTGCGTGTATATTGAATTTTTTTACGAATTTTGCCCCCTCTGATAGCACATCCAGATACTGAAACTGGCTAGCTGGTGCCTAAAAACAATAGCACATTAATTATTCAATTTAAGCGGTTTTCAAGGACATACCATTTTGAGGGGGGTGCCTGGTTGCAAGACAGACTCGGGCATCATCACCGGCGCAATTGCACTCTACGAACAATATTTAACATTTTATACGGATCTAAATTACCGTGTAAATTAGCCTTACATCGCCACCCTCCTGATTTCCGCAAAATTCTTGACATTTGCTTTTCAGACACCCCTGAGCTGTGTTGGACTGCGGTATCTGGGTGATGAGGATGTACATTAACACCATTTCGGAAATGGTTGATCCAGCTTTCCCGACGTATTTGATCACACTTTCACGTTCGATCTGGCCAGCGCTTGTTGAAATCGGCTGCTGTAATTTTATAACTATTATTATTTAGAAGAGGCTTGACACATTTAGGTTTTGAGTGTGTATCCGGGAACTTTCTTTCTTAAATTTAAAATTGCTATGAATTAGGAATTTAATAATTTTCTATGGAATCATAGAACTGAGATCTGCAAATATAATAAGCATGTCTACTCACTTGTCCAGGCGGAATTTCTTGCAGGAATGCCATACCACGTCTAGCCCTTATTGCTGCACCCATGTTCACAAGACGGGCATATGATATCAAGTCCTCAGGATCGATAACGACACCTTCGCGAGTTATTTTATGGTGCACAATATCGTATGCCAATAAAATAAAATCCTCGTCCGTAAAACGATCACCCTGTACCCAGCGGAGTACCTCTGCAACGCTGATTGGTTGGGAGGCGTCCATGTTGCGCTAATATTTACAACACAAGTCACGATGCACGCGGAGTAGCAAGTCTAACGTGAATACAGAAGTAACTGCTTTGTACTTTATGGCAGACTGAATATAACAATTATTAACAAGCGTCGACCTGTCTCACGTTGCCAGGTATTAGAACAAAAGGGTCTTGACGTCAGACTGTGGGAGGCATGCTAGTTGCATCTCGGACAACCTCTACAAAAATTTTAAATCGACCCCGAGGCCCTATTCATTAACTGCGTCAGCCGCTCTTGGGGCGAATCTGTCTGTGCTTGCGCTTTCCGTGACGAATTGCAGCTACATGTCCTGACAGGAGTTTTTAGAGGAGCAGCTGTCAAATTTATAAATACGTTTAATTGAAGTAACCAAGTTGAGCATTTTATTACAACGGTGTAAGGCGCATTTTTCACTGGATTAGACAAGGCTACAATTTTTTACGAGGCTGATGTTTAAACAGTAAATTTTATGATTATAGTTTAAAACAGTCGTAGCAATATAATGGGTGATCCGACAGTTAGCGTGGATTCTTTCATCAAATAAAAATTCATTTTATAAACTTACACATGAAATATTTATTATATCAGAAAGTTTAATGTGTAGCATTTATGTATGAAAAACAATAGCATTCATATGACCTCCATGGCTTCCTTGACAGGAGGTTATTCGAATGTCAAAATTTTCGATAACTTTTCGCAGTAAAAGTAGATCAATGGCATCTAATGCAGCTCAAATGTGGTCTTTCAGTTGGCGAAGTGTTTGTGGGTTATTAGTATACACTTTATTTTTCAAATACTCCCAAAAGAAAATATTTTAAAGGAGTAAGATCACAGGATCCTGGCTGAAAATTCACCTCACAGTTTCTGGAAATGATGCGATCGTCGAACTTCGAGCGCAATAAGGCGATTGTTTTATGGCTTGTATGGGATGTTGCGCCATCTTGCTGAAACCAGAGCTGCTTCATATCCATTTCATTCAATTTGGACCTCAAAAATTCACTTAGCATGTTATGATCCGTTGCATAGTGCCATAGGTCATGCCCAATTGAAGTTCTTGGCTGTTCACGCACATTAACACTCACGGCAGCAATATTTTTTTAAATGAGCTGTACGAGGATGCTGATAATCTTTACGATCTTCCACCTATCCAGTTTCTTCAAATCGTCGCACTACTCTGGAGATTCATGACTCACTAGGACGATTCTTTTGACAGAAGTAGTTTTGAATTTTACGAAATGTTTTTTTGACGGAACGATCATTTTCGTAGTACGTTTGAATAACTTTTACTCGTTATGAGGTTGAAAAAAACTCTATTGTTGCAATTGCCAAAGTCTATAACTAACTTTTGTCAACAAATGTTTTGATGGCCATTGCGATATATGTCAGATAACGACAATCAGTATCCACTTTTAACCGTTGGATCACCCATTATATTATATAAATTTATGGTGTGCATGTTATGCTGAAGCTGTTAATATAACGAGCAAAATACAACAGCCATTTTAAAAACAGCAACGGTTCACAATTTTAAAGAGTACAATTGTGGGTTTACAGAAATTTTTTCTTTGGGCAGTTCAACTCCTCGATCAAAATAATTTTGAATATAGCGGTTTTTCGCCTAATGGCTTATATCTCAATGAAATGTATCGCATATCACGTACACAAAAATAAAATTTGAAAAGGGGTAAGGGTTTTTAAAACTTGCTTTAAAAATGCTAAATTTCATAAAAGTTATAATTGCACAGCTGTAAATTTGAAACATAGGTGCAAAAAATTAAGCCAACATTTAGAATTAAATACATCAGACAGCCACATCTATTAAACGGGTTTTAAACTGGCCTCTTTTTGAAATTTCTTCGAGGGACAAAATGTAATTACTCTAGTAAAACTGAGAATAATTTAAAAATATCTATGTTCGTCGTTAGGTGATTGCCAGCGCACTTGAGATACTTCGGGTTTATAGTGCAGTTCAGAGTTGCGTGACCCCATTCTTGGCACCTATGGCACTGGGATAGCCGCTTCCTATTAACATACATCTCTCCCAGTGCACTTTTGTGTACGCTAGGAATTGAATTTTTCTCTGAAGTTCAACTCGTCGTATCGACGTCTTTCATTAGTCCTTTTACGACGCAGGTTGTAGATTTGTTTTCTTCTGTCGTGTATGTGTGATACTCGAAAGAGTCGCCGATTTGTTGTAAGACTTTTTTGTGGGCTTCTGGTATTGCCGTATAGACGTACGTTCTTTCAGTTCCATAGCTGATATGGAAGTTGTCTCCTATTTTTTCCTTGATGTCTTTCACGAATTCGGCGTGATTTATCACTTTGCAGTGCATAACCACCGGTGGTGGCTTTTTGTTTTTCGCCGGTTTACATACATTTTTACAGTTTCTGGTGGGTATGGGAAGCCCCTACCATTACGATTTATCTTCCCTTTATGGTTACTGCTTTTAAATTATGTTTATGATTATTATTTTTACCAAATTTGCTAATGCAAGTGGTGGCTAACGGCTCCGGTAACATTTATCGATTTATGGTTGCACATCTAGGAAAAAATATTATAAGAAAAACCTACTCTGTTGGGATGAACGGGGGTGTGTTTTGTGCATTTAGCGTTGTTGATTGAATATTGGTAGTACCTGATATGGCAGTTTGTGTTTTATTTTGTACGGTGCGTTGTGGCTTCTAATGTTGGTTATGTTTTTTATTAGTGGGTTTGTTTTGTGTTGGTCTACTTGGGTCTCGTAGAATTTCTGGGAACTCTCGAGTATGTGATCCCTAATGTAATCAATGTTTGCCTCCTGATGTGTGATTTTAGTAAATTTGTCTTTGTTTAATATTAATCTCAGCATTCTATTTTGGAACGTCTGCATTGGTTTTATGTTTCTTTTAGCCGTTCCACACCATACCGGGGCTGCGTAGGTCAAAATCGGCCTTATTATCGATTTATAAATGTGTATTTTGTGTTTTTCGTCTAGTTTGCTATTTTTGGCCATTATTGGGTACAACAGCTTAATTACTGAGTTGACCTTTTGAACGTGTGTTTTAAACATTAGTTTATGGTCCAGGTGGACTCCTAGGTATTTGACGGTTTCTTGTAGATTGATTTTTTCATTTCCTACTTCGGGCAGTTGAAATATTTTTGAGTACTTTACTTTGTTTTTGAAAGTAATCTGTTTTTTCCGCGTTTATGGAAACTTTTCAGTTTTTAAAGTACCTTTCCAGGACGTCGAGGTGCATTTGATTCTTTTTATGCGCCGTGTTTGCGCTAAATGAGTGCGAATATATCGCGGTGTCGTCAGCAAAAAGCGCAATTTTCGTGCTGTTGTGCTGCGGTATATCGTTGATAAAAATTAGGAATAGGGTCGGCCCTAATATTGACCCCTGGGGGACTCCGGCGTTTATTCCTCTTGTTGTAGACAGTATTTCCTTTATTTGTACTTGTAATTTCCTGTTAGTTAGATATGAGTTTGTCAGTTTAATGATTGTAGCCGGGAATGAGTCCATCGATCCATACCCTGTCAAATGCTCTTTGAATGTCGAGTAGCGTCATTGCTGTGACATTTCCTTTATTAAATTCCCGGCTTATGTCGTTGGTGATCCGTGCTATTTGTTGTGTCGTGCTGTGGAACTGGCGGAACCCGAATTGATTGTTGTTTAGAATTTTATGTGTCGGTTTATTCTATTATGGATCACCTTTTCGATCAGTTTACTCAGCGTCCTGAGCAGGCTGATCGGCCGATAGCTTGCTGGTGACGAGGGAGCTTTTCCGTTTTTGGGTATCGGAATAACTTTCGCTATTTTCCACGACTCCGGGAAGTAGTGGTTCTTAATAATTGCGTTGGTGATGTACGTGATTTGTACTACAGCTTTCTTGGACAGGTTCTTCAATATCAGGTTTTGTATCATATCATATCTTGCCCGGGCGCTTTTAATGAGCTTAGTTTTTTAATTAATTTGGCAATTTCCATGGGGCTGCTAATTATATGATGGTATTCGTTTTCGTCTACGGGATTATTTATGAATCTTGCCACTTCTTCTTTTACTTTCCTTTTTAGAAGTTTAAAAACTAGTCCTTCTAGCCATACCTTGTCGAAGGCTTTTTCGATGTCTAAACTTGAAACAAGCTACGAAGGCGAGCGATGTAAACAAAGATTCTGACAGTTCTCGGTGCACGCTAAACCAGTTTCACACGGTGCGCATTTTACGTAAACTTCCGTCGCTTGTTGCCGTAAAAGAAATTACCGCACTACAAAACAACGCTCATTCCTCCTCTAGTGTAACTACGCGTATAAACGGCGTTCAACTTTCTCTTCGAAACGGCCAACCGCAGAACGCCTTTCTATCACGTGATATTCATCGACCACGTCCATTTGTTTACTTGCCTCGCCTTCCCATCTTGAAGTTTAGAAAGACCATAGCCGTTACTTTATCTTTTTTGGATTTTTTTGTGACGTCGTTAACAATTCTCGGTACTTGTTGTACCGTGTTGTGCTTTTCCCTAAATCCAAACTTTTCGTTTATAGTCAATTTTAGTTTTGGGTCATAGTCCTTCAGTCTCAGTAATATTTTTTCCGTCAGTTTTGCCAAAGTTGAAAGTAAGCTAATCGGTCTGTAACTCGTCGGCGTCGAGGGTGATTTGTTTGGTTTCGTATCGGAATAACTTCTGCGGTTTTCCACGAGCTGAAAATTTGCATCGGCGTTTGGAGTGATGCTTTAAAAAAAATCCTCCCCGAGCCGGAATCGAACGGAGGACTTGGGATCGTCGTTCTGGCGAAAACTCAAACTCAAAAATAGTTTATTAATCTAGCTTTAGTACATGTATTTACAAGTTATATACATATGTTCACATTCGGTTATATTTATTGGGAAGCCCCTACCTTTACGATTTATCTTCCGTTGTTAGTTTTAAATTTACAATAAATTGTATTGTTATTTATTTTTGTCCAGTTGCTAAGGCATCTGGCTTTAAAATTTTCGGTAACAGTTCTGTATCCTGTTGTTTGTTAATTAGGGAAAAATTTATAAAACCTATTCAGTTGTGGTCTTCAGGGTGTGTGTCGCACTTTACTATTGTGCGTTAAATATTGGTAGCACCTGATATGGTAGTTTGTGTTTAATTGTGTACGGAGCGTTGTGGCTTCTCACATCCGTTATGTTTTTTTATTAGAGGGTTAGTTTTGTGGTCGGTTATTTGTGTCTCGTAGAATCTCTGTGAGATCTCAAGTATGTGCTCTCGGATGTATTCGATGTTGGCGTCTTGGTGTAGCTCTGTTATTCTTGTGAATCGGTCCTTATTTAGTATCAACCGCAGAATCCCGTTTTGGAATGTCTGCATAGGTTTAATGTTTCGTTTTGCCGTGCTGCACCACACCGGAGCTGCGTACGTTAGTATTGGCCTTATGATTGTTTTATATATTATGGTTTTATGCTGCCTGGGCCTGGCGCTTTCTTGACTTTGAGCGCTGCGATGGCTTTGTCCACGTCTAGCGCTGACGCTGGCTGCAAGTAGTGGGCGTCGACTTGGCGGAGACGGCGTCTAACGTTTCTGTGCGTTCTGTCCACGTGCTCTAGGTCCACGTCGCAGTAGTTGGGGCTGCACTGCTGCTCCAGGTTGTCTGCAAAGGCTTCTACCTTGTCGGAGCTCGTGTACATTATCCCATTTGTACCGTGGATCGTTGGCATGGGCGACGTCTTATTTCGAAGCGCTTTGGACATTCTCCACAGGGAGTCCTCGGTGGTGAGCGACTCTAGCTTGGCGTCCCAACGGCTGTTGTGGAAGCTTGCTATTTCGAATCTGACTTCGGCAGCAAGTTCATTTGCTCTACGGCGTTCGGCTGGATTTAGTGTTCTTTGAGACCGTCTTCTGGCCCGGTTCTTCTCCCTGATGAGATCTTTAACGTTTTCGGGAACAAATATCCTGCTGTCTCTTGCTGGCCTCGGGTTTGTTGCGAGGCTGGTGGAGAACTGGATGCTGGACGTGAGGTTGTCTACGGCTTTTTCTAGATCCTCGGTCGTCTGAATCACGGAGATTTTTCCGATTGTTCGCTCTAGGTGTTGTGTAAAGGCAGGCCACGAGATGCAGGTGGTTTCTTCATCGGGTCCGTTTATGTCTCCTCCCAGGTGGAGAATTACCGGGTTATGGTCGGAGTCTAGCTCACTAATGGCTGTGAGCTGGTGTTGAAGGGTGACATCCTTGATGATGACGATGTCTAGAACATCCGGCCTTCCGGTGGTGCCATAGTGGGCGTATGTAGTAGGAGTATGCGTCCGTTCCGGTTGGCGACTCTGCTGTTCCAAGCGGCGTGCTTGGAGTTGAGGTCTCCGGCTATGATCGTGGAGGCGCTGCCTTGCAGCAGCAAGTCCAGGTCTTGCTCGAGTAGTTGGCGGTGCGGGGCGTTTTAGATTGCTACTAGGTGGATAGGCCCGTCGCTTTCGGTTTGGACACATATCATCGTGGCTTCGGCGTGTTGCAGGGGCGGAGTGGTCAGGACATGGTGTTCGACCTTTTGATGTAGATGGCGGTGCCGCCGCCTCTGGACCCATTTCTGTCATTGCGGTACAGCACGTAGTTCGGCAATTTTGGATTGTCGCCGGCGCGCAGATGTGTTTCGTTCACGATTACGACATCGAGCTCGTGGCGGTCTATGAACTCATGGAGCTCTCGCTTCTTGCTGTTTAGTCCATTCGCGTTCGAGTACGCAGTTTGCAATGATCGAGGCGTTATTGGTCGTCTATCCATCAACGGTCTTGAAGAGGAAGGTGAAGTCCTGGGCGCAACTTAGGATGCCGGTAATGATTTCTGCGCTGGAGGCGGCGCCGTCGATGGCGGTCAAGACCTTTTGTGCTACTGCTGCTAGCTTGGAGAAGTCGATGGAGGTTAGGTCTGGTGCCTTGGAGTTGCTACCGCTTGGCATGCTGACGGGTCTGGTTTCGGCAGGTGTTGCAGCTGCTGGAGCTCGTATTAGAGCGGCTGCCGCCAGAACGACGGTTGGAGCGGCAGCAACTTCCTGGTTTCTCAAAGCGCTCGCGTAACTTCGTCCTGTCGTTGCCTTTGCTGGAGGAGGCTTCGGATAGGCGCTACATCCCTTGTAGCTAGCAGTATGGGCGCCTTGGCAATTGACATACTTCGCTGGAGAGTACTTTGACTTTACGCAAGTGCTGGTATGGTGGTCTCCACTGCACTACAGGGGATCATAGCGGTTCTGCAGCGTTGGTCGGGCCTCCTGATGGGGTGCTGTAGCTTGCATCTCCTTCTTCCTTTTCCGATTTACTTCTGTGAACTCAGTTTCCATCTTCTCCACCTCGGGGACGGAGTCGAGGAGCTGGGCTCTTGAAGACGGCGCTGCGAGGGCTGCGGCGGCTTTCACTGAGTCCGGCACGTGCTGGCTGTCGAGCTTGGAGTTTTCCTCCACGTTGCGAATAATCGCTCCAAGTTTTATCGATGAGCTTATGACGGTCAATGTGGCCGTCGGGAAATTTCTTCTGGTAGAGCTCATGGCGTTTTGAGTGGTACAGACTTTGCGAGCTGGCTTTCACCTTGGCGATTTCATCTGCTTCCTACTGGGCGCATTCGGTAGCTAGCTTATCCTCGATGTCGGCCTGTAGGATGTCGGCATAGGGATCGGAGTCGGGATCGTTTGAGTCCATCCTCCCTGGACTCGTAGCGGGTTGATCTGCAGCAAAAAACTTTATTAGCTCAGGCGAGCAAAAGTCGTCGAGGACAGAAAAGCAACTAGTTGCTTTCATGCACGACAATGTTTTGTTAGACTATTCTTTTTTTTAGTTTAAAACATTGTTCTAAAAACGTTTTGTTAACTTTCTTTGATGTTGGCGAAGTGGATTATCCGCTAAAGAGCAACGTGAAACCAACCGCCCGAAGGCCTAAACTTGACACGTTGCTCTTAGGGTCGGTGGCGCTGCTTAAATCCGAGGCGATGGCTGGATTGGTACGTACCCTCGCTGTCGACTGATGCCTTTCTGTGAACAATGAACTTCCTGGCAAATGGAGTACCGAGACAAGGTCTCACACCTCCTTCATCGGATATGGACACTTGGCGTTGGATGTTGAGTGGCTGCTTATATGCAGCTTGCCCCTAGGGCAAGAGAACCATTTTCGGTCTTTTATGTCGGTGGTGAGCTTCCTCGTCGTAGTCCCCCAGTTGCCGGATTACCGGGTTGGGATTGTCTTGTAATTTCGCGTAGAACTTTGTGGCCGCCTCCACAATTTGTTCTTTGATCGCTACCTGGAGGAGATCTTCGTGGATCCGTTGGTTGCTCACGAACCATGGAGCGTCGGCTGCGCTCCTCAGCGCTTTGCTCTGGATGACCTGGAGCTTCTGGACGTGTGACTTCGTGTGACGATGGTTTTGTAGATTCTTAGCTTGTTTTCCAAGGCTGTACAAACTGGCCGTGATGTAATTCGCCTCGGCTCTCCAGGGTATCGGTTGGTTGAACATCACCACGTCTTCCTCTGGGCGGCGTCTTCGTTTGGTGAAGAAGATGGCGGTGCTCTTCTCCGCGTTCACTTCGATCCTCCAGGTTTTGAACCAGGCTTCGAGTGCGTCTGTTGCTGCCTGCACGCGTCGAGTTGCAAGCTGCGGGCTTACGGAGCTGGCCAGGACTGCTGTGTCGTCGGCGTAGAGTGCTAGTTCGGAGTTTGGCGAACTCGGGAGGTCGCGCACGAAGATGTTAAAGAGGAGCGGTGACAGAAGGGCCCCCTGGGACACGCCGGCCGTGATGCTTCGCTGAGAAGATCTGGTGCCGTTGAGCCTGATTTTGAAGGAGTGATTCCTCAAAAACGAAGCTATCAGCTGGACTAGAGCTAGCGGCAGCTTGGTTTCCAGCATCAGGAGTCCTTTCTGCCACACCTTGTCGAACGCCTTGGAGACATCCAGGAAGACAGCAGCAGTCGATTGGTTTTTATTGTAGCCCGAGGTTATGTGTTCCGCTACTCGCAGGACCTGGTGGACTGTACTGTGTTGTGCTCTGAAGCCGAATTGCTCGTCTGGAATGCTGTTATTTTCCTGGGAAGCAGTCTTCAGTCGCTCCAATATGATACGCTCGGCCAATTTTCCCATAGTTGGTAGCAAGCTGATCGGACGATAGTTTTGCGGGAAGTTGTTGGATTGCCCTGGCTTTTGGCCCCGTAATGAGGCGGCTCCAGCGGGCCATCCACGATGATATCCCGGTGCTCCGCGTAGGCGTGGAGGATGCGGCCACTGCGATTTGTCATTCTGCTGTTCCATTGGGCGTGCTTCGCGTTGAGATCTCCGGCGACTATGGGAGCGCCGCCGTCGAGAAGCAGGTCGAGATCCTGCTCCAGAAGGTGACGGTTCGGCGTGTTGTAGATCGCTGCCAGTCGGATGGGACCGTTTTCTTTAGTTTGCACGCAAACTAAAGTGGCTTCTGCGTGCTGCAGGTCAAGCGTCGTCAGAGCGTGATGTTCGATCGATTTCTTAACGTAGATGGTCGTGCCGCCGCCTCTGGCGTTAAGTCGATCGTTCCTATACAGTTGGTAGTTTGGCAACTTAGGATTATCGCCGGCGCGGAGATGCGTCTCGTTCACGAGGATGAAGTCGAGGTTGTGCTGGCTGGCGAACTCCTGGAGTTCGTCCCTCTTGTTCGGGAGGCCGTTGGCGTTCGAGTACACCATCTGCAGCGAGTTTGGTCGTGTAGGTTTGTTATACATTAAAGTTGAATAAGCTGCTGATGTCCTGAGCGCAGCTCAGGAGACCGGTAATGATTTCAGCGTCGGAAGTGGCGCCGCTGAGAGCGGAGAGGACTTTTTGCGCTACTGCTGCCAGCTTGGTAAAGTCCAAGTTGGAGAGCATCGCAATAAGGCCGGCCAGGTCGATGGGCTTGCTGCTGGGCTCGGCGGAGGTCTTGGCGAGTTCGTGGCGCGCGGGGCCGGCCGTCGCTGGCGTCGCGACGGTAGGAGCGCGTGTTACACTATTTCACTGTATGTTGCACTTTTTTGCGCACTTGACGCTTTAGAGTTACTACTACTACTTATATTATTAATACTAGCAGTTACCGCTTTGGCGTAGCTCCGGACGCACTTCACGCACCTGGGGTTAGCACTGCAGCATCGCTGCGAGTGCCTGAACTTTTGGCACCGATGGCACTGACTGATCGCGGTTTTGCATCTTGCCGACTCGACTTTTACGCGCAGATGGAGCACTTCATTCAGATCGAAAACTTTTTTCGCGGCCGCGGATTTCGTTAACTGCACGAGCACAAGAGGGATGGGCTTCTTATGCTTGCCCAGGTGCATGCGGTGCACCGACTTGACGGGGAGATTCTTGGCCTGGAGGTCTTCCAGGACCTCGAGTTCAGTGATGGGCTCCGGAATGCCCCGGATCACAATTTTTAGCGGTTTGTTCTTCGCTAAGTGATACGTGTGGAAGGGCACCTTCACGCTGGTTAAGTGCCTCGTCATTTGTCTGTAGTCGTTAGCCGTGGCAGGATGGATGCTGATGCCCTCTTGTGTGCTCTTTGCCTTAAGGAACACAATATTTTTAGCTGCGAAAGCGGCGTATAACTTACCCCAATTTTCCTTCGTGTGCAGCAAAACTGGGGTACTCCCTGGAGGTTTCCGGCCTGGGGCACCTCCTCCTCGTCTTCGTCGAGGGTGGACAGAACCTCGAAGGAGTTCTTCGTCTCTTCGGATCGAGCCTTCTGAGCTGGCGGGGGCGGCTACGATGTCTTGTTTGCCTTGCGCTTCCGAGTGACCTCGGTGAACTCGGTGTCCATGCGCTCCTCCTGGTGAGCGCTGGAATGACTTTTACTTACCTGGGGGGCTGGTGAGTCGTCGGTTGTGGAGGCGGCGGCGGCGGCTGCCGCGGCGACGCGGGCGGCGGCTGCCGCGGCGACGCGGGCGGCTTCTGCGGCGCGGGCGGCTTCTGCGGCGCGGGCGGCTGAGATCTTCTGGATACGAAGTTCGTCCAACTCTAAATTGATCCTTTCGACGTCCTTCTGCGGCACGCCAATGTGCATCTCGTCCCGGAATACGGACTGAGAGCAGAAGTCGTCGAGGGAGCTGGTGTCGAATGTTGCCATCGCTGTTGATAACGTCTGTTACACTATTCTTTTTTATGCGAACGCAAGTTCGACAATATTCTTTTTATTAACGGGAGCTATTCCCTGAAGCATTCCGCGCCTCTGCGGAGCACGTGCAACCAACCGCCCTAGTGGGCCTGGACTGAACACGTGCTCTGGTGCCGTTTTCAGCGGGCTTGGCGGCAGGATTTGCAGTAGGTGCGGCGGCGGGCGTCGCGGCGGCAGGCGTTGCGGCGACAGGTGTGCCTTTCAATGCACCGGCGTAGCTTCGTGCTATCGATGCCCTGGTTGGTGGAGGCTTTGGATAGGCGCTGCATCCTTTGTAACTGGCAGGGTGGTTGCCTTTACAGTTTACGCAAGTGGCCGGCGTGTCCTTCGGTTTCTCGCAAGTACTGGTGTGGTGGTTGCCGCTGGGCTGGTTTTCTTGCACTTCGTCGTCCTCGTCGGCGACGGACAGGGCTTCGAAGCTGTTTGTCTGCTCGAAGCGGGGCTTCTGAGCTGGCTGCGGAGGTTTGGCGGGCTTTTTCCGCTTGAGGGAAACCTCGGTGAAGGTGTCCATCTGGAGATCGTCGGGGGCCGATGGAGTGTTGGCGGTGATGTATGCTTCGACCAACTTCGACCTCATGATCGTGGAGGGTTCATCCACGAAGTCATGGAGGAGGTCGTCAATAAATTTTGGCGACGCGTCGTGGAACTCGTTCGCGTTCCGGATTCGGTCGGAATTGATCTTCACCTCGATGTCGTCGATGACCACCTGGGGGAGACTCTTTTAGAGGTCGGCGATGTCCATCCTCGGAGTTGTCGTTTGAAGACAATTCTTTTTATTATAACGTCTTATTTGACCATTCTTTTTTACAAAAGGCAGCTGCAAGTCTCCGCCACTGCGGAGCACGCGGAACCAACGACCCGAAGGCCTGGACTCAACACGTGCTCTTGGACTTTCAGTTGCAACTGCTGGCACTGGAACTGGAGCTGCGCAGGCAGGGGCGTCTGCTCGCTGCGGTGGCTGGCTCGGATCTCTCTGAGCCGTTCTGTTGTTGATCGTTGAACTGCATGGCAACTGGAGTACCGAGACTAAGTCTCTCACCTCCTTCATCTGGTATGGGCACTTGGCGTTGGATGTTGAGTGGCTGCTTATCTGCAGCTTGCCCCTAGCATGTCAGGGCAATAGAACCATTTTCGGTCTTTTGTGTCGGTGGTGAGCTTCCTCGTCGTAGTCCCCCAGTTGCCTGATTAACTGGTTGGGATTGTCTTGCAGCTGCGCGTAGAATTTTGTGGCCGCCTCCACAATGAATTCTATGATCGCTACCTGGTGAAGATCTTCGTGGTTCTGCTGGTTTCTCACGAACCATGGGGCATCTACGGCGCTCCTCAGTGCCTTGTTCTGGATCACCTGGAGCTTCTTGACGTGGGACTTCGCTGCGTAGCCCCAAACGGTTGCGGCGTATGTTGTCACCGGCCTGACGATGGCCTTGTAGATTTTTAGCTTGTTTTCAGAGCTAAGTTTGCTACGTCTGTTTGTGAGGCAGTACAAACTGGCCGTGACTGCCTTGGCCTTATTGGACTAGTAGGTGATGTGTGGGCCCCACGTCATTTTGGCGTCGAGCATGACCCCAAGGTACTTTGCTTCTGCTCTACATGGTATCGCTCGATTGAACATCACCACGTCTTCTTCTGGGCGGCGTCTTCTTTTGGTGAAGAAGAGGGCGGTGCTCTTCTCCGCGTTCACCTCGATTCTCCAGGTCTTGAACCAGGTTTCGAGGTCATCTATTGCTGCTTGCACGTGTCGAGTTGCGAGCTGCGGGCTTACGGATCTGGCTAGGACTGCAGTGTCGTCGGCGTAGAGTGCCAGTTTGGAGTTTGGCGAGTTCGGAAGGTCGCGCACGAATATGTTGAAGAGGAGCGGCTATCAGGCTATCAGTTGAACGAGAGCTCGCGGCAAGTTTGCTTCAAGCATCTTGTGCAGGAGGCCCTTGTGCCATACCTTATCAAACGCCTTGGAGACGTCCAAAAAGACAGCAGCAGTCGATTGGTTTTTGTTAAAGCCTGATGTGATGTGCTCCGCTACCCGCAGGACCTGGTGGACGGTGTTATGCTGCGCTCTGAATCCGAATTGCTCATCTGGGATGGGGTTGTTTTCCTCGCAGGCAGTCTTCAGCCGCTCCAGGATGATGCGCTCTGCGAGTTTTCCCATTGTTGGAAGCAGGCTGATAGGGCGATAGTTTTGCGGAAAGTTGTTCGCTTGTCCTGGCTTTTGGAGCACGATGACGTCGGCGCACTTCCAGGAAGTCGGGAAATGCCGGAGTCTCAGCATTGCATTTATGATGCCTGTTGCGGCGACGATTGCCTTCCGCGGCAGCGCTTTGAGGGCCGAGTTGGTGATGCCGTCTGGGCCTGGGGCCATTGTTCTCTGCGCGAGCCTCCTAGCGCGATTTTTCTCTGATAAGCTGACGGAGGCGCTCCGGCAAAAAGGCGTCTCGATCTCTTGCAGCTCGCGAGTTCGTGGCGAAGCGGATGGAGGCCTGGATGCTGGCAGTGAGGTTACTCACGGCGGCTTCCAGGTCGTCTGTGGTTTCAATCACGGGGATGTTTCCCAGAGACTTCTCCAGGTGCTTCGTGAACGCCGGCCACGAAGTGCAGGCAGCTTGTTCGACGGGAGCGTCGCCAACGCCTCCTAGGTGGAGGAGCACCGGGTTGTGATCTGAGGATAGCTCGCTGATGGTAGTGAGCTGATGTTGGAGGTTCACGTCCTTGATGATCACGATGTCCACTCGCTCGAATGGTGACCGTCACTGCACTTCACACACTTTGGGGCGGCACTGCAGTTTCGCTGCGAGTGCCCGAACTTCTGGCAACGATGGCACTGCCCGATCGCGGTCTTGTGTCGCGGCGACTCGATCTTAACGCATAGGTGGAGCACTTCTTTAACATCGAAAATTGTCTTTGCCGCGGCGGATTTCACTAACTGCACGAGCACTAACGGGATTGGTTTTTTCTCCTTACCTATGTGCATGCGGTGCACCGATGTCACGTTGAAATGTTGTCGCTTCAGGTCCTCCATGACTTCTTTCTCCTCAATGGGCTCCGGGATGCCCCTGATTTATGTTGGGGTTTCCATTTTGGATGGATCGCTGTAGGTGCTCATTGTATCTCCTCCAGTTGGTGATGCGTCTAGTGGTAGGTCCGGCTCGTGCTCTGTTTGCGTCTGCGTCTATTGTGAGCAGTATGGGTAGGTGATCAGAGCTCATGTCTTCCACTACTTCCAGCGAGTAGTGGAATTGAAGGTCTTTCACTATCATGATGTCGAGAACATCTGGCTGGTAGCGGTGGTTTTCTGGGATATAGGTCGGTGCGTCAGTGCCTACGACCTCGTATATCTTGCCTGCAGAGTGATTGTATAGCCTGCGTCCTTCCGTGTTCGTCGTTCTCGAGCCCCACGCCGGGTGCTTGGCGTTTAGATCTCCAGCGATAATGGTTGGGTCGTTGGTGGCCATAAAGTCATCGATATTTTGAGTCTGCAGTGGCGTCTTCGGTCGTCGGTATGCCGATATCAGCCTCAGATCTTTTCCAGATGCCCTTATCCGGACGCCCGTTGCCTCTAGTTCGTTTCTCGGGAGGATGAGTTCCTCCTGTACCATTTTGGTTTTCACCAGGATCGCCGTGCCTCCCCAGGTTGGAGTTCCAGGGTTTTGTGGTCTGTCGGTTCGGTATGTTTTGTAGTTTGCAATGTTGAGCACGATGTTTGGTGTGAGATGTGTTTCATTGATCATAACCACGTCGGCGTTGAGAGTTTTAATAAAATTTCGCAGCTCTTGCTTTTTGCGCTGGATGCCGTTGGCGTTCCAGTGAATGATCTTGAGTTGGGTGGGTGCAGGTGCGTTACACATTGTGGGCTACTATGTCGCTAATTGCTGCGATCAGCAGCCCGATGACAGATCTACCTTCCTGGTACGCTTGTGTTATAGTAGTGATCCACTTCGAGAGTTTGTCTAGGTGGATTGTAAAGCCTAGCACCGTTATGCAGCCTGTTGTTGGTTGGGCGCTGGGAGCTGGCTGGGTCGTCGTTGGAACCGCTCTGGGGCTTGCAAGCACCTTGGAGCTGGTGGAGGCTTTGTTGATCTTGGGGGCCGTGATGGTCTTGGAGGTGGTGGCGATAGCAATGGGACTTGCTGCGGTTTTTGCTGTTTCGGCAGTTTTCTTCGCTGCGGCTGCCTTGTGTGGAGCAGCAGCCTTTATAGCGGTAGTGGAGGTCGTGAGCCCGTGTCTGGGAACAGTTACGGAAGCGGCGTCGGTGGTGGTTGCAACTGCGGCGGCAGGAGTCTCATTGGTGCTGGTGCTGTTGGCCGATGGTATTGCACTGCCTTGGTTTGAGCTGGAGGCGGGAGCGTGTTGCCTAGTTCGATTTCGCCTTCTGGATTGGGTTTGAAAACCGTCCTCGTCTTCCTCCGCTTGTGGTTGTGAGGCTGATGACTCTGCTAGCAAGGGAGCTCTCGCTGGTATCTTCTTATTTAGCTCGGCCTGGTACGCCGTGCACTTGCGGTAGTTTGCGGGGTGTGGGCCTGTGCAGTTCACGCAAGTGGGCGCTTCTTCCAGCTTTTTCTTGCAGTCCGCTGCGAGGTGGGTTTTGGCGCAGCGAACGCAGCGCGGGGCGAAGCCGCAGTTTAGACTAGAGTGCCCGAATCGTTGGCACGCGAAGCACTGAGGTATAATAGCCTTTGATCTTTTTTTTTTTAATTTATTATATTAGTCAGATCAGCACACTGGATGCTATACATAACTGTTTTTACATATAATAACATAACATTACATTCGCAAGTTTGAGGTCACCCTAAAGGGCCCCCTGTCACTAATTTATTTAATTAATAGAATGCTACGCGTTGGGAAAGAATACGTCTTGGGTTAGCTTCCTTTTCAATCGGGTGTGGATATTTCTTGTTCCCAATGAATAGTGGCTGGCTGCTGGGCAGGTTTGGATTTTTTCGAAAAAATTTAGGGTGGTTGAGCTGATGAAGTTTTCGATATAAGGCACGCCGAGTTCATCGTGTATGTGTTTGTTTCTGACAAACCATGGGGCGTTAATAGCAATTCTGAGGACTTTATTCTGAAAGTTCTGCAGTTTCTTCAAGTTAGTTTTTGAAGTTGAGCCCCAAATTTGACTGCCGTAAGTGATGGTTGGTCTTAGAATTGACTTGTATAGTAGCACCGAGGTTTGATGACGTAATTGGGATTTTCTGTTGATCAAAGGATATAATTTGACAAGTTTTACATGCGCCTCATTTAGCTTCTTGTTAATATGAAGATTCCAACTCAATCTTTTGTCAAAGTGAATTCCTAGATATTTGACCGATGAATCATTTGGGTTCCATTTGATTACGGAGTTATTAATTGTTATATTATAAGGATTCGTGGGTCTCCGAAGAGTAAAAATCTTGGTTACGCATTTTGCAGGATTAAGTTGGATGTTCCATTGGTTACACCACCTCGAAATAGCGTTGACACTCTGTTGTAGGGTTTGGGCAGCCTGGTTTATGCACCAGTCCTGGGTGACTATCGCCGTATCATCCGCGAACATTGCTAGAGCGGTGTTAGGTGGAGTGGGTATGTCATTCACATATAAGTTAAATAAAATTGGACCCAATATTGAACCCTGGGGTACCCCTGCTTTGATGTTAAAGCTTGAAGAATGACAAGAATTGATGCGAACGGCAAATGTTCTATTAGATAGAAACGACTTTACGAGTAATAGAATGTAGTCGGGAAGTTTGGCTTGTGAAAGTTTGAAAAGTAAACCTTTTATCCATAACCTGTCAAAGGCTTGGGAAAAATCCAAGAAGGCTACTAAAGTGTGTTTTTTATTTTCAAAACCCTTCTCTATGGTTTCGACTAGCCGTAGTAATTGATGATGGGTGGAATAGTTCTTTCTAAATCCGAATTGAAAAGGCGGAATACATTCTTTTCTCTTCAGAAACTTGTTAATCCTATTCAGAATAAGTTTTTCGAGCAACTTGGAAAGAGTGCATAACAAACTTACGGGCCTGTAGCTGGTTGGATCATTTGGATTTTTTCCAGGTTTGTGAAAAAGTAATATGATGGCATGTTTCCATGTAATTGGAAAATAACTCCTTCCAGCTTTTTCTTGCAGTCCGCTGCGAGGTGGGTTTTGGCGCAGCGAACGCAGCGCGGGGCGAAGCCGCAGTTTAGACTAGAGTGCCCGAATCGTTGGCACGCGAAGCACTGAGGTATAATAGCCTTTGATCTAAACGCCTCGACTCGTATTCTCTTGCAGTACAGGAGCTCGGTGAGGTTGTAGATCTCCTTGGTATTTGGGAGTATCTTAAGGCATACCAGAAAGGTGTTGGAGTACTGGCGCCCTTTTCCCTGTAGCTTCGTGACGTAGGTAGGAGAGTAGCCCATGTCTGTGAGCTCTTCCGTTACTTCGTCAGCCTTTATGTTGGATGCCAGGCCTTTAATAGCCAGTTTGATTTCCCTATTGGCCGGCAGCGTGTACGTATGGAATTCGAGTTTGGCTTTCTTCAGATAATCCTGAATGTAGCGGAATTCGGTAGGGTTTTCTGCATATATGCGGGCCCCCTGGCCTGCTGCTCGGATGTCCACTTTGTTGCCTAGTGCTTCCTTTAGCTTTCTGGCGTGGTTCAGAAAGTTGTCGATTTTGTTCACTACGATGGGCGGAACCTTCGTTTTAGCCTTTGGAGGTGCTGCAGAGGCTGCTGTACCGTCCGCCGGTGGCTGCTTTGCTGCCTCGCTATAGCTTAGCGGGGCTGCAGGGTTGTCGACCTCCATGTCGCTGTCGTCGCTGCTCTGGCCGCTGGTGGAGCTGCCCGTCTTCAAGCGTTTGGCTCCTCGGGAAGAGCTAACGGATGCTCTGGCCTCCGCATCCGGCTTGGAGCGAGGCTGATGGTGAACTGCCCGCTGCGGATCTTCCTCCGCCGCTGGCACAACGCTGATTAGGTCCTGGGTGGCGGACATGGCACTCGATGACGTCTGTTGTCGTATTCTTTTTACTGTGCGCGCCCGGAGAACCAACCGGCTAATGCCCTGGACTCTCCGGACCGCTGTAGCTCTCTAACTTTCTCTTTCCTAATTGGCTCGCTAGGCTTGATGCGCTTCGCTCGCTGCTCAGGTCAGAATGCCGTTCTGTCGAAAAGCGGCGAGTATTTATGTTTTGCACCAGGCGGCCGTGGCTCCTATTGGTGGCCTGGTAAAGCCTTTGTAATTGTAGGCTCCACCCCCAAAATCTCAAGTTCAGAGGCTTCACCTGGTAACATCGAGCGATTTCTATTGCCGGTACGAGCGCTCGCAGTTGGGTATCGGTGAGCTTGCTCGCGCTCGCGATTCATTCTCATTCTGCCCAAAAGGAAGGTTATATAAAAACAATCAAGAGACGCATTAGGACTTATAAAATGCAGCGGTGAGGTTTGAATATAGATTAAACTTGCAAATAAAACTATTTTAAGTGTTAGCCGATTTATTGGTAATCATAGTAGTAGTAAAAATTAAAATCGGTTCAAGTTAGAAACAAATCTTAGTTTATTAAAGCGACAGCGACAATTATTAAGTAATCTAAAAGTTAAATTAGTAAAGAGGGGGTCAGATGTAGGAGGTGAACAGCAGCAAAAGAACAAGTTTCATTGTTGATATTAAGCTCCCGGCCGGCCGTTAAATGACGGCACCGCTTCCTGGGAAAACAAAGCTTAATAGTCCAGAGAAATTAGACATTGCTCTTCGGAAAAATTCCCGGAAAGCTGGATTTTGGTATGAGCCTTGGTATTGTGATTCTAAACAAAATGTCCAAAGTCCTCATAGATCCGAGTGCCGCTAAAAATTTTAAGGGGGGCCAAAGGTCACCAAAAACGGTATTTCGTGAATATCTCGTTGACGGTGACTTTTACAGAAAAAATATTAGTTATCAAATTTGTAGCTTATTAAATTTCTAACAATAAAGGTATCATCACTTTTATTCGTAAAAGTAACCGTTTTGGAGATAATTCGATTTACAGAGTTGTAACGAATAGATGCACTCCTCAATGGCATGTATATCTCATTGGAGTTGCGACTTGAAATATTCCAGAATTTACTTGTTTTAGAGCCCATAAAAATAGAAAGAAACACATATTTAGTACACTGTAGTCTAGATAGAGAAGGAATGTACTCCGAAAAGTTCCCCTCCGTTGTCATAAAACCTCAAGGGACATCTGCCTGCTATTCGTGTAGGAGCATAATAGTATATTATGTTATTAGGAGTAAAAATTATACTTTATTTGGCGTGGCTGGACTGTTTATCTACTGAGCTTGCGAGGCAGATAAGTACAGCCGAGCCACATAAAGATACTTTTGTTTCGAATAACATATAGTATTTTTTCTTCAAACGTTTATAACAAATTATTTAAGAAATTTTAAGAACCCTGGAATTATTTTAAGGTAGAGGATTGGGTAGACTGATAAATGTAGGGTGCTTTGGAGAGCGTCACTATGACTACACTATAAACAACGTTGTGAACAAAATCCGAAAAAAAATACTTTATCTCGCCAGTCTTGCTTAAATGTAACACCCGATATAAATGACGTCGATACTTGCGACTCCACTGAAGATGTAGATCCATCACGTTTCCTGACTGAATCTATGGAAATAGAGAAGACAGCAGAAGAACAAGAAGAAGAAGAAGAAGAAGAAGAAGATGATGATGAAGAGGAAAAGATACCGATTGAAATAGAGTCTGAAGATGAATATTAATAACTCCTGTTTTGAATCCAAAATTGATTAATGAACAAGTTCATATTTTTTTTTAAATAAACTTTTTTCAATCAAAAATAAACGTGGAATATGCCTACTGGGGACACCACATGAAAAAAAACGCACCTTGTACTCTACCTCGAAGGTGGTGTGGAAAAGAGTGCACCTTTCAACTCTGTAAATCGAATTAGGTATCTCCAAAACGGTTACTTTTACGAATAAAAGTCATGATACCTTTATTGTTAAAAATTTCATAAGCTACAAATTTAATAATCAACATTTTTCCTGTAAAAGTGACCGTTAACGAGATATTCACGAAATACCGTTTTTGGTGACCTTTGCCCCCCCTTAAAATTTTTAGCGGCACTCGGATCGATGAGGACTTTTGACATTTTGTTTAGAACCTCAATATCAAGGCTCATACCAAAATCCAGCTTTCCGGGAATTTTTCCGAAGTTTTGCTTTTATTTTGTCTAATTTCACTGGACTATAAGTAGATATTAACGCGTTTCAATTTTCTGGCAATAGCATGGTTACTGACCGCCATCAATGTTTTGTTTTCAATTCACTGGATTTCCCAACATTCAATATACAAGCCCTCACCTACACGTTGTTATGGAAATAATGGTTTTGAAGACAATACATTTAGCGGATTAATGTGTTATGTAGGACAAAAAAATTCGTTGTGAAGGATAGTTGTAAAATACCCAATCGCTTTCAGCAAGGATGTCAATTATTTTATTAATATTGTCTGAATTAAAATTTCGTTTGTACTATTGTCAATATTAATGGTAATAATGTCGTGGTCGTTATTTTAGGGTTTAATAATAACGTTTAAGTTTTCGTCTTCAAGCCACTCGGTAACCGCATCTGCAACATGTGGGGTGGCATTATCATGCATCAGTGTGAACTCAGGTCCAACAGCACCTGCGAATGGAAGCTTGAAAAGTAACGAATTCTTTTCAAAATCCAAGCTCTTTGTTTTCTGGTCCATGACTGAGGCCTGGAAAGACACAAATAGCGCCTGCTTTTTAAAACGTATCGTTCAGTTTATTTTTATTAAATTCCGAATAATGAAACGGCAAATTGGCTAAACATTAACAGTGGTAGTTTAATTAAATAATTTTTCTGTAACACGTCATTCGTATACAGACAGCTACATGCATTTTAGGAGTTGTCTACGAGGCTTTTAAACTGGAGAAGACAATTACTCATAGCGACAGGATACAACGTGTACACTTTAACTTTCATGAGTGGTCGCTCACGAACTTTTTAAACAATGGCATTAAATTAATAATTTTAAATTGATACCACCGATAGAAGCTGGCGATGTAATTTTAATTTAAATTATTAAAATATTGAGTCGTTAGTTTTGCATAATTCACAGCAGGGACATAATCGATAAATATAGCCAAAATTTCAATTTAAAATTTAAAATCGTTACCTCAGTCTATATAATCAGCTTAGTAATTTCTTGATCGCCTAACAATCATATTACTCTAATCACTATTCAAATAAATTTGAAACCGGATGCGGAATAGCATAGTGCAAATAACCCTCAAACCCACTAGGACAAAGCCCTGCGGTTAAGCACTCAAGACTGCTAAGAAATACGGCACACGATTCAAATTCGGCTTGGAGCAAAGTTTTTACAAAAATAAATAAGACTCACCTTGAGAGCGAGAGAGAGATTACAGCGGTCAACTAGAAGAAGTGAGATGCCATGTGCGGAACGAAGATATACATATCCGTGCGAGCGTGATTGAAACAAATATGGCCGACAGCGATCAATCAAACTTGGTATGTGGATTAGGGTGCGCCGAAAATAAAAATTGTTCAAATCGAAAATTTATGGACACCCTAATTCTGACGTCACGCGGGGTGTGGCTTTAAAAACCTTTTCAAACAAAAAATAAATTGCATTGACTATTCAATTCACCTGTCATCTGTCAAAAGGTGACCAATGAAAATCAAGAATTCTGACGTTTCTTGACCAATCAAAAAAATATCAGTGGATATATCTTCCTAGAAGGTATTCAAGTGACTATTTTAAACAAATGTGATTTTTATTAGAAAAAGTCAATATTAGTATTCTGTTACTATAGAAATTGCGTAGTTTGTTGCTAGATTTACTGAAAACTAATTTGAAAAAGTAGTTTGGTTTATTAAATAGTCCCTCGAATACCATTCTTAGTCAAAGTTAAGTAGATTATTTTTGCGGTGGCATCACTACTCATGTCCATTGCGCTTGGGATTAGGACTCGTGCTAGCGCACTCGTCCTAATCGTACCAAAGCGCAATGGACATTCGTGACACTACCGCAAAAATAGTCGACATAACTTTGACTACTCATGGTATTATAAGTGAAAATCCCATAAGGGATTTTTAAAATCAGCGTTTCACGTTTATGAACGATAAGTATGGAGTTTCTTCAAATTAGTCATATCTGTGTTATTATTGACCCACAGGCAGAGGTAAGTGTTTTGTAAAAAAAATATTACCACCATCTAAATAAGTTTGAAGTTAAGTGATTATTTTTCACGTTTATTTTTATTGAATTAAAATTGTTATTTTTCTTCTTCCTCCTCGTATTATAGGCCAGTGGCCTGTTTTATCCACAAAGAGGTTGTATGAATTTTTTTTGCGCGTAGGCCGAGTAGGTGACTAGCCTTGCCCGTCGAAAGTGAGGAAGATTTCCGTTGTTTTAGGGATTAACGACTACCACAGGTGTTAGCGTGGTAGTCGGGTGTTATTTTGTTTTTAAGTATAATAAAGTTTACTATATCATTTTTTATTACAAATACCTTAAGCCCTTATGGCACAAGCAGTAAATTAAAAATCCATTTCAAATGAAATGTCTGTGAAATTTACCATTTACAAAATGGTGTACTTAAAAAATAAGGATTATTAGTGTTACGTAAGACACTGGTAAGGCAATGGGATCAGTTTTTAATAGATTGTTGAAACAAGCTTCTTCAAACTATGTTAAACGTGAATAAAGTTATATGTATATTATACTTAGAATACAATTTTATTTACAGAATGGGTTAAAAACATGTACGTAAGTTTTCAACTATTTTATTGGAAGTTGGACGAGTGGAGCTATTGGAAGATGGGCCAGTGGAGCTATTGGAAGACGTGGAGCTGGTACGACGCCTGCTGGAGGCGACAGTCCAGGGTTTGGAGTCGGGCTGGGATTCGTCTTGAATCGAAGCAGGAGATGCGGTGACTTCTTCGGCGGGAGAGGAAACCGGAGACCTGGAATCCTCGTTGATTATGGAAACAGTGGACCGGGTACGCCTTAAGGAGATGGTGTCGGAATAGGAAGGTGGATCATGCTGTGAGGCGGCAGTTGGAGGTTTTGGGTTCTTCCTCTTAGAAGCTGCATCGGGCGGAGTAACCTTTTGGAGGGTAGCAGAGGTCGGGGGTTTAGGCTGGGACGTCGATGATGAAGGCTTCGGCTGGACAGGGCGTATGGGCGCCATCTTGGCAGTTGGGCCCCCGTCTACGCTGCTCGGTGCAAGCGTGAGAGGGGGACGAAGAACACCTGAAACACTCTAGATGAAGGTATTGCACCACACGTGCCGACTGCAGAATAGATGGAGAGCCTCACAGAACTCTTGATGGAAGGTGGTATATCAAAACCACTCGCACCGGCAACAGAATGGATGGAGAGAGCTGAAAATTTCAAGATTAAATTAATAACACCGAACGATTGTTTAAAAAATGGCACAAATGGACAATAGCAGCGGCGAGTAAAGCGTCCCTCACTCTTGCGCGCACTAAAGGCCGAAATTAGCACAAACGGTCAAAGAATAATGATCGAACACGCATGCATCACGCTCAAGTCCTTAGACTGTGACTGGCCGAAGTTAAAACAGCTCAGGAACTACATCGCAGTAAGCCTTATTTAGGATTCTAATTCTAATTTTATTTATACAAGCAAAAATTTTAATAACAATTTAATCTTCAATTGGCGGTGCAGCTGTGTATAGTTAGGTTTTCAATGACTGACTAAACCTATGTAGTAAACTCGGCAATTTTGTAAACATTGTTTTTTAGTTGTAATGTATATTGCTATTTTATTATAAAATTAATGTATTTATTTATTTAGGGTCTTACAATATAGATAGTGTTAAGGCCATACAATGGGGTAGGAACCATGAACAAAATGGCATAGGCTTTCCAAAAACCAATTTCAATGTGGATATCCAACCAACTGGTGTCTGGTTGACCAATTCTGGGATCTTGGGAGCAAGTCCCGATGGACTAATAGACACATATAACACTATTTTAAAAATGACACAAAGTATATTATATATTTTGATGATAGTTGCACCATTGTTATAAACCCAAAACACAATTATTATCACCAAATTCAAGGAAACCTTCATATAACAAAACGTAAAACATGTTTTTTGTGCATTTGGACGTTGCAGGAAACCATTAGGCAGAAAATTTATTAGTTTTGAAATAATTTTTCTTTAAGTGATACCTCGAATAATTGGAGAATAATAAAACTATAATAATGTTTTTTTGTTAACAAGCTTTGAGGAAGGAAATGTTTATACCTATAAAGAAATAAAACACTTGGCCATAAAGTATGATTGTTTTTTAAATATAAAAAAGACGATTAAGCACTGAAAAAGGTACCTACCTACTATAAATTAATTAAAATACAATATTTCTGAATAACATTCTCCCACTTCTTTAATTACTGGATAGTGAAAGTTAGTTAATTAGTAGATAGTGAAAGTTAGTAGGTGCAGCACATTCCTGAAAAAATAACTAGAATTTGGGACATACAATATTGTGGTATTCTTTGAAAAATATTGTAACTTTTTATTCTCCGTATCGCTCTCTCGACATGTATATTTGCCTTCGCATTTCTCTCGATCTCATGTACCTGAGCTTCTGTAAACTGAGGAGTGCTTAAAAATGGTAGTGAATTTAAGGACTCCTGCAGGTAGCCACCCTTTTATTAAAAGATGGTTGTCAGCTAGTATGGGATCCCCAGGGACTAACTGCTTTAGGACTTCACAGTGCTCAACTAATTTTTTATCAGACATTGATCCTGGGTATGCATCACGTACACAGGTTATAACACCATTTGGTGCTACGCCCACTAATACTTTCCATGTATTGCGGGTGGTTATATGAGCTATAGGTCAGTCTCTGATTTTCCATGCTAGCTGACGTGGCTGAATATATTTCTGTGCAGTCAAGAATAATTCTGCAGTTGGTAAATGCCTCAAATGCAGCAGGAAGACAAGCTTGGTTCTTGCTTCTTGGTGGAATTGTTTTCATGCTCTGCTTAAATAATACTTCATGTAGGGCATACATCCAGGTCATTACAATATTAGTGACCGTGGCAGAGCTGCAGTCAAATCGAAGACCCAAGTCTTCATGTGGCAAGTTTAATCTTAGTTTCATTAATGTCATCAGTAACTGGTAAAATTTGTATTTGCCAATTTGCATAATATTTTAATTCAAAGTTTGCCATAAATTCATGAAACACCATAAATAATTCATTTTTTAGTATCCCTGTATACATGAGGACATTCATTGCTCTAGATTTCAATCTGTTTCTAATAGAACCATTTCGATTTTTAGTTTCAAAAACTGAAGCAGTAGCTTTCGTAAAAATCTTAACACATCTTTCCACACCTTGCGTGTGGCAGTGAAATTTTGAAATCTCAATATCTAAATACGTTATCTGAACTACATGAATATAAAACCTCATATGAAATACTACGTACGAGGAGCGTTCAAATATGAGTGGGAATGAGTTTAGAAGATCTTTATTATCAATGGAACAAAAACATAGTCGCTCCTCGACTGCAATACACTTGCGCCAATATTCTGGAAGCTTACGTATACCATTTTTGAAGAAGCCGTTTGGTTGCGAGCGTATCCAGTTTTGCACAGTTGTAATGAGTTCATGATTATCCCTAAATTTATGGCCACTTAAAAACTCTTTCGATGGTGCAAACAAATGAAAATCTGATGGAAATAAATCGGGACTGTATGCAGGATGACGCAGAACTTGCCACTTCAATTTTCCCAGTGTTTTCATCGTTAATGCGGCTGTATGGGGGTGCGCGTTGTTCTGAAAAAAAACAAACCGAGCCTTGGAGTTTTCGTCGTTTGGACCGGATTCCTGGTTTTACCTTTTCAGTGAGAAGTAGTGAATAATACTGGGCGTTGATGGTTCTTTGCTCTGTGATAGAGTACACCCCTTGAATCCCAAAAAAAGCTACCCATAATCTTTCCTGCATTTTTGCTTTTTTCGGAGTTGGAGAAGTGGTGTGTTTTTACTGCATGGAAGCTCGTTTTGACTCAGGGGTGTAATGATGGAGCTACGTCTCATCTGGGGTTACAATAGAGTCTAAAATTCATCTATTTCCTGTTCGTATCTTTACAAATGTTACAAACGGACTTCTTTTTGCTGTGGAGTTAATATCCGTGGCATCCACATTGCACTAACTTTTTGAACTTAAGCTCGTTGCGAACAAATGCCTCAACACTACCCACACGTATGCCAACTTGTTCTGATAATTTTCTCACAGTTATCTGACGATCAGCCCGAATAAGCTGATCAATCGACCCACATTGTCACGCATGTTTTCGGTCTTCTCAGATGGGGTATGTTTTCTACGCGATCCCGACCTCGAAACTTTTTCGCCCAACCAAACATCCTTGGCTGGGACATATATTTATCCGCAAGCTGTGCTTTAAGTCTTGTAAAAATTCCAGACGGCAGACATTTAACGATTATGCGTTGTGCAACGAAACACGATACTTCTTTGTCTGACATGCTAATTATTACTGGCAGCTGTAACGGAGAAGAATTTAATTGTTACTAATCGGAACTCTGAACATGTTAACACATGGCACAGAATGCTTGTTTCCATCCATCGTTATCATTACTCAAGGGAACTAGATTCTCACTCATATTTGAAGGCTCCTCGTATTATTGGCGGCTCAGATATGATCCTTTGTAATTGTCACTTCATCGATTACATCGGGGTATACATGTGCCTTTAGAGCTCTGTTGTAGCGCAGACAGCGAACCAGGTACTTTTCAGGTAAATTTATTAACATAACACAACAAAACTATATTAATTATTATCTAAATGCATGTTTAATTTCATTTGCCGCACTTTCCGTTCAAACTCAATTTCATCTAACCTATTTTTATAATTTAATTCAAACATTTTCTTTTTGTTCTGCAGCTGTTGTTTCACAACAGCCAATTGTTTTGATTTTACTTGTTTTCAATGTTTAATATATCTATTTTTAATGTTTGCAACTCTGCATCATATTGGTCTTTGAATTTTTTTCTTTGCACAAATCTGTTTGATATAGTGTCTACACATGGTCTTCTTTTTTTAAGCACTGATTTCTCTCCAAGTTGTTTGCGTTTTTGGCCTGCCCTTGCCATGTGAATCTGCTGCTCAGAAGGTGTAGTTTCAGATGCAACTGATGGAGTTGGTGATGGACTACTATCAGATGCTGGCACTGCTGTATTAGATGATTCTGTAAAAACAAGTTTCCAGTTTTTTACTTATCTCATTTCTTACCATTTATTGTAAATTCATAATCAACCGGTAGGTCCTCAATGTTGTAGTTTTCTATAAGAAGTCAGTTTTCATTGATTAATGTATGTATAATATATTGTGTAATACAATACCTATTATGGTAGTGGTAGAACAACTTGGTTGGGGTTGGGTTTCAATGTACGTTGCACTTGAATCATATTTATTCTGGAGTGGTTCGAATTGAGGTTGCAGCACCGTAACAATTTTGTGTTCAAGGCTGCTGCTTTTCGGTGTAAATGTACCACCGCCTGTTTTGTATGCATTTTTCTAAAAATAAAAAATATTAATCACCTCCTTGTGATCAGTTTTCTTCACTCACTTACCTTGTCGCTGGACAAATTACTGCGTGCTATTTTTTATAAATTATCGTATAGCGCATGGAGCTGCTTGGCAGTTCTATGACCCGTTTGATTTTGGGAATTAAATTCTCTGGCAGTTTCTTGCCAAGCCAAATTCTTTCTTGCGGTGATTACCGCATCGGATTGTTTATTTTCGAGGATGGACTTATATTTGGTGGTAACCACCTCGAAGAGAAAGTATTTTTCCTCGGTGAAATTTCTTCCCCTCATTCGCTTGGTGTCCATAATTTAACAAGAACAGTTCACCCAAAACACAAAAAAGTTTTGAATTTTCTGTCAACTTTGACAGCGGCGATAGTAGCGCATCTATCGCATGTTTTGATAACTATTAGTTCAGTGTAGAACCCGAAGTTAGTTAACCGGCCTATAAATTAATGGAGATTTTTTTCAGAAACCTGACGTAATTTTATGGATCAGTTAAATTAATGGGCCCATTTGTTAACGGTCAGTTAAAAATTTGTTTTAGAAACCGGCTCTAAGAGGCTTGCTTTTATTTTGTTTTCAAAATAACTTTATGGAAAAACAGGTGATAGCACCCTACTTGATCACATTTTTTTACTTCTGTTAAAATAGTACTTACTGGACGTGGTCAATGCTACGCTAAGGTTTGCAGTTGTATGAAGTAGGTTGTATGTTCACGTTCTTTTGTTTTCAATCTATCAAAAGTCCATGTGTGTGATGTACCTATCAAATTTTACATTGTTGACTTCGCGACCTTCGCAACCTTGCGCTTCGTCAGAGGTCTCGCTTATATGATAAAAGCATATTAGCATTTCTTCCGAAAATTACCTATTTCATTTTAGAGCATTAAAAAGTCCTAGCTATTACATTTTTCCGAGAATTATTAACGTCAGAAAACATCCCCGAAGCCTCGCTTATTTGATAAAGCATATTAAGAATTTCTTCGGGAAATTACGTATGTATTTCATTTTAGGGCATTAAAAAAGTCCTAGCTAAGAACGCCAATTGCTGTTCGAATGTGCCTAATAAGTATTTTTTTGTTGACCGCTTGTTAATTTCAATATTAATGACTTATTTTGCCTAAAAAAGGATGGATTAATAGACGTCATTAATACACTGTTTTTTGATTAATACACTCTTTTTCATTAATTAACTGTTTTTTAAAAAAGGATGGATTAATAGATCTATTAATACACTGTTTTGGATTAATACACTCTTTTTCATTAATTAACTGTTTTTTTGATTTTGACGTTTTGATGATATTTTGCATGGAGGTTAGTTGTATTAATCAAATTTTTCGCCAAAAAAAAGATTTTGCGGTCAACGAAAAAATTTTGTAATCAACTCGTTTGTTAATGGGCGATTAATAATCTCAGCTACGAGTTTCGATTATTAATCGCCTTCATTAACACACTTGTTGGTTAAATAACTATTATGAAACCCCTATTTTTTCAGACAGCATTCTAATTTTAAACACAATCTTAAACTTAATCTTCGGACCGTAAGATGGCGATAAAATAAAAAGCAACGTCGAACCTGATACTCTTGGTTAAACTAAAGTAACTGTTTTAAAAATGTAACGAATACTTTTGAAAGTTGATATCCGTTACTTCTGATCTTGTCGAGTAACGAGTACTCGTGTAACGAATAGTTACTTTTTTGACATCACTATTGCCCAGTTGTGTGTTTTATGTTCAACCATAGCAGCAATGAGAATATTCTCAATATCTTGGTTAGCCCTCTCAACGCTACCCTGCGATTGACTGTGGCGCGGTTTGCCATGTACTAATTTGCATTCTGGCCAATATGACAATAGTTCTTTTATAAGTTTATTTTCAAACTCCCTGCCATTATCTGTATGTAAAATACTCGGGGCTTCAAATATGCAGAAAATATTGTAACGTTCCCACGCTACTTAAAATGCCGTTTTTTATTTTAATGGTCGTAACTGGACAAATTTTGTAAAGTGATCTTGAAGAACCAATACAAATTTGTAATCCCCCTGTGGTTGGACTGATTGTCTATTCTATAAGGTCAATCTGACACCTAGACATGAAATTATTTGAACGTATAGGCTTAACCACCAACATTTTATTCGAAAGAGATTTGTTCAGTTTACAGTCTTCGCATAGCGAAAAGAAAAGAGAAATAGTTTCTTTGGTGATAGAAGCGTAGGGGGAGTGCGGGACAGTTGAACCACTTTTCCTTTACATTTTTTTTCCAGTTCCTTGTCACTACGAGATTGATGTCTTAGAGGCCTTGTAAATGTGTAGGTAGTTTAGAATCAATATAAATTTATATTTTTGAAATTATTTTCAAATACACGTAGTGAAGCCATAATTTTAAAAAGTCGGCATTTGGGTCATGTCTCCCCAACCACCGGGAGAGTTGAACCAGTGATTGGGGAGACATGACCATACTAAATTATGTGAGTAATATTAAAAGTACAGCCAGGAAATTAAAGTAGTTTTATTTTCAAAAAATATATTATATATTATACATATTGAACAAAGAACGAACAAACTTAAAACTGAAGGTAAAAACTATTAAATGCAAAAACAAGGTAAAAACTATTAATTTTTAAAACATAAAAAGCTTTAAAGTATTTTTCTTCTATTTAATAGCGCAATTAGGGCAGTAAAAGATCTCCTTGTCTTTTTTAGTTAACCCAACGCAGGTTTCGTGGACATATTTTGTGCAGTTAACACATAGTCTCATGTCTAACATGTCATTCGTGTTACAGATGAAACAAAACCAACTTTGATCATATGTTGTTTTGAAGATTTCCTTGGTGTTAGCTCTTTCATTAGATTTTTTCGCCACTTTATTGTCTTTAGTGTTCTTGCGTTTTTTTCCATACTCTGATTTTTTAGCGTAGTCTGTTTATTGGTCTTTTCAGGTGTTAGAGTACCATTATCCTTTGTGGGTTTTTCGGGAGTTTCGGTCAAATTTTTGTTTTTCCTGGCTTACGGCCCTTAGTAGTTTTCCTAGGTCCGGCTTTTGGATATGGCTTAATTATTTCGGGTGTGACTACTTTTAATCCTGGTGCATCTGATGAAGATGTAGATGGCACAGCAACTTCAACTAAGTTTTCTCTTTCCTCGTTAGTGGTGGCAATTTCATTAAGAGGCACTGGTCGATTTGTTACTTCGGAGATCATAAAGTCTGCATCTGAGAATATCGCTGGTTTGAATGGATGTATTCCCGAATTTTTGAAACCACTAGTTATATTGGATTGTATGAATGCTCCGGGCATGGCATCCTTTACAAATTCAGGAATATTGTAAATTGTTACCGTTTTTCCTGGATTAGAAATCATCCAATTTGACATCGCGACGTTATATTTCGTTTTGAAATGTGAATAGATTGTTATATCTAACGGCTGCATTTTGTTACTGCAATGTGGTGGCAGCGTTAAGAGACTGACGCCATGTTTTTTCGCATAATCAATGACATCTGTAGCCACATGGCTTTCATGAGTATCCATTATTATGCAAGTGCGGTATTCGAGAGATGAATGTGAATATTTCACAAAGTGCTTCAAATATTTTAGAAAGCTGGTTGTAGTCATCCATCCAGATGGATATGAATCTCCGTCTGATCCTTCTGGTCCATTAGAAACGAATGCTTCATTATATTTTACTCTTGGGAATATAAAGGATGGCGGCAAGGCGTTTCCGATGGCGTTTATTGTAAAACAAACTGTCGCTAGAGTGCCTCTTTCTGGGGATGTAACTTGACCAACTTGGCGATCTTTTTTACTGGCCATGACTTTCGGGCATTTTTGTACTGTAGTACAGCCTGTTGCGTCACAGTTATATATATCCTGAGGCTCAAACTTAAACTTTTCTCTCAATTTCTTTCAGTAGTTAAATAAGTCAGCAACATTCTTCCTGTTGAAGCTCGTGGCTCTCGATAAACTTGTCGCTTCCGGGGTTCTTAGGCTTATTTCACGATTTCTTACGAAAAATCCGCGAAGCCAGTCATTTCCAGCTGAATTATTTTTCAGCCAATTGACAGGTATTTTCTTTCCATTTGCTTTGGCAAACTCACATGCAAAAGTTAATGCTGCCTTTCGAGATAATCCATAATTCATTTTGCTGCAAGTTATCAAATAATTAACTAGCATTTTCTCTTCAGCTCGGGTGAATATTTGAGTGCTTTTATACTGACTGCTCATATTTTCGATTTTTTCCAGCCTTCTACTATCATTGAGGTATCTTCGTAGAGTGGATCGATCAATATTGTATTTAATAGCAGTCTTTCTAATAGATACACCGTTCTTTATTTCATGCACGGCATTTTTTATTGTTTGAGACGAAAAAGGCACTCTTTCTTTACTGCCTTCTTTTTTTTTGTATTTGAAGGGCATTATTCCTGAAAAACAAAACTAAAATTATAGTGTTATTATATTAGAAAAAAAAAAAAACGCAAACAAAGCTGCAGTCTTGGGGGACACTTGAACCATGGTGCAACTGTCCCCACAATGTATGGTTCAAATCTCCCGCCCTGCAAAACTATCATTAACCAGTTGTGTAGCTGGTAAAATTGTAATGACAATAAAAACGCACGAATACCAGCAACAAGAGCAATATCCAAGCTAAACATTACGCCTAAATAGCATTACGTACCTCGTTTGTCCTCGGAGTAGTGCTTATATCAACCAAAACTGAATATTTTCACAATTATGCTTCAAAAACCAACTATCTCTGCGAAAAAATTCGGATATTTTTTTCATGGCTACCAAGATTTAATGATATATTGAAAAACAAGGTTGGTAAAACTAACACACGAGTTGTGAGTTTCATCAAATCCGAGGTTAGCAGGTTGGGTTTTGCGTCAGTTTTGACACAACACATTGTTGTAGTTTTTATTACTGCATAATATATTCAATTTGTCTAAAAATATTTATTTCTTCCTGCTCGCCATTCTGAGTCACCAACACTGACAGCGAAGTTTCGGCACAATCACGTATTTTGCACACCGTCCTATTTTTTTAGGGTTTATTGGAACATAATTATTTGGATACGTTTTTTCTGTCGGTGGTAAAGTAACGTGATCTGATTTGTTTCTTAGTAAACTAAACGTATAAGAGCTTAAACCATCAATAAACTGATGAGCTACAGCAGCTCCTTTTTTATATTGATTGTATTCAAAATGCATGAATGTGGATGGTGTAAATGACTATTTTTTGTTCCTTAGGAACTTTATTTCCAAACGATTTATCGGATAAGACAGTTTTTTTGTAATGGAGGGGCCACCACTTAGTTATAAATCTGGTACGTCTGAAGGATAAATACCTTAAAATTTGGACTAGCATTGGCCATAATAGAATAGTACTGATCAGGAATAAAGATGCGATCATGTTTTTTAAAATTTTTCTTTTAGAGACTCTCAAGTCTTGGTCATTTGGAAAAAACGAGTGACCTCGAACTGGAAAGTAATGGTTAATTTCGGCAACGTTGAGTAGCTGTTAATGTCATTAAAAATCGTATGACAGTGTGATTTTTGTTTTGTCCAGGACAATTATCGAAGAACAAAAATAACTCCTGGATATTTTCTTCCAAGAAATTGTCAATGTAGTACAGCAACATTGGAACAGATTTCATTACACCCTTTGTTTGCTTGACCTTCATGAAATACAGACTTATTCGTTTTAAGGTTTTTTATGCCTAAACAGTTGCCCCAAAGCTGCCGCAAATAGAATATTTCTTGGATTGGAAAATGTGGTAGGGGCAAGTTCTACATAAGATCATAAGTAAGCGCTACAGCGTCATCTCCAGTTTGACATATTTGTCGTAATTCTGATATATTGTTGTGAAACGTCTTAGCCCTTCTTTTGTGTACCGATAATTCGGCCTCAGCGGCTCTTCTAGCATGATCGCCTAACATCGGACTTTTAATTTTGACAGTTAGCTCTTCGCAGGTAATACAAGTGTCAACTTGAGGCCTCCCGAACCGTAGCGAAAAATTGTCCTTGTAAGACTGGGAAAAAAATGATATTTCACGTTTAGGTTGGGATATTTCGACTTAAATAACAAAAACATTGTTAATCACGCGTCAAGATATTGAATATTTCGGCCAGAATAATGAGTTTGTTTTCTTGGAAAAGCCAAAATATGGTCGTGGATTTTTTTCAGCACTTCGGGAGGCGTCGTATTTGCTTTCGGGTGCTTACCACGTTTGTTACGTGGTGTAAGGGACTGTGATTGTAAGTTAAATAGACGTCTTACCCGTGCTGGAGTTATGCCATGAATGGCAACAAACGCTTTTTTGCAAACAGCTTGTTTTTTGCTTGCCAAATCGATGAAGTACTTAAATGCAAACTGACGTGGAACTCCATCTTCCTTTCGAGACCTAAGTTTCTCTATTGGTACTTTCTTCAACTGTTGAAGATAAATATCTTGTTCGTCTTTAGTACTGAAGCCGTTTATTCTTGCTAAGCAGAAGTTCAAATCCTCCAACGAAAATGCCCGAAAGCATTAGTTTTAATCTGCATCGAATTCAAATATTTAATTTTTTGTATCTGCGTCAGTTAGCACCAAATGGGTAAGATGGCTGGGAAGAATTCTAAATAGATTCTCCATCAGTTTCTTGCTCTTTAGTGGAAGAAATCAAAGATTTGGATGAGATTATTGGTTGAATACCACTCTTCCTACAATATAGTATTCGTCACCTGTATGTTCCGTAGTATTTGTATTATTTTGCACAATATCTGTACTATCTAAAATTATACGAACACGATTTAGTCCATCAGGAGGCGTAGGATGGTCATTTAATCCTCCTCTAGTCCTAATCTGCGAAAACAAATTCTCCAATGCATCCTGATGAACTTTATGCGTTAAAATTTAACTTAAATTAAAATATGTTTGCAATTCAATGAACATTTGTTGCAAAGTGTAGTGTTTATCAATATATATTAAAGGCTATTTACACGCTTTATAATAACTAACATAAGAACACAACATACATAACATATAACATCAGTGCTGAATCCAGAGGGGTGACCGGGGAGAAATTCCCCCCCGGACAATACAGATTCCCTCCCGGAAACATTACCACATGATATTCAGGTTTTCTTAATATGTAAAAGTATGGGTGGAGTGTGCGGAAACCAGTAATGCCATTTAAATATGTTTTGTTTCCGTAAATTAAGTAATCACTATTTGTATCTTTATATTTTAATTTTTTTAAATACGCCCCAGAACTTTCATCACCTTCCCCGGTTGCGCCGTTGGGATGCGCATCTTGTACTTTGGGATTGATGCGGTGACGTCACACGCTTGGCAAGTGTGTTGCCTATCTGTGAGTCACACCCACCACAGTTCGGCCATCGTGACTTATGATTGCCCTCAATCATTGTTATTATTTTATTACTTAAACTATCACTAGCTACTAAACTATACTAATTACTAACAAAATATGGTAAACAAAATTTGAAATATGTACCTGATATCATAATCCCATATTTTCGAAAAATAGAAATAGTTTGAACTATCACACTTGCATATAATTAGCCCAACCCGTTAATTCAGGGTTTCATATTTTGAGGTGAGTAAATACCTTCGAATGGCAGCTGAGTTAACTGATAAACCATCAGGATCTTTAATTATATATCGATCATTATCCAATATTTTCTTAATTACCCCCCTTCAGTTTTGGAAGTAATTTTTTATTGACTCCTGCGGTAACATCGACATTTTTTATTATAACATAATCTCCAACTTTATAAATAAATAGTAGTTTGTATACCAAGGCACTGAAGTACAACTTTTTATCACGAATGTGGATTTAGTTGCCGAGGCCCGTAGGGCCAAGGCAAATAAACCACATGAGGGATAAAAAGGAACTTCAGTGCCGAGGTGTACACTATGTTTTATTTGAAATCGAGAAATCGTGAAATGACAACATTTTAACCAACTTTTGTAGGTTATGTTCGGTCGATTGACGTTTATCTGTCGCCTCGCCACCTACAAGAAAGTCGTAAAACAATGGATTACTTCACTGCCGATTTCTCGTATTTTAATGACGATTTCGGCGTACTTCACTGCCGATTTCAAATAAAGGTCTTTTATGACGTTGATCGTAATATTCTTTATTGTAATTTTGACTTACTATCATTCTTGAAACAGCACTGTTTCGAATATCAGCCAAATTGCGCTCAGTTTCTTGTTGATCTTCCTAAGTTAATTTTAAATTATCTTCTACTAAACCAGTTTGATTGATTCTAAATAACAACATTGCAGGTGTGTCACCCGTAGAACGATTAATTGTGTTATTTAATGCAAATCCTGCTTCATGTAATATGCGATCCCATATTCTCGCATCCTCTGACAGCTTTGCTAACATTGGTGTCAAAGATCGTTTAATACGTTCAATCTGACCGTTTGAATGTGGAGTAGCTGTAGCTATCCAAACATGTTTTATTCCATGCTCTCATACAAAATTTTTAAATTTAGTGGGTGTAAAAGAACTACCACGATCCGATATAATTTTTGCTGGTTTACTATACGTTACAAAATAATTGTTTAGGTGTTTAACTAGCTCATCAGAATTGGTGGTTACTGTAGGATAAAATTTTACAAATTTTGTAAAGGCATCAATTATTTCAAAAATATATTTATAATCAGAGGCGTACCTAGGAACCATGGCGCCCAGGGCAAGCCTCATAATTTTGCGCCCCCCTCCCCTAATGAAGTCGTATGTACCTATTTGATTAATAATTTTACTGGTTTCAACAATCAATATACCATATCTTTACCTACTTAAAAGACATAAAAAAGCAGTCTTTTATTGGACATAAATATTTATTTCACAAATTGCAAACATGAAAATACACATCACAAATTTTCATAAATTATTGCAATGTACCTACAAAATAAAACTAGAACATAATTTTTCGTGACTTTTCCGCAGCAAATTTATTTATAATATATTCGTAGTTAGTTTTTTATGTAGTTTCATACTCAATTGACATTATGGCTAAATTTGTTGTCCTATTTGGGATCTCAAGTACTTTTTTACAAGTTTCAACTTGCTGAAGCGTTAGTGCTAAGCGGAGACATATTTCTATATTAGGATAATTCGATGATAACCCATATTCATGAATAACATTTAACACGTCTATTAAGTTAGCTTCCTTTAAATTGGGTATTAAAGAACATGCTTGATATTTAAAACTTTCAATTTCTAAACTTAGCTCGTTTGCGTCAAGATCATCTTTATATTTTAGTGCCAAATCAGCTGCCGCTTTTTTAAGATATTCCGTAGGTTTTTCCAAAAGAAAGAGTCCTGTTAAAAAACAAAAATCAGAAGCTACCCGTGACAAAGTCTCAAATCTCCACCCCATCTGCGAAATTAACGAATCAAGAACATTATACAGCTGGATTTTAAATTTCTTCAAGTCTGTAAAAGATTGAGCTTCATCGTCGACCTTCTCATCAAACATTTTTTTAATTTTCCTTTTCCTTTTTTCGGGAAATTCTGGTATTATGTTAATCTGTTGACAAAGATCCTGTGCTGCGTCTACAGTTTTGTCAATCTCGTTTTCTCTAAAATTCCTAAAATATTTCTGGAGATCATCAATATGTTTAGCTGCTCTTTCGATTGACTGTGTTTTGTATTGTAAAATGCTGTCTACCTTGTCGATATTACAAAGAATTTGATTCCACACAGTTAACAGACAAATAAATTTAAAATCAATAAGTTTTATCAAACCCTGGACTGAAGATACAGAATCTGTGCTATAGGGTTTTTACGACGTCGGGTAATTTAGAAAGCAAAGAGTGAACTGACTGATACTTTGATGACGTAAACAGTAAACAAGAGAATTAACCATGTTCTGTCCACTTTTTCATTATTTGGTAGCGTTTTTTTAAACCATTCGGCGGTAAAAATACGGCCGTCGTCCTTTACCGATGATCTAAAATCACAGTCTTTACCTTGGCTTGGTCCATGTTCCACTAGGCAACACCTAAACTTATCATCTCTCTGTGGCCATGACTTTGGATCGTTATAATTTATCACTGAAGCTGAGGCATATAAATGATCTATATTTTGTTCTCCAGAGGTTCCTAAGAGCAGGAAAACAAAACTGGTTGAAAGGAAGTACCTACTAAATGTTTATTCGAAATTCAGAATGTAGCTACTATGTATGTATGTATGTATTTTACAATAATTTAAAGACAACATTTATAGATTATTTATAATACTAATTTAATGCATACGTTAAGAGCAATAAAGTTATTTTCGTGTTTTATTAAACGGTAAAAGGCACCAAACATTTAATTTTCTTAAATTAGAAGGATATTTGTCGACCTTGTTATATTTTACCCTATTTAATAATTGGGCCCATATATGGAAATTCTAAAATGGCCATTCATATAAAAAATAATTACATTTTTTTTAAAGAATCTGTTGAACGTTAAAATCTAAAATTACTTTAAAATGTACCTTCTTTTGCTTCCTCGGCTGTTACACAACTTTTTTGCACATTTTGGGATTCTTGGGTTGGTCTGGGTTGATCTAAGTTGGTTTTATTAATATTTAAACCCAGATCCATAGATGAAGACGCAGATACGGAACCTTCATCATCATTTAAATTACTCGAGTTGGATATCCAGTTGAATAATCTATTTGACAATTTTTGTTTTTCGTCATTTCGCACTTCTCTTAATTTTTTAAATTCCGACCCTGACGGCTTTTTGGGTGGCATTCTAATTTGTATTTAAAAAAGTTTTCTTCACTTTATTATTTGATTATAAAACAATAAAATGTAGGTACTTACTTGCGTTAAGATATAAACAGTAAACAGCAGAACGTTGAAGTTATAAAGTTATAAAATGACAACACAATTGAACACTGCGCGGGTGCGAGTAAAATAATAGGTAGTAAAAATGCATTAATTGCTTTAATTTTGTTAGAACAGAACTACTACACTACAACCTACTTGACTCTTCAGACTCCAGACATAACAAAACCCGTAATATTAAATGGACGGCTTTAAACAGAAAGGAATCAAACCACAGGAGTATGCAAATGAGATATTTAATGTCAAAGTTGAATAACAATTTTAAATTATCCATTTTAAAAACTGGATTTTCAAATATTGCATTAGATATATCTTATAATGTTCTATTTATTTCTAAACTTTCATAAAAAAATAATTGTAATTAGTAGTCCATAATTAATTTTTTGTTGGTTGGTTACTTTCTGCAAAACAAAGAAAACAGGTTTTATGTTTTAGCAGACAGTTATAATTAAACTAAAACATGTTTTTTGCAAGAAAACAAACTTATTCTAGTTACAATATTAAAATACATAACTAAATCTATTCTATATCAAAATCAAGCTCTGCACTAAAACCATCAACGTCATCGATCAGTTCTTCATCACCAACTAGGTTTTGATCAAACTGCTGCGCATCAAGTGGAATTATGTGCATTACCGACTTTATATCTTCTAGTTTGGGATTAGATTTTTTTTCCACCTGGCCATAGATGAATTGGCGAATTTCGGAATTGCACTGCTGGTCTCCCTAGCTGTCTTTTTCTAATATTGATTTCAGAATAATATTCATTTTCAAAAGCACTTTTGAGAAAAATTGAATATGGAAAAGATTTATCCACCATTACTTCTCGGGTTTCCATCCAACTGATCTTGGCTTTATTTACGTCAACTTTTCTATTAGTTATTTTATTTTCTAGTTCTTCTGTACCGTAAAAATCATCGGAAGTCATTTTTGTCACATAAAATTTTTTTTTTCGGCACATTGTCATCACGTGAATATAATCTTCAGGTAAATAAATTCTTTGGTGATGTTTTAGAGCACATTCGATATCTGAGAAGTCTGAATCGTTGGGCAGAAAACTGTGGCCAGAAATAAGAAAGCGAATGTAAATCTTTTTTAAAGATGGGTGTGATTCCAACAATGCTTTCATCATCAGGGTGAGCTTTATATTTCTGTTCTGGCCCCCGCAGGAATCAGCCCAAAGTATAAGCTCTGTAGTATTAGACGACACATGTTTATTAATGTGTTTCAGGAGGCATGATACCACTTCCTGAGCACCGCGACCTGCCTGGCTTTCCACCCATACATAACAAAAACCCTTGTTTGTGGTAGCAGAGTGAACTCCCAAGTTATACAGCCAAATTTGCCTCTTGTAGAATATTATATTGGTAGGTATTCTACGCAAAGGAAATGTTAGGTCAAATGTTATGCATTCTAACCAATTTTGGGTAGATGCCATTTCCATGTCTTCTTTCATTTTCTTACGAGCACCTTTTCACTTCTCGATATGATCGTTATGTTCATTTATGAGTCTCTCCTGTTCGGTTTCGTTTGAAGCTCTAATTTTAGCTTGATATGTGTCACAAGTATTGCAAGTGTCTTTTTTAAACTTTTAAATTTTAAATTAAAATTGGAAAAAACACATGCCTATATGAGCTGAAACTTACTGGACTCTCAACTTCTTGTTTATACATATTGTACATTTTTGATGTCATTTCTGGTGGTAAGAACTCGGCATCAGAGGACTGTTCTCTTCTGTAGTGACTCTTGTACTTAGGAATTTTGTTTATTTGGTTAATAATTTCTTGCCTTTTTTCTTCTGGTAATTTATTCTTTCCTCCTTGCTGCTTCCCTCTTTTATCGATTATGCTTAATGACCTTAATTTCTTTAAGGAAGTATCGACTCTTTTAGTTGATATACCCAAAGTTTTAATAAACGTTTCACGACAAACCTCCACACTGTTAAAACAGTACTTTCTAGTAAACTGCCTTGCTCGTTTGCCACTACCATACACTCTTTTCTTCTTAACTTCGTGAACTAGCGAACCAATGTATGCTGTTTGAGCATCATAATTACCTAACTCCCGGTACTTATCAAACTGCTCTTTTCTCATGTTTTCTGGTACTTTACTGTAACATTTCATAAGGCACGAACACTTATAATTGGTGAAAGGCTTTCTTTTAACCTTCTTTCCTTTGTAATTATAGTGAGACTTGTTACAATTTCTGTTGCGCTTATTTCATCTTTTGATGTATCCATCAGTTTTCGTTTTCTGCCTTTCCTTGGTCTTCCTTTTACAGTGGAATTTATCTCTGCTTCATTATCAGATGTTTCAAGAAGTTCATCCATATGTCCTGAATTGGATGATGGTACTGGTGATGGCACAAATTCTGGGTCTTTATCAGAGTCGTATCCATCTGAATCCATGTAAGTTTCATGTGGTACTGGGGTTTCATTATTCTGTAAACGGTAAAATTAAATTTGGTAAGAAACTTCCGAAATTGGCAAAATAACTTAAAAACGTACCTCAATAACATCCTGTTCTTTTTCAGAGTAACTGTAGTCTAATCCAATGTGGTTTTCATTAACTTGCTGATAATGAATATTATCCTCTACATCAACAGAGTTTGCATTCACTTCAACACCTCTCATGCTAGTTACTTGATACTTAAAAAGACAAGACAGTATTTAATAGCTATTTAAGTAACAAGGTATGTAATAGCTATTAACATATCTAGGAATGTTATGAGTATCATAACTGCCGCAGATGTTTTGAAATCCGAGCTCGCAGAGCGAGGATTTTAAAACTTCTAAGGCAGTTATGATTCATAACATCCGTGATTTGTTCAATAGTTTATCGGTTGCTATATGGTTATGGTTGCCATGTAGGGTAATATTTTTTAACCCTACAGATAAGTTATGATCTAGTTACCAGCCTACTTTTGTATATGTAAACAAAGGCTTAATATCCTGAAACCGATAAAGACCTATTAACATTTGAGGTAGGCAAGCACAAGCCAAGACGAAGTCGCGGCTTATTGCCTTCCGAAAATGTTAATAGCCGATACATTCCGAGTTATCTTATTATATTTTTTCCGCTGCGTATCGAAATTTTCCTAGATTTTTGAAAAAATCGTTTGGTTTGTTTGTCACCTGTCACCAGAATTAATTTTCGTGAGTCGTGTAACCTGTGAGTGTCACATGTCACATAAACACTTGCAGTTTATAAAGAAAACGTCTAAAATCTGCATCTTGCTTTGCTAATTTTATTATCCTAGGAACTTAATAATAATATTAATTTCAAGAAAAATGAGCTAACAAATATAATCACCGACTTACACGTTTTGTTACTAAGGCTGTATTACTGACTTACATGATCAGCAGCGGGAAAGTTTTCAACACTAGACAATTAAAACTAACCTTAATATCCCTTCCGGCACTGGAATCCCCTCTTAAAGCTAGTTCTACAATTAATTTTGATCTTAAACTATTCATTTTTACAGCAAAACACCACTTTGTAAAAATAAACATATACCACAACACTGACACATAGATAACCATAACCTAACTAAATACTATAAACCTAAAAAGCAGAAAGGAATCAAACCACTTGATCTATTCTGCTAAATGCACAAACTTTCATAGCGAAATGCAGGTTGGTCCTTTCTTATACAGATGGCAGCACATGCTAGATGTGGGTTGGATCTTTTCTGCTAAATGTTTCCTCGCTCATTGGCAATACCCTGGAAGGGTTGGTTCGAAAAATTATATTTAGTGGGTTGATTCCTTTCTGCTTAAAGCCGTCCAAATAAGCCATTTCAGCGAAAACGCTGCTTCTTGCCGCTTGCGACCGAGTCCCGAGATTCATGGCGCTCGAGCACGTTCGGTCTCCGTGGCGCCGGCATCCGGCGCAAATTTAGCTGATGAACGTGGTTCAAAAATCAGGTGGCGCGATTTGTCAGCCTGCGATTTTGCGCCCCTGACGTGGGCCCCGGTTGCCCTGCCCTAGCTACGACTCTGTTTATAACGATGACCAGTTTTTCCCAATGGCCCGTAATGATCAATATGAATACAGTAAAATGGTAAATTTCCTTAGTCAGGACAATGAGTCGCCCTACTTTGTTTAATATTGTACCGTGTGCTATACACTTTAAACAATTTCTTGTATACTTTTTCACTTTTTCTTTCATACGAGGGAACCAATAAACGCCTGTTAAATATTCTATGGTTTTGCTAATGCCTTGGTGATCTATATCGTCGTGACTGGCGTTAATAACGTTGTGTTCCATTGTGCTTGGAACATAAAATAGTAATTTTCAATTATATTTTTTATAAACTAAACCGTTACTTTAAAAAAATATGTCCTAATTTACTTCGAGTTTCTTTTTAATTTCGCTAATTTCATTGTCGAAATATTGTAAAATTGATAAGTTTCTTTAAAACTATTTTCAGTTGGGTAAAATAGTATATGGGCGATTCTCACAAACGGTTCATATTAATAATGTTTTTCTTTCAAAAACCCAAAAATAATAAGATAAACTTCTTATTTATTATACACCTTTGTTTTGACCATACAAATGCGGATGGATGCCCGGTTAAACACTTTTCTTAGAATTTTCGCAAAAATCCCGTTTTTTAAGTCTTATTCGCGGAGGTGAGAATATATTCACGGAGGTGTGCAAAAATAGGCAGACTGGCAAAATTAGCGTATATATGTGCAAAAAAAAAAAAAAAATTGGCTTTTACTCAATGTTTTTCCTGGTTTTGAAGAGCAAAATATATTCGCTATATTTTTAAAAGTCTTAAATATTTGAAGGATACATTATATTTATTGAAAATCCGCTTTGAGAGAACATTAAACATAAAAAAACATTTCTTAACAAAATAAACCATTAATCTTTTACAAATGAACAAAAACACTTTCAATCCTTAAGATTTAAAAGAAAATACAAATCTTAAAACATAGAGATAGAAATTCCTTTTTTTTTAATTGTTTGTAAACCGGTTCAACAAGTTAACGTTATTCACGGTTGGGTTAACACTGAAGAAATTCCTTAACCTATTTCTTAAAAAAATCACTTTTCAAGAAAACCTTAAGTATAGCAGACTGAAATTTACTTATTATCACAAACTTTTTAATAAGGCAGACTCCAGATTAAATACATATTGAGCTCTACTATTTACATTTGGATTATCAAGTTTTTTGAGTATGTCATAATTGTCTATGTGATAAATTTCTTCTTTTTCTGGAAATATAAACTTGTTATCTCCAAATACTCGTTTCATATATTTGATTGTGCAATAGTCATCAAATACTTCTTCTACTAGGGCAACAACATTTTTAACTGATTTTTCCCCTCACTTGTACTATAACGATATCATTAACCTGAGCTTGAAAAGGTTCGTTTTCATTGCAACTTTCTACTTCAGCATCTTCTTCATCTGAAACATCTCCAACACTGCTAAGAGCTGTTGCTTGAGTAGACACCAGAGTAGCGAATTTTCTTTTTGGGCGAAGCTTTTAATTCACTAACACTAAAATTTCCAAGCCTATAATGGGAACAGGTATTAGTGCAAATTAAATACGAGAGCTGTCTCACCTCAATAAATGAATTGGTTCTTTCCCAAAAAAAATCATGGGTTTTCATTAATCCTTTAAAATTTGGTAACACTTTTGGCAAATAAGACTCTATTTTGTATAAGTTATCAAGTTTTAATCCGAAAATTTTAATCCCTTTGCATTTTTGAGATATGTTGATCACAAAAGTTTCTAAATCAGGGACGTCACCTCCATTCGCAACTAGAGCATCTGCTGTTCTTTTTAGACAGCCTCCCACTCCATCAGGACCACCTTTACCATGTCCTTTTTCACTAAAATGCCATCTAATTATTTTAAAGCTTAGAAGCTTTGGCAAGTAAGCTGCTACTAGCCATATCATTTTTCTGTTGCGATACTGCGTTGATGGTTCATCGCTTAGAAAGTGAATATAATTTATTGTCTCAATTTTTGTTTTTAAATAGCTGATAACTGGTTCTAAATGTCCCATAATAGCGGCGGGATCGTGTCGTAAATTGGGGGTAATTGTACAAAAGCAAGTTTTGACCAATTGTTTTTCTTCATTTAAATTATAAATTATAAGTGACAACTGTATGCAGAGATAATTGAGGTTTTGACCCTCCGAAGTGAGCTGATTGTACCTCTTCTCCGTACTTACAGTTGTAGTTTTCGGAGAAATCTATATGCAATAAAACTTCATCCAGTCTAAGGTTGTTCTTTATAAATTGAATAGTTCGCTGTTGGTGAATAATATTTCGGACGTGTTAAAGAAATGGATTTAATGCGTCGTGAAATATATTTGACAACTATCGTTTAGTTGCCTTTATTTTGTCTTTTACTGTTTTACTACACATCTTTGGCTGTCCTTTTATTACTAATTCAACCCGTTTAGTCACCCATTTTTCATACAGTATTGTGTCACCTGCTTCTGAATCGTCAATCCGTGTGCCAATTGTTAAGTACCTACATTTGTCACAGGACCGTTCTAGGCACTCCTCATTAATACTGTTTTAGGGGCAACATATACTTTTGCTAATTTCTTGAGGCGTACTTTCTCTAATCATTCCAAGAATTTTCATTTTTTTTTAACTATTAAGGCAAAGTTTGTATGCAAGACACATACACATCTATCACGTTTGTTTACAGATGGTTGTAAAATCCAAAAAGGTCGACATCTGCAGAATGTCGCGTAGCTTATTATGATTTGGTATTTGTTTAAAAAGATCTTATAAAGATTTTTCAATGTGTCATTTAACCATCGTTTTTGTTTTTTAATCTTATTAAGTCTAACAAAGTCAAGTTTGCCTGGACAAAGTCGGCTGCATTCATCCGTTTCAAGAAACGACTGAACAACATTTCTTATTTTAATAAAATTCTCGTTTCTCCTTCTTTTGTTTGTCTTTAATCTTACAAAACATGATATTTCGTTCTTTAACTGAGTCTTCTTTCTTAGGTTTGATACTCGTTGACCAAATACATTTGTCCAGAATAAACGTTTTTCCTTGGTAGTATTCTTTTGTTGGTAGTTTTCTGATAACTGCTTTTTCAATACTTCGCCAAATATCAGTTGTCTTTTAACTTCTGGGGTTACTTTTTGATTCTCTAATAAGTTATCAACGTTTTTTAGGGGAGTAGATTTTATAGATTTACTTTTAGATGAAAATCTCTTAAATTTTTGTTTATATTTCAGTTTTTTAGTTTTTTCAGTCTTTCTTTTTTTCTTTAAATTTTCAATTTCTGTCCGCAGTCTTTGTAAATGTTTTGTTCTTCGCAGCCTTCCGTCTCGAGCCCTACCATCTTCATGTAGATTTAAAGGTCCAGCTATTTGATTGTCAAGCGGTGCAGGACTTGGCGGTGGAGTGTCTTCGTCAGGTCTTTTATAAATTCTTTTTCATTCTTCTTTAGATCATAACTTAGCTTGCTGCTTTCCCTCCATTTTTTGCGCTGTATTATTTTTTCCCTTTCGGATAATTCTGTTATGCTTTTCAGCTTCCCGACTCCAACTGGCTCATACTTGTGTCCTCTTGCAGACATAACAATTCTAGACTATTCTATTGGACCAACCGAGGTCAAACGATCACTTGATTTACACGCAGCTTTATAAATTAAAAAAATAATCACGGAGTTGAGAGAAAATCAGGGTACATGTGAAAATATGTGAATTGAAAGATAATAAAAATATTTGACAGTATTTCAGTAATGGAAACTTTCTTATAATACACTATTAGTAGTGCCTCTAAGGTCAAAAAGCATAGGATGCTTATATTTACGTCTAAAAATTAGACATTTCATAATAAAAACGACGTGGGTACGCTTTACGGATTTGAGATTTCTTGACTTTGATAATATTTCCAAGATAATTCACAAAAATTACGCAGAAAACAACTTTAGTAGTGAAAAGTTAAAGTCATTCTAAATATTTTAAGCTATTTTACAAGCTAATTGTTACACTTGGAAAATGATAAAACATATGGTACACAAAAAAGAGCGTTTGGTGAGAATCCATATGCGAAGAACATATAACATGAAGAACTTCAGCCCCGAGGTTTACCGGCGTATACCGCGAAATTACTCGTCCATCAGGATCGCAGTTTTAGGCCCTTTGTGAACTTAGTAACCAGTTAAATCCTCTCAAGGTATTCCAGAAACAAACCATTCTAAAGATGGCTTCGGCTAAATCGATTAGAGGTGTTGCCAGAACATATTTTAAACGGTGTTATATAATTTCGTTTTCCTCCCGTTAACATTGTAGCTCAAACTTGCTGCTTTTATTCAAATGACAAATTCGTGAGATATATAGAAATTACAATAATTCAGAAATATGTGCTCTTTGGTATAACATACGGCGCCTTTTGTTTTGCTTGCGCTTGCAATTCTCGGACTTCGGCCGTTGGCCCGCTCGATATTTAAAATTGTTTGAAGTGGACGTTGCCCATTCTATCGAATTTGTCAAAGGGAAAGCTGCTACGACGCCCAATTTCAGTTTTCGAGATGGCACGGCTTAGGTATGTGCATACGCACTTTGAATGATTTATAAAAAACTTGCCCCGAACCGGCTTCGAACTCGCTTTCCTTTTTAGTGCCGCGGACCCACGTGCATCAGCTGCTTCTTGCAACTCGATCAAAACCCTTCGATCTCTGTTTCTCTCTCCTCTCTCTCCTCTACCCCCCTCTCGCTCTCTCTCTCTCTCTCTCTCTCTCTCTCTCTCTCTCTCTGCAGCCGAGTTCTCGGAATTCTCCGGCTAGTTTCGTGTTTCATCTTGTACATAACCAATCATCTATAGTTTTACAACTGGATAGGACTCGTCACCCTTTTCGTTTGAAGCATTTGCGGGTGTATGCAACCCGCATTACTTACGTATTAGTTTCTCTTTTTAACTAGTTGTGTTGCATTCTTTCCCATTAGAAAGCGTATAGCTTTAAATTTTAGCGCCGTCTTTTAGAGTTACAATTTTTTAACAGATTTCTATGTAAACATAATTTTAGACAAGTGTTTCAGTAAACAGTCAAATATATAACATACAATTTTATTAGTAAAATATACATATAATACCGAATGGCCATAAATATCTGATATCACATTACCTTTGGAATCAACACCGCTTTATTAAAGTGATGAATTCAACTAAACTAAATGTCATTAATGTCATCACAACTGAAATTTCTATCTGTCAAAAATTATTACAGATTGCAATAAGTAATGGAGTTAGAACAGGAGATTTTTATAATCGAGTCGTAGGCTAAACTGCAGAATCCGGGGCACATTCTCCTCCTCTTATTGCATTTTATTACATTGCATATAATGCTAACCAACATTTATAAGTAGCTAAATCCATGGCTACCGGGATCTCAGATATTTATGGCCACCCGGTACTACATTAAACAGAATAAAATAAAATAGTTTTTGTTAATTTATGCCTTAAAGTTGCTTTAAAACCCTGCATTCTCTCTGTTACTTTCTTAGCGGAAGTAGTATCCTCATTTCTGTGTAATAAATAGCAATTTGTTTAATTATCTGAACTTCGTGTAAATCTTCAGATAGAAATTCTTCTGATATGGGATGTTTAGGTTGAAATAAATGTAATTTATTCATAAAGTTCCTTACTGCACAAGTAATTATTCGATACTGAATATTGTTTCTGAGCTTTTGTTCCACACATTGCAGCTTAAACTGCTTTTCACAGAAGCATATAATTTTAAAAACGATATCAGAAGCATACAGTAATCCACCCCTTGTAACAAAGTTAACAAATTTACTATATTTGTATGTCATATTATAATTATGTTCAGTATCATTGGCAGCTCGTAATATAATATTCTTACAATCAATACAGTTGAGCGTATTTAAGAGTTTCCTTACAATATATCCCGAAATAGAATACAAGATATTTTCTTGTAAATCACTTAAATTAATGCTATTAATCGCATCAAATAATTCAAGCAAATATTGATCATCATCACCTTGGTCTTTGTTTAATGCCCTTTTCTCTGCTCGAAAGTCAAAAACAGAATTTAGTTTATACCCAAAATCCACACAATTTACATTCACACTAGGTGTAATATTGTTCTTGAAAAGTAACTTTCTCATCGCCCACTTAGATTGGATAGCGTTAGGGTTATTGTTCCAGCCTCCCATAGAACGAATAAGGGGACAAAAATCAAGGTGATCCTGTGAACACTTAGTATAGGTCAAAAAATACTTTAGGCCATTGCGGACATTAAATAAATCAAACACTAGATTTTTCATGCTTTGCATCGTCACTATAAAACCTAGAACGAAGGTTTTCCTAGGGTGGTTTAAAATTGAAATATTATTAATTGTTAAGGTTTTTAAATATTGTTCGGTTTCTTCAAAACAACTTCCCCGACAATCGACAGTGTGCATCCTTAGAGGTATTTTAAAACCTTTACCGAAAGGAGTCATGGAATTTAAAAGATCAAACACTCTGTCTACTATTCGAATAAAACGAACAGTGCTTTCACTACCCTTAAAATCGGAATGTCCAATTCCTCTTAAATATTCGATAGCATCAGCAACGCCACTGCTGAGTACTTTTGTACTGCCAGACGATCATTCATTACTTCGACACGAAGTGCACGAAGTATTGAAATTCCCTCATATCGAAAACCACTCTGAGTCAAATATCTCTAAAATTCGTGCCAACCGACTAATGAACCCAGTATATCAAATCTCCGTCTCGGCGGTGCGGATCTTTTGGTGAAGATCCCAGACCACTAGATCCCTCCCCCGTATTGGGGGGTGCCTAAACGTGCTGTGCGGGGTATGTATGTTCGTATGTGTACACGATTCCGGTCGCCAGGAACCTTCCTGAAGTGTTGGATCGTTTTCATACGATAGTTCCTCCGAAAATGAAGGCAGCATCAACTTTTGAAGTATGGTCGTCGGCAAAATTTTTTTTTTTTTTTTTTTTTTGATAAATAACTGGTTCATAATATTTCATTGTATTAGCGAAACGGAGAGATGCTGAGTGTCGAAGTATTCTTGGAAAGCACGGAAGGGCGCTTTTCTTGGGTGGGGGGTACCGTATATTTTTTTTATTTTTAAAGGCGATGTGCGACTGAATAAGAGAATTCGTTAGTTGTAAGTCCTCTTGTTTTTGAATGTGGTGCAAATTTTCAACGTATTTAAAATTTATGTTGCCGTCATGAGATTAGTGTGAACATTCAGCAAACGTATTCCTCGCTAATTTCACCATATGGCATGCATCTAACATGCAATGTACCTGATACTCTGCAGATGGATGTTTGAAATAAGGTTTGAATTCTACGGAGTCTATAGTGCATCCAAGTAAGCGGTATGTTTGTATATTACATGCCGTACCATCACAGGTGATTCATCTAATATCAATGCCAACAGAATGCAACTTTTGCAAACACATTTTTACAAACGGAGCTTGTATTTGTGCAGAAGTTTTGTTTATAAAAAAGTATGCCACTGGACACTTATTTTGATATGAAACTATCTGAAAAACTAAAGCTTCACTTGCAAAACATTCAGCATCTGGAGTAGTTATTCCACCATAGTCTTCATAGCCAACATATTTATCATTTGCTTTATCCCATACAACCTGCTTTCTTATACCCATCGCGTCGAAAATTAAAGCACAATTTTTTAAATAGTGCTTGAATTCCACTTCTTTTTCTAAGTAAATAAAAATCTCTTCTAAAAACCCTGTGTCACATTTAATCGAGGACAACCACTTTCTAATAGTACGTTCGTTTGGCAAATGAAATTGTTGTTTTAAAAATCGGTACGCCTTGGGAGAGTAAAAATAAACAGTAAGTGCGAACTGCTTCATTGTTTCTGTGTAGCTTCTGCGGTTTGGTGAAACTTCCTGGTTTTTTGACTGATTTATAACGAAGTCACGGGGAAAACCAACAAAATTATTCTGTAAAACAGTGGTTAAATCACCCGCTTCATTAACATTTTCTCTTGGGCTTCTTATTAACTGTTTCATTGTCTTGATCTTGGTATTTCTTCTACGTAACTTTTGATTGAGAACTTTGATTTTCTGCCGTAATTTTCGTTTCCTATGAGTATCACCTTTCTGCGGACTACACTGAGTAGCGTTGCTGTTAACATTCAAATCAACATCCATATCAAGATTCTGAAAGTAAGATTACTCATTAAAATAAATTGTTAATTTCGTGCATCATACAATATCTCGGGTAACCTACCTCAGGCACAGTATGTTCATTTTCAGAGTGCACGAAAGAAGTTGAACTTGCAGTTGCTTTTACTATTATTCGTCTTGGTTTTTTGTTGACCTTTGTTAAATATTTAGGAAAATTAAATACACTCGGCACTGCATCCGGTTTCAAAAGTGCAATATTTGTCTGTCTAAATAATTTTCGCTTGTAAAGTGGTCACTGCACAGTTTGCTGTATTGTGTGGGTTTCCAGTTCTCTCGTTTTACAGCATTAATCCACTTATTTAAGAGATCTGGTTTTTTGTGAGGAAAACTGAAATACAATTGAGGTTAGATAACTTAATTCTCAGTTTATACTACAGTGAAACACAAACCTGTGAAATTTTATGTTGTTTTCTTTACTTTGTAAATTTTTTCAACCATATGCAACACCGTATATCGCCATTTTGCTTTAAACAATAATAATTCACGCGGCGTGTTTATACGTTAGAAAGAGATAGCAATACGTAAGTTATGCGGGTTGTTTAAACGACGCACCTGCTTCAGTACTGCAACACCTATAAAGCACCAGCGTCCTATCCAGTTGTAAAACTATAGATCATTGTACATAACATCCGGCCTGGCCGTTTGGATTTCATGCAGTTTTCGGAGCTTGGACGCCCTCGATATTTTTAGATTTGGTTTTAAACTCGTGGGCGCGAGCAGCTGCTACTTCTCAGTTTGTTGGTCGCTAAAGCGACTTATTGTCACGCTTACGGCGGTTTATTGTTCTCTGCGGAAATTTAATTAATTCTTTTTAAACTAGAATCTTTTACTTTTAAAACTTTTTCTATTTTCTCTTTTATTCGTACACATAATTCGTCTTTTAAATCTTTTCTTACGTTTTCCTGTAAAAAAACTTTTTTTCATGTGGATCTTTTGCTTTTTAAATCTTTCTTGTCGTTTGATACGATCGTCAGCCGGAATTTAAAAATTAAGCCGTCAAACTCGTATCGAGGGTGAACAATAAGCCATAAAAATCCCAAATTCTACAGAAACCAGCCCAGATGACAATTCTCGAGCCTTTGCATAAATCATTTTGGTAGCCAAGAAAATAAGGGCGGAAGCAATAAATTCCAAAAGGCAGTAACAAGTCCACTCAAAAAAGCTCAAGCCGTTATCCGTCACTCACTTGTATTTGTAAAAACGTCAGAGCAAGTACTCGAAAAACGCATGGGATGGGAAAACGACAATTAAGCTACATAATGAAAGCATCCCAAAAGTGTCCAGGCATTCGCCGGGACCATAATTTACGGAGCGGGGTAACAGATCCTCCGGTGCTCTACCAAAATCATGAAATTAACTGACCGGCGTAATAAAGGCCGAAACCAACCGTCACCGGTCACTGGCCAAAAAGAGCCCTTAAGGGCGCTCGGGCAAACTATTATATATGCAGAAACGGCAACATTGACTCTAATTATTGGTGCCGCGGAAATTGAACTATCCAGTGTTGCGTATCAAAAATGGCGCAAAACTACAAGGAAGACGAAGGACTGCGACACTACCCAAAATCTGGCGAATGAGCAGGCCGCGGAGGGAAATACGTTTGGAAATTACACAGTCGCCCCGTGTTGGGTATCAAAATTTAAGTCTTTGGTCCAGTAAAACAATGCAGCCAAAATCAAGCCACTAATTAGACACCCCAGGAAATCAGCTTTACGCATTTGCTAATTAGACGCGCCAGTAAATGAGCATCCCGTATTGCACAATCGCCTAATTCGTCCCAATCACGTCGTGTTTAGATGCAAAATTTAAGTAAATTTACCAGCAATATAATGCGGCCAAAATCAACCCGCTAATTTGACGCGCCAGGAAATGAGCATCACGTATTGCACAATCGCCTAATTCGTCCCAATCACGTCGTGTTTAGATGCAAACTTCAAGTAAATTTACCAGAAATATAATGCGGCCAAAATCAACCCGCTAATTAGACGCGCCAGGAAATGAGCATCACGTATTGCACAATCGCCTAATTCATCCCCATCACGTCGTGTTTAGATGCAAAATTCAAGTAAATTTACCAGCAATATAATGCGGCCAAAATCAACCCGCTAATTAGACGCGCCAGGAAATGAGCATCACGTATTGCACAATCGCCTAATTCGTCCCAATCACGTCGTGTTTAGATGCAAAATTCAAGTAAATTTACCAGCAATATAATGCGGCCAAAATCAACCCGCTAATTAGACGCGCCAGGAAATTAGCATTAAGCATGGCCCCAATCGAATAAATGAGCGCCCCCAGAAATGTGTCTTCGCGCCACGGGCCAATAAGCATCGAGGGGGCGGGGCACAAAGGAGCTGGCCCCTTTAAATAGAGAAACCCTGGCATCAGAAAATCACTCTCGGTCCGAGTCCCAGCAACCAACAGCCATCCAAGGATCAACAGCCGCCTCCAGTCCAATCCACCTAGAAGGAAGCTGCCCTGCCGTTTCCCGATCTGGCGCTTCGCTGGACTTAGAGCCTATCGCCCTTGCTGGACTTAGCACAGCCGCTTTCCTGGACTCTGCCGCCAGCCGTCTTCGCAGAACTTGGACGTCCAGCCACTTCTGCCGCCGCCCCCGAAAGGAAGATCATCGCCCGTACCTGCCGCCTACGCGTTCCCAGGACGTCGAGCCACTTCAGCCGCCGCCCCCGAGAGGACAAGCGCCCGCTGCTGCAGCCCCAGCCGCTTCTAGGACGCTGCGCCCTTCAGCCGCCGCCTCCAAAGGATCCCACCAGCCGGACGCTGAGCCACTGTCGCCGCCGCCCCCTTCCCGGAGCAACCGACCACCTCCCTGGGACTGAAGCCCGCCGGCCTACAATGTCGACCCCCGACCGGACACCAGCGTAAGCCTTGACTTGGCCCCGTTGATTTTTGTCTTACGACTACACCCCTCTACATTTTAGGGCCAGCCGCCTCCGAGAACTATTCGGGCCATCCCCGAAGCCGCCCCCGGACTCGCCTCTGACCAAGCTTGCCCGCGCACGGTACCCAGCGCCGCGCGACGCCGGCTCCCCTCACCGATGGCGTTCCTGCGAGGATAGGATCCTCACTCCCCTGCGCGCAATTACCCCGGACATCGGCGACACCACCTCCGATAGCGACCCAGAGTTAGACTCCCCCGAGCGGGGCCATCTGGTGCAGCATCTTCGAGACGCTCCCTTCGCCCTCCTCCACCGTCCCCCGAACTACAGACCCCCTCGCCCCCGGACCCTCACTTGGGACCTGGAGATCCGCCTGACGGACGCAGATGAAGCCGAGCTACAGGCTCTATGGCAGACGGCCTGCGACGATAGCTCCCCCCGTCGCGGCCCTCGCTAGAGAAAGACAGCCGTCCCACAGACATCCCCTCTAACCCCCCGGACGCCGCCTCACTCCAGCCTCCGCCCCCGAGAGACCGACCGGCACCCTCGGCGACCTAAGAAGGCTCCTCGGTCCCGCTCGCCGCCGCGAGACCACCCCCGTTACAAGCCCCGGCCCTTGACCCGGACCAACCCCCGGAGGCTCAGAGCCACCGCAAGGCCACACTCCCCGCCGTCCGCCGCCAGGAACGCCCGCCCTGCCGACCAGGCGGACTTAGGCCCACGGTTCTAACTTAGTTTATTTTTATTTTATTTTTTTTTCTCTTATTTCTAGATATAAGTTCCCGGTTAACTGTAATTAGTTTTAAATAAATGTATTAAAAAAGTGTCCTCTGGTTTATTCGACTGCCGCCATTACCACCGCCACCGTTGAGCTTTTTCATATGGATTCTTTGTTTCTTACGTTTTAGTGTAAAAAAACCTTTCTTCATATGGATTTTTCGTTTCTAAAATCTTTTCTTACGTTTTAGTAAAAAAACCTGTTTTTCATATGGATCTTTTGTATCTTAAATCTTTTCTTACGTTTTAGTTTTAAAAAACCTCTTTTCATATGGATTATTTGTTTGTTAAATCTTTTCTTGCGTTTTAGTTTAAAAAACTAGTTCATATGGATCTTTTGTTTTTTAAATATTTTGTTACGTTTTAGTAAAAAAGCTCTTCACATATGGTTCTTGCGTTTTTTAAATCTTTTCTTACGTTTTAGTTTAAAAAAACTCTCTTTTCATATGGATCTTTCGTTTTTTAAATCGTGATATAACATCGGCCAACTCGATCTGAAATTTATTTAGATCACTCGATACTCGACGCCATTAAGAAGATGTACGTGACCAATCGCCGTGCGAACATTACATCAAAGAAGGTTGAAATTATAGTGCAGAACTAAAAGTAAACGAGAGCCGACATCGGCATCTAGAAAACTATTTACTACATATATGTATGACTACAGAATATCAGCCTAAAAAGTGAGATTTAGCGTGAAAAGGTATTCGTCCGTATTAAAAATCAATCTCGAAGAAGCGAAAGATCACAAAAAAAGTGAGAACGGCACGCGGTGTTCCCAAGCGGTAACCCATCCAAGTACTGACTGCGCCCGACATTGCTTAACTTCGGTGATTGGACGAAAATCAGATTCAAGATTCAAAAACATTTATTTACAATAATATATACAATTAAATTACAACACATAAATGCAAAATATAACTATATATTTCATTCTATGCTATGTCAATTTTTATTATGTCGTTTAATATAAAGTTTCATGCCCTTTATTTTTTGGGCTCACACTTCGGTTAATTAATTAATGCGCATGGCTTAATTGCAGATTTTTTACTTTTCTGCGAGCGCTGACTTTCGTCGTTTTAGGTATGCTTAGCGGGTTTTAGTTGTTTTTTACAGGAAAAGTTATAAGTTAAAAACCTGTTCTACGTGTCGCCTGGGGGAGTCTGACGTTTTCTGTTTGTGTTAGATTTTGTTCTGTTAGTTGTGGTCGCCACTGTTCGAGGTGGGGTTACCTATCCAGGACCCAAGTCACCATAACTAAGTCAGTGGCGTTCGTTTCTTTGAAGGTATATTGGTAAGTTCTGGTATGGTAGCTTGTGTTTTGTAACGTCGGCGTTGTGTTGTCTCGTTTCTGTCAGTTATCTTGTTAGTGGGTTGTGGTGAAGGTATGTTTTGTAGAATTTTTGAGCTGTTTCTGTCACGTACTGCCTTATAGTCGGCATCTGTGTTCTGTCGTGTAGCTCTGTAATACTTGTATATCTGTCTGCATTTTTAATGAGTCGTAGGCATTTATTTTGGAGCACCTGCAGTTGTTTTAGCGTGGTATGTCATGATCGGGCGTATTACTGCCGTGTACAAGAGTTTTTTATTCTGCTGTTCATTTTGCTAGTTTGGGCCATCAGAGGGTAGATATTTTTTATTGTCGCGTGTGTCTTTCGTATTGTCTCCGTTACGTGTTGCCTGTATGTAATTCAGTCTGTTCGGTTTTATCCGAATTGATTTTTATTTTCCATTTTTTGAAAAATGTTTTGAGTCATGTTCATGTGGATTTGTGTCTGGACTGAAGCCATTTGAGCACTAAAAGAGTGGATGTAAATGACCTTATCGTCCGGGAAAAGCGCAGTACGTGTTTTTGATAACATTGGGAGGTCATTTATGTAAAAAGTGAACAGTTTTGGGCCCAGGATTAAGCCTTGGGGTACACTTGCCTTTATTTACATTAGCTGCGAGCGAAAATTGATAACGGCCACCCTGAATTTTCGGTTTTTTAAATTGCTGTCTAACAGTTTTACTATGTGCGGGGGAGGGGGGTGTCCAGTTTTAGTAAATTAAATATGAGTCATTCTAGCCATACCTTATCGAAAGCGTTTTCGATGTCTAGAAGGACCATCGCCGTTACTTTGTCTTTTTTGAAATTTTTTATGACGTCGTTAACAATTTTCGCTGCCTGCTGCACGGTGTCGTGCTTGGCCCTGAACCTAAACTGTTCGTTTATTGTCAGTTTTAGTTTCCTGTCTATTTCATTTAATCTCAGCAGTATTACTTTTTCAATTAGTTTTGCTAGTCTGGGGAGTAGGCTGATAGGCCTGTAACTCGTCGGCGCGGATGGAGATTTTTTAGGTTTTAGGATAGCTATAACCTCTGCAATTTTCCAGGTGGTGGGAAAATGTAACCTTAGACAAGTGTTTATTATATACGTCAGTTGTACGGCGCTTTTTTGGTTAGGTTTTTTAGTATTAAGTTAGGGATTCTGCCCAGGCCGGGGGATTTGTTATTGGACAGCTGTTTTATAATTTTTGCGATTTCAACAGGGGATGCGATTAATTTTGCCAGCATTTTTCTGAGATCTGGTATGTGCAGTTGCGGAATAGATCCACCGTTTCCCTGATTTTTCGTTGTTCTTGCGACTCGGCCCCTGCGTCTAGTAGGTGGACTTCTTCAAAGTTTCTTCCTAGGACCTGCGTTTTTTCTCGGTCTGTGACAGCTTCCGTGTCCGCCTAATTCAATGTTGGCATCGCGGGTCGTTTTTGAGGAATTTTGCAAATCTCCACAGGGAATTGTCGTTAGGGTTGAGAGCCTCAAGCTTCGCCGTCCAGGTTTGCTCTTGGTGGTTTTTAATTAGAGCCCTGACTTCGCGGTTTTTCCTTTTTAGTTGGTCCTTTAGTTGGGGATCTGCTGTTTGTTGCCATCGCAGTTTTGTTCGATTCCGTTCCGCGATTACGTCGAGTATGGCGCAGAGTCCGGGAGGCATTTAAACATTGTGGTATACATTTCGGCACCCGTGGCTATCTCATTGGTCAATTTAAATCTCCTACCAATTATGACCGGAGTGCTGAAATCAATACCAGAATGTTGAATGGTGCTGAAACGCAGGTCGGAATGTTATATCATAGCAGTGTTTGCATATTTATGGTTTATCTCATTCAAATAAATGAAATATGTATGTAGGTAATTGAAAAGATAAAATGGAACATTTAATAATAAACAATAACGACAATATAGTATTTATTGAATTACAAAAAAGGAAAAGTTGAAACGTAGACATTGAAACAGAAAAAAAACAACTATTTCCTATAATAAGTAATAGTATATTATGATACGAGTTTTATAAGGCGCTTTTTGGAGTGCCCTAAGGGAGTAACTGCCACAAAATGCCTTATAAACGAGGTATCATACAGTATTTTTTCGACTTTGCTTCTATTTTCTTAAAAAAAAGTTTCTATAGAAAACTTGAATTATTAATTGATACATCGGGTAATAATAAAAACAAATGAACTATTATAGGTATGTAGCAAATCAGAGGTATTACTTTTTAATGGCCCACTCCATGGGATTTGGCATTTGGTCGAGTGTTGGCAACACTTTCTGCTAAATTATGACGTCTTTTCTTTGGTTTCTTCGGCTCTTCCTTTGGTGGTCTACCGAAAGGTAGTCTTTTACACCCCCTGGTAATTCCCACTTTACGTCGACTAATAGAAGTAGGTTGTACTTTGATCTTCATATTGCTTCTGTGACGAATTGGCAATGAACTTCCGGCAGTGGATAAAAAAGATTCCCATGCTGTTTTTGTGGTAATATTTTTTAATCTTTGCAAACATTTCTGTCTGGTTGAAGTTGAGGTCCCAAACTTCTTGTGATGTTCTTGCATTAGCGTGCAGATTTCCTGGAATCGTCCATCTTCAGATTGGTTTTGATCCAGATTAATAGTTTCGTCAACATTTTTTGAAGATAATGCAATGTTGTCGTTGGTAAAAATTGATTCATTTTGGTGAATCATATTTAAATTTACATCGGCTTCTTTAATTATTTCTGAGGGATGTTGACCACTAGAGACCAATGGCATGTAATATGATATGGGCTGAACATTTTCGCCAAATTCTAGTTTAGCCATAGAATAACGAGATTCCACAGATACTGCGGGTGCGTTAATTAAAGTTTCATCGTAGTAAGAATAAACTGCTGCCTGATGTTTGCAAAATCGTCCAAGGTTACCATTCAAACAGGTACAAACGCAAACGTTTCCATCAACATAATAAAATTCATCTTTTTTTGTCGCACTAGGAACTTTATACATTTTTTCACCAATACAAGAAATATCATCTTTGTGAATACTAGAAGCTTTATGTAACAGCTTTTGTAGTAGTAATCTCGGAGTCGCATTTCTTGAGTTAACAAAGTTTCTGATTCTTTTTTGGTAATAATTTTCCATGCAAGTCACAGTAAAGCCGATTAAAGCAATTATATTGTACGCTTTATTACTCGATAACACGATGTCTTTAAACAACCGAACGCTTACTTCACAAAAATTATTAGTCTGATGACCATGGGTACTCCCATCGCGAAATGCCATGCACCAGTCTTCGTTTCTTTTCCAATAATTTTCTACATATGCAATCCATTGCGGGTATTTTTTCACTACTTTAGTTGTCGAGTCTTCAGATGTCTCACCTTTGCCAGAGGACTCAGCTGTCCCATTTTCAACCGCATCTCCAAATGTCCCATCTTCGTCCGAGACTTTGCCATCACAAAGTTCATTTATTTCAAGTGTGTCATTTGTGTCAGAGACTTTCGCCATCGCCATCGTCTTGGTTTTTATAATTTTTTCCCGTTGCAATATAAAATGACTTGGTAGCAGCGAGAATATCTTGTGAAGCCAATATATCTCTGAATGCATTGTAAAGGCTACGGCGATCCTTTGCATCAATGTTATGCTTTTTCTCAAACAGCCAACGCCACACTGCTTGCAAAATATGAAATCGACATAAAAACGTTTTACTTTCTGGCCAAACGTGCCTAAGTGCATTTCTTTCCGCATCACTGTCGTCTGTGAGGAAATTTGTTGGATATCCCTGACCACCAAAGCCATTTGGCACACTAGATTTTAATAATTCAAATCCAGCTTTATAGTCTCCTTCTGATTGACCTTTTGTAATTAAAATAGCGAGAGGTACAGCTCCAACAGCACATGGCGTTAAAATGAATGTCACTGAATGGCCACTTGCATCACAAGAGGCGGTGCTGTCTGCGAAAACGATATCTTTTGCAAAATCCAGTTGATGCGCTCTTTGCATAAGTTTAGTTACGATTACAACACAGTAAGGATTCTCTTGATATTCAAGTGTTATACCATCTTTAATATAAAGCGCCTGCTTCTCTTTCAATTTCTATAAAAAAGAATATATACTTTACCACAAAAATAATAAAAGGAAAATGTTATCTAATACCTCTATCGAACCTGCTCCAAATCGAGGCCCCAAATTAACTGTTCTCCATTCATTAAACCAGTATTGTATTGTGCGATATTGCGGATTTATTATTGCATTTGCAAATTGTGAGCTATCTACGCCGAATTCTAATTCCAATTTTGACTCGTGAAAGTTAATATATTCCTTAATGGCCATACCATCATTAAAATATGAGTCAAAACGCAATCTAACGTCATTCGTAGGACGCAGGAAAGAAGATGCTTCTGCAGTTGTCAAAGTATGATTGTGCTCTCCTTTTAATCTAATAATGGCTGGATATCCACGCTAAAAAAAAGTTCTTGAAACTTAGAGAATAAACTAACACAGTGGGTAGGAATTTACCTTCACATACACATCTTTTTTCACAGTCTCCTTTGTCGTAAATTTTACTGTGATACTTAACTCAGCTTTACATCCTGTATTTTTTTATTTGCCTTTCTTGTTTTCTTCTTTCCCCACCCTTTTGTGATCACTGTGATGACAGACGAAATTTTTTGTGAAAGTTAAATGATTTATGACATTGAAAAACCTTGCGCCCTTAAAGACTGTTTTTTAGGTTAGGTATTTAACTTACCTACAAACAAACCGACAAGAATCTTGTAAACTAGATTTAACCCTCCAATTTGTAAAAGATTCTTCCTCATACTCCATTAACCAATCTTGCAAATTTTCTTCATTCATTAATTGTCCTCTATAAACATCGTTCGACACCTTAATTAGTTTATCCATTGTTTCCCACCGAGATGCACTATGCAAAAAATGTTTTTACTGCATGGGCAAAATAAACTTGCAACATTCCGACCTGCGTTTCAGCACCATTCAACATTCTGGTATTGATTTTAGCACTCCGCTCATAATTGGTAGGAGAGATTTAAATTGACCAATGAGATAGCCACGGGTGCCGAAATGTATACGACAATGTTTAAATGCGTCCGGGAGCTTGTCTTTTGCGGTGTCGAATGTTTTGAGTTTTTGTGTTTTTTAATTGTGTATTGCAAGGCTTCCGTGAAATTTTGTACTTCCTTTTCCAGTGCCTCATGGGAGGGTATGTTGTTTTCTATTTTGATTTTGGAGTCGAGGATTTTTCGAAAATGCTCCCAGTCTGTGTTTTGGAATGATCTTATTGTTTTGGTTGTATTCTGTTTGTGTTGTTGGCAGAGGTGGAAAATTACAGGGTTGTGGTCTGAATCGAGTTCGGGTAGGGATTCGAGGGCCGAGATTTGTTGGATGTTTTTAGCGAGAGCGATGTCAATTGTCGTCGGGGTCATATTGTTGTCAGGGTACACTGAACCAACATTAAGCGTAAATCAAACGAATAAGTTCGTTGTGTAGGTGAAATACTTCATTGAAATTGGTCCAACGAACGAATTTATCAAATCAACGAAAAACGTTTCATCGATTAATAATTGCATTTGTTAATCGATAAACAGTTCATCGTATTAATGAAAACGAATTCATTGAAAACAAATATCCGTTCCATTTATTTAACGAAATATGTCATTGCCGTAACGAACCCGTTTACTTTTCAATAACTACAATTAATTGATTCAATAATTTTAGGTTATTGATTTTACGGATATATTTCATAGTTTTACTAATGCCAGTAATAGATGAAATGAATAAAATTATTAATGCAATGAATGTTATTCGTTGGTACAGTAATCGTTAGATATTGATCTGGTGTATATTGTTCATTAATGTTACGAAATCTAGTGCTTGTTGGAGCGAATGACGTAGTAAGTACCTACTATGAACTTCTTCTTCTTCAGACCTTTGTATCCAGTGTTGGACATAATCCTCCCCTTTATTTTTCCATTCTTTTTTATCTCTTGCGGTTCTCATCCATTGTTTACCAACTATAGATTTGAAATCGTCTGTCCATCTTTTTGGTGGTCGACCAACACTTCTTCCGACTATTCGTGGTCTCCAGTGTAGAAGTCTATTTGCCCATCTATCGTCTGCTCTTACGACGTGTCCTGCCCAGCTCCATTTCTGTCTAGCAACTTTTGTACAATGTCCGTTACTCCCGTTCTTTCTCTAACCCACTCATTCCTCTTCCTATCTCTCAATGACACCCCCAACATTCTCCTTTCCATCGCTCGTTGAGTTATTACCAATCTATTCATTGCCTTGTTGGTTAGGGTCATCGTTTCGGTTCCATAAGTCAGTACGGGGAGCACACAGGAATCGAATATTCTTGCCTTTAAGTGAATTGGAAATGTTTTATCTTTAAATATTGTGGATAATCTACCGAAGGCTGTCCAACCCAACGATATACGTCTATTTAACTCCGCGTCTTGGTTGTCCTTTCCAATTTTGATTGTATGGCCTAGATATATGTACGAATTAACCTGTTCTATATGATCTCCGTCTATTTCAATGTTGAGGGGATTTTCGCTGTTTGTGATGACTTTTGTTTTTTGTTTGTTAATGTTTAAGCCAATCCTTTTCGCTTTATCAGTTAGTTGTCCTATCATTCTTTGTAGTTCAGACTCATCTTTAGCTATTAACACAATGTCGTCCGCGTACCTTAAATGTGTTAAACTTTGTCCGTCAACGTTAATACCCATTCCTGTCCAGTCCAATTCCTTAAATACATTTTCCAAGGCCGATGTAAATAGCTTCGGGGACAACGTGTCCCCCTGTCTAACACCTCTTTCTATTTGTATTTTCCTAGATGTTTCTTTTAACTTTATTGTGCTCGTTGCCTTTTAATATGAACTATGTTCGTCGATATAAAGAATTTTAGTAATAGTCAAAACGAATGTAGTGATTGTTGAAATGAACAACGTTGTGAATACTAGGAATTATATTCGTAGATATATAGAATTTTAGAAATTGTTAAAATGGTTCTAGTGATTGTTGGAACGAATAACATGGTGAATAGTATGAACTACGCTCGTAGATATAAAGAATTTTAGTAATTGTTAAAATGAATGATTTTATTAATAGATATAATGACTTTCCATCATTAATGCAACGATTACCAATTATTGAACATTATTGATATTATGAATGTTACTTCCTGAAATGCCTTTTGAGTTTTTGACGATAGAAGAAGAATAATAAACAGTATGATTGGTTTAATTTTTATTTTTTAAATCAATGAATTCAAACATATACGGGGTGGGTGTTTATGCATGGCTTTAGCAAAATTTCAGGGGTTATATTCGGTATTACCGTTAACTTGACATGGGTGCTCGCAGAACTCAAATTGATTTTCTGGGCAGCCCGAATAATATCTGAAAATTTATTAGTCATTCATAAACACCCTGTATAACTAGATGCCTACACCAAAACTATTTTAAACTTAAATCTATAATTACAATGTTTCCTCTTGTTCTTCTGTACTGTTTAAATATTCTGAAAGCATAAAAACGTTCGTAAAATTTTGTATGGATTTATGTTATAAAAAATGTTTCGAGAAAATTGTAAAACATAGTGGATTCTATTGGAAAATTTAAATTAAAAAGATAAATTATTTTAAAACACACGTCCACTGCCTTTAAAAAGTGGAAAAACTGGGTCTAGGACACAACCCCCACTGTCCGTAACGCCCACCATGTCCATAACCTCCACCATGTCCGTAACGCCCACCGACGGTTTGGTCCATAACCTCCACCGTGTCCGTAACCCCCACCGTCGGGTTTGTTCGTAATTTAAACTGTGCCCATAACCCCCACCGTCGGTTTGGTCCATAACCTCCACCGTGTCCATAACGCCCACCGACGATTTGGTCCATAACCTCCACCGTGTCCATAACCTCCACCGTGTCCATAACCCCCACCGTCGGATGTGTTCGTAATTTCAACTGTGTCCATAACCCCCACCGGCGATTTGGGCCATAACCCCCACCGTCGGATGTGTTCGTAATTTCAACTGTGTCCATAACCCCTCCGACGATTTGGGCCATAACGCCCACCGTGCCCATAACCTCCACCGTCCATAACCCCCTATGATAACCCCCACCTCGTCCATAACCTCCACCGTCGGCTTTGCTCGTAAGTTTTCAGAGTTTAAAAATGAACTTGAAACATTGCTAGACGGATCGGCAAAATGCCAAGGGCATATAAAATTAACGAAACCGTTCGTTTGGACTTTCCTATTTTGTAAAGACAAACGCTATCTAATACAGTGACCGCCAAAAAGTATGTTATATACGGGAAAATTATTTATTATTAAGGAAGAATATAGCTACAGGTTACATTATTATTAATTAAAGGTAATTAACTACTACCTAAATCTAAAAAAATATATTTTTTAGTACGCATGTATTGTAAATGACGATTAAAATACGCTGGAGCGTGCGTAGATTGATAATTATAGAACGGCGTGCTTTTGATTTATAGGTTGGTTACTAGGAAACAGTAATATTAATCTGACATTAATAAACTTCACAATTTTATTCAAATTTTGCAACTTTTTGAACAATATTAATTATTAAAATGGAAATGAAAGGTACAATTCGAATTATTGGACACTTTAAATCCATCTGTAGACTTCGTGGAATGACTTGTCGTTGCATGACTTGTCGTTGCATGAAAGATTGCTGGAAGGTTCTGAGTCTCATCCGGCGTAACACTTTCAGCAATACGTTTAGAGACTGCAACTTTATGTACACTGGAGTCTTCAATATACGCTGACGCAACACTGGAAGACTTCCACCCAACTTGACGTTTTAATTCGTCAATACTCATGCCACTGTTCGCCATAATCGTGGCCGATGTACGCCTAAATGCGTGGCCGGTATATTTTGAGGTTCAGAAAGATTCAAGTAGCGAGCTATACGAGAAGGAATTGCACCAATAGCATTAATGCCAACTACTTGTCTCCAGCACTTGCCATCTGCATACTTTAAAAATACTCTATCCGTTGCTACATTTTCAGGACGCAACGACAAATATTTGTTAAAAATTTTTGCATATGATATTTCAGGACAATCAACAACGGCAAATTTCCTCCCCTTTTCAGTTTTGGATGGTCGTATATTAATCAAGAAAACGGCACCCTCTTTTTTTATGTCAGTCAAACGCAAATCGCACATTTCACACCTTCTACAGGATCCAAAAACACCACAAATAGTAATAGCCTGGAAAATAAACTTATTACTTACATAAATTTGTCAAATTTGTCAATGTACCTTCACAAACAAGAAAGTATTGTCAGGGGCCTCTATAAAGAATTTTCGTAGTTCTTCCTCCGTAAATGCGTATGATTTTTTAGCTTCGTAACATTTGTTGGTTGCTTTCATGAAAGCGTGAAGTTTATGATAACTCGCCAAATCTACACCCTCTTTCAGCCTTAACATTGTCTGAAGTTTTGAGTGAATACACCACAGAGAGGAAGATTTGTATACACTCGACTGGCATAAAACAGAAAAGCAAACAATTAATTATTATACGCTCATATTATAATAGTACTAAATTTTACCATTTTCATCATGTATGCTAGCATCAGTGGTTCAGTTACAGTCGTAGAGTCTTTTTCACTCATCCAGGTTTTCAACTTTTCGTACTCCTTAATGTACGTATCTCTTGATTTAGCAGGAATTAGTTTTTGTTCAGCCTGTTCTGTTAATACCTCTATTTCGGTAGGAACTTGGTCAGAATTCATTTTTTGCAAACACGAAAAACCAAAACTGACAGTAAACAAACATTTATAAAAAAATCTCCATGCTAACGACAAAAATTTTTCATGTGACTACCTGATAAAAAAAATCAAGGCATAAAATCGAAATGGTAAAATCATTCTGAGAAAGGATCTTTTTATGCGTACTAAAAAATAGTGTATAAAACTCGTGTATAAGCGCCTTTAAAGCACTTACAACATTAAAGAAAACTCGTTTCACTCGTTTTCTTCAAACTTGTTGTGCGTGCTTGAAAGGCTTGCTTATACACTCGTATTATAATATACAGGGCCGGCATCTTTGTGTTTTGCCGTGTGTTGCTCTTGCCTCTAAAGAGAATAAATAGCAGAAATTTTAAAATAATTGGCTAAAAATTGTTTTAATGCCAAATCGTCCTAAATATTTGGCACATTGAAGCTCCGTGAGAAGATGATCTACTGGTTAAAATAATCAAACAAGCGTAAGAACCAGTTACGCCAAAAGAAACAACAAACCACACCTGAAAACTTGATTAACGTGACAATAGTGTTCACAAGACAGACCACTCAGCACTTTTAAAAGCTTTCTTTATGTCACAAGATATACAAACTGTTTCTGAGAATAATCACAAACTAACAGAATGGAGAAAAAGTTGGACTAGCATTCTGTAAACGTAAAGGACATAGTGCATGCAATACATCAGAACAAACGTTTTTGACCAATGCGTGCTGCCTTTGCTGACGTATGGAGCACATACATGGACTTCACTCAATAATAGTGAATAAGTTGCGAATAACCCAAAGAACGATGGAGAGACCTATGATAGGAATATCATTAAGAGACAGAAAGCAAAATGATTGGATCAGACAAAAAACAAGGATAACTGACATCATACAGAGAATAGCCAACTTAAAATGGGACTTTACTGGGCATATAGCGCGTATAGAAGATGACCGAAGGAATGCCAAGATCTTGCAATGGAAACCATGGAACGGAGAAGAAGAAGAGAAGAGGGAAGTCAAACACAAAATGGTAAAACGAAATAAAAAGAGTGGCAAAACTGAGATACACGAGAAATGCATAAGATAGAGGGAAATGGAAACGAAAGAGGAAGTGTTATGATCAATACTGGGCACAACTAGGCTTATAAAAAAACAAGATGTGATACGCACATTCCAGCACAAAAAAGTGAATAAGATCAGGTACACAAACCACAAACCATCAGACGAATGTACCAATTAGTGAACTAATAATGCTTGGCACGGTACACTGCAAGTATTGTGACAGACTATAGAAGAGTACAGCAACAGCATAGCGTTGCCAATTATTTTGTTTGCTTGTCTATTATGGACAAGATCTAGGCCTGCATTTTGTCTGTTTTCGCCCGAAGTCCGGTGTGGTGCTCATATTGCGTCGTGTGTTGCTCGAGCTCTCAAGCAACACAACTGATGCCGGGCCTGATAATATACTAATATATATAACACACAAAATTTACAGAACATTAAAGTATAAATTAAAGGTAAACCTTAAATGGTTCTGCAATTACGTAAGTCCGACAGATCGAACACCTCGAATCTACTGTAGCAGGATTATTAACATTATTATTAACTAAATGTAATTAATTACTACCTAAATGTAAAAACATATATATAATATACGAAATTTACAGAATAATTGAAATTTACGTAAGTCTGACAGACGTAAAATCTAAATCTAAAAATATACGTATACATAATACACACATCAAAAAAGTCTAAGGAACACATGGTTTTTTAATTAAAAAGACTAAGTAATGACTAGTGCTTAGCTATATTTCAATTATATACAACAACACGTAACTTCCGAATCTATACTAAGTTATTTTAACTCTCTACAGAACATTTTTATTACACTAAAAATTACTTGAAGACAAAATTAACGAAATGAAACAGTATTAACTTAATTTGTAATTTTTAATTTTTGCGTAATTTCTAATTCTGCACATGAAATTAACATTCAAACGCCATTTAGTAACTAGTGTTACCTCCTCTTGCATTTAAAACTGCTCGACATCTTCGTGGCATTGACAGAATCAGATTGTCAATTTCTTCTTGCGGTATGGCATTCCAATGACGCTGAAGGCATCTAAAAAGATCTAAATTGTTCTGCACATTCTCCATATCAACAAGAACTCTTCTTTTGAGCATGTCCCAAACATGCTCAATGGGATTTAGGTCTGGCGACTGCGCAGCCCATGGTAAAATGGATACATTGTGCGTTTCCAGCCACTGAGAAACGGTAGCAGCGACATGACATCTTGCATTATCATGCATCAGACAAAAATCTGGATGAAGTTCTTCAGCTATAGGAAGAACAACAGGCTGCAGAATGTTATCCCGATATTTATCTGCCGTTAATGATCCGTTAATTAAAACGAGCTCTGTTCTTCTGCCAGTCATTACTCCTTCCCATACCATGATCGTCCCGCCTTGGAATTTTTTTACTTGCTGAACATTACGTAGCCGTTGTTCATTGCCAGATCGTCTCCAAACACGAGTTCTTCTTGTGTCGGGACAGAGCCCAAACCGCGACTCGTCGGTAAAGAGAACTGTGTCCCATTGTTGCTGATTCCAATTTTCATGCTCTGCACACCACACATTTCGAGCTTCTCGATTACCGCGAGTAATTGCTGGGCATCTTAAAGGGCGACGAGAACGAAGATTGGCTTCATGTAATCTGTTCCTGACAGTTTGACTGGAAACAGTTACATCATGTGTATTTTGTAGAGCACTAACCAGAGCAGTTGCATTTATTGAAGGTTCCCGTAATGCCCTTAGCCTTATAAATCTATCCTGAATCGGCGTTGTAATTCGCGGTTTTCCTGGGTGCTGTTCCTGTGGATGTCCAGATTCTTGATAACGTCGCCATAATCGATGAATTACTCCTCTTGATGTTCCCAAAATTCTTGCAGCATCAGCCTGACTTCGACCACCTTCAATAATACCAATTGCCCGAAACATCTCATCCTGGCTTAAATGACGGCGTTGTTGATCACGCTGCATCACTATTACACACAACCGATAGCAATTGTTGCAAAATAAAAATGAAACTGCAGAAAAACATTAACTTTTCGAAGCAGCACTATAGCCTGTATAACTTCACAGCATAAATGTAAACAAACAAGATAAACAAAATAGCATCGAAACATAGCTTACCGTTGTTACCTAAGGCCACTATGTTAATATGTTCAAATCTTATTTCAGTTTTATTCTAGAAACAGTAAAACTACAAATATACCGGGTGTCCATTCTCAAAGTCGAACATAGGCAATTAACATTAGTGCATTGACTCGTTCTTCATTGAAATAATTCATTTTTCTGTAGATAATTTTAACAGACGTTCACGGAAAATATCTGATTTACGCCAACTAATTACCATTTGTTTTGACAAATGCTATCGAACTTGAAAAGCAAGGCATGGCATATTTAAAAATTCCCAAGGTTTTAAATTAGCATTTTAAAATAAAAATCGCACCTTGAATATTATGGTTGGTATCATTTGATGCGTAATAATTTTATCTTTCTATTGATACCATTACCTTTGCTGTAAGTTGAATTGGCGAGCAGGAATCGGCAAAAACGTTCAATATAATGTTAATCGCCTATGTTCGACTTGAGAACGGACACCCTATATGATTAAATCTTGTGTTCCTTAGACTTTTTTGATGTGTGTATATACAAAATTTACAGAATCATTAAAATTTGAATTAACCCTGCAGTGGTCGCGCCAAGTCTCACAGACCCGATGAATACGTTATTGAGTGGGAATTTGTTAAAGGGGGTGTAAGAATGTTTGTTGTGCGTTTTATTACCTTTTAATTTGTAAACTTGGTTGCCTCCCGATAACCGGCTAAGCACAGTTGTTAGTGTTCGTGAGTTATTTGGAAAAAAGTCTGCGCGACCATTTACGTTTGTGAAATTGTTTTGCGTTCTTGATTTTTTTTTACATTAAATGTAGCTGCAATGAACTCACAAATAATTTATGTTAGTATACTAAGACGTCAATGTATACAAGAATTAGCTTTGATTCTAACAAATGACCAATTACATCGGCGATAACTACTCAACAGTTTTCCCTCGGAAATCCATCTAAGAAGAGAAGAAGTAGCTGGAACCTCTTCAGACCATCTAGTAAATGACCCTAATAACCCCACAATTAACCCTTTCAGATACAAATTAAGAAAAATTAATGAAATCATGTTTTTTTTTCAAAATAACTTTATTTCATAGTAAGAACACTCAATATTTATAAAAATAAACAGAAGGGAACATTTAATTACATATTTATTATAAAAAATTTAGTGGTAACTTCTAGAAACCACTATGCAATATTTGCCGAATAGAATTCATATCTATTTTTGATGGAAATCATAGAAGCAATTCTTTTTTGGTGTCAGGCACAATCCCATATTACAAATAGAACAAGACCATTTCGTTCTATGTGGTGTCTTACTGGTACTACATTTAGCACAACGTTTTGATGTACTGGCAATTGGTAAGTGTTTCGCCTGATCTGTACGTTTTTCTGGTGCAATATAGGGTTTGAACCTATTTACTACTTTGGATTTTGTTACGGGTGCTCCTGGAGAACCTTTGAAGGTGTGACAGCCAATAAGTCCTGTAATAACTCCCAATTTAAATAGCTTCAAGGTCATGTTCTGATTTGTTTGTTTCTTGAAAATAATAAAAGCATTTACAACCGTAGTATCCAAAAAATGGAAAAACAGCCTATGCCACCATTTGCGGCTTTTTTCGGTCTATGGCATAACACGACTTCAACATATCTAGTTTATCGACGCAGCCCATACTTTCCCTATATCCTTTTACAATAACTGGACATTCTATTTCTGTAATGGTCCCATCCTTATTTCTTCTAGAAATTGGAAAAGTCCGAGATAGTGGGTGAATAGTTGATAGAAGTGTAACAACACGTTTGTCTTTCCATTTTATGCAGGCTAAGACTTTCTTCACTGCCCGGTCACACTCACCCCTTGTCATATCCTTATCATTCTTCAATACTGGCAAATTTTTTCTGTTGGCCCTTACTGTTCCACAACTATATATTTTATCTTTTTTTAGTGATTTAAACAAATTTACAGAGGTAAAATAGTTGTCGCAATATATGTGATATTTTTTTCCTTGATTTCTTCGGTAAGATTTCGTACCACTTTTTCACCCAAATTTTGTTCAACCTGATCTCCATCTGTTCCAGTGTATATTATAAAATCACATAAATATCCCTCCTTATCGGCCCTCACCCAAATTTTAAAACCTCTCTTGATGGGTTTTTAAGGGCATGTATTGCTTGAAACTTATTCTACCTTTATATTTTACCATGCTCTCATCCACTGCTTGTTCCATTGTAGGCATATAGAATTTTTTATAATTAATTCGCAATTTTTCTATGTAAGGCCTAATTTTATACAATTTGTCATATCCATTCTGACCCTTCTTCGGCATTAGGTTATCACTAAGATGCAAATGCGATAATAAAAAGCTAAATCGATTTACACTCAATAAAGATGAAATGTAATTATCTCTCAATGCGGGGTGCGAAGACCAACAATCACGGTAACTGGGTACGCTTTTTATGCCCAATAGCATACTTATTGCTAGAAATACCTTTATTTCCTTCGAGTTTGTAGGTTGAAATTTTTTACCTCCTTGTGTAGCATATAAATTTGTTTGAAACACGATATCGGCAATAATTTTGTCGTCAAAAAGGCAAGAGAAAGCATCAACAGGCGATTCTACATTTTGTGTATTTTGAGGCCCAACATCTTCTAAAAATGGTTCAACATTTGGCACAAAATCGTATCTCCTCCACGTGTTGTTTACTAATTGGGCTAATGGCACATCGTCTTCGTCACTAAACGCATTATCGCTATGGTTACCTGACGAATCTTGATAGGCCTCATCGTCACTAATAATTCCATCTTCAATTACAGCCAATTGATGAATTTCTTCATCATCGGAATCTTCAAAACCTTCCGATTCCCCTCCTGAAGGAATACTATCCAATAAATCATAAGCTTGAGAGGAAGTTAGTGCAGTAAGGTCAATGCCGGGGTCAGTATACATTTTATCTAGGAAAAATAAAAAATACCTGTAAGTCATAGTGGTTTCAATTACATACCATACCTAAAATTATAAACAAAATACTAATTTCGAATAAAATTAATGTATCTACTGTAACAATTTGTATAGCACACATATATTTACATTATAACAACAGTACATACCTTTTTTATACAAATAAGATGCATTTAACACTAAAACAGTAAAAACACGTCATCAGCTGTCAGCACAATTAAATCAAATGTCATTTGCAAGCCGGTAATTTGTCAAAATTGCTTGAAATATTTTTTCCTCGATAGGTGGCAGCACCATGCAGACACAGGCAACGTGGTTTAAGCTGAAAACCACTGTGCATTATTTTACACTAAGAAAATTAGGTGGTTTCACAGTGAAACCACTTCCCTTAAAAGGGTTACAACGAGCTTTTTTCCAAAAAAAAACAGCAAAAAAATTTGTTTTGTAAAAATAAATTGTGTTTATCGCATGCAGGGCTTTTGTGCACTACTTGTGCATTCTTGAACCAAAATGACGAAAATTAATTGTTTTGTTCTACCTCTTAGCATTAAAAACATTGTTCTGTCCATAAATCTATATAGAAAATTAAAATCTTGAAATTCATCAGAGGCTGTGTTTACTATTATGAAGTTAGCATGATCTACAAAAACCTTTAAAACTGAAACTGAAATATAACTGAAAATCTTGGTAATAGTAAATAAACATCGCATATTAAAACTTATTGTCATATAAACGGTTATTAATTTTTTGGTTTGAGAGACTTGGCGCGACCAGACGTGTCATGAAATTGGGCGCGACCACTGCAGGGTTAAAGGTAAACCCTAAGTGGTTCTGTGATTATGTAGGTCCGACAGATCGGGCACCTTGAATCCACTGTAGCAGGATTGTATGCCTGCGTTGTGCAATACCCGCACAGTAGATGGCCGCAATTCGACAAAACATAATTGCGCCTCCGACTGCTGCATATGACACAAGCGTCGCTTGGGGGCAGGTTCTCGTCTGCTTCTGAAAATGTAAGTGTTGTCATTAGATTTTCAAAACATTCTGAATATATTTCTGTAATAGAGTACCTACTTACCGTCATTGTATCCGATGCCCCTGAATGGATTTTCCGGCTGAACTTCGTCCGTTTCATCACTTTAATTTTAATTAAAAAAAAATTAAAGTGTGTCTGTTCTAAAATGGAACGTATTAGAGTTAGTAAAAACTGATGTTACAATATTTAGTGCTCCTGTAGGTGTTCTCAAAACCGCTTTAAAAAATTATGATTCCAAAATAAACAAAAAACGTCCGTGGAATGAGAGTCTGATTAGTATACAGGGTGTATAATATAAACTAGATCAATAGGGATGAAGTTTAAATTTGAATTCGTTTCTCAGGCAGTGAAATTTGGCATACGGGTTTATTTATTTATGTCGTACTCAGCCAGCAGCCGTTAGGCCAGTTATAGGCGTCGCTGTACATTTATGGGGACTTCCAACCCGACTAACGACTGTCATGATGTTATTATGACATCCGGGACCAACTATTTCCGTGGCAACCGTACCACGAGGCGCCGAGCGAAGCAGCCGTGGAACTCCCATCTAAGTTCTGACCAGAAAGAGCGTTGCTTAACTCTACTGATCGAACGTGGACGCTTGTTCAAGCTACACCACCCGGAACCTTAGTTGTAGTAGTAAGTGCTACGGTCGAACAGCCTCCGTACAAAATTATTTAAACCAGGGGTGTAACAAACAGGGGGGGGGGGACAGGTTCATTTCCTTGTGGATTTTTATAATCTTCAATTGTTTTACCAATTTGACTCCATAATCATCCATCATTTTGCGATAAAGAATGCATACGGATGCTGGGTGTTCTTGATTTTTTCTGTAGGGTAATTCCGGGAGAGATGGACCACGATTTAAAAAAATTCCTAATTCATAAAAAATTCATTACTAAGAAATGCAAATAGGCTTGCTGCAACTGTTTTTTATTGTTTAAGGTAATGTACAGTACAAATGATTAAAATAACATAAACGCAAGACATGAAAAATTAAATGAAAAAAAGGGGTGGTTGGTCCATCTCACCCTTACAGTGCGGGTGAGTTGAACCTTAACTTGTATCTAATTAAACTAACCTACATTATTAAATATGTTATCTGTATCAGTAAATAAATTAATAATAATCTACATATAGTATAAAAAAATGTTTTTTTCCTGCACATTTGCAACATTATTTTTTATTAAAGAGTTTTTTACCGTACAAATTGCACAGATTGGTATATTTGGAGCAACTTTCGTGTAACCATCGATGACATTTGATACACTCGATCCAATCATCAATTTTTTTAGTGCAATTGTAATTTTCACCGCACCAACACATTCATTTTCGTCATTTGATAGCTCCGCATCATCGCTATCAACCAGTAGTACCTCAGTTCCATCATCAGATTCGGAAGATGTGCTCTGTGTTGCCCTTCTTTTTTTGTGCATTTCTTTATTTTCTTTTGAATTGCATTCGTCGCGTTTTTTTGTGCTGTTTTGTTGCTTTTTTACTTAGTTTTTTAGCTTGTTCCTTTCTCTTTGCAATATGATCTGGCGAAGTGAGTAATTCAGCAAAAGAACGACCTCCTCGTTTTCGTACATTTTCTTTTTTATCGACATTATCTTTTTTACTGGGAATTGGGCTAATCTCATCTAGAATTTTTCCTCGTGTCAAGTCAATAATAGGTTTGGGCGAGTGACTTACCGTTTCGTCTTGTTTCCACTGTGAACAGCCATGTTGTGGTTCTTGATTTAAAACTGGTGTTTTTCCATTAGCATTTCTTGTGGTAGGAGTTTCAGTCAGGCTTACATTAAGATTCGGGGGATTTAAGGCTTCTTCCAAAATATTCACTTCATTTTCGTCCTCGCTCCTGGAATCGTCGTTAGTTGAAATAAAGGCGTAGTCAGGAATGGCTTCGCGATTAAAAGGAATTATTCCTGTTGCGCGAAAACCTGATACAGCATTTTTCACCACTGCGGATTTTGTCCAAGCTTCCGATAACAGGGTTCCAAACTGCAGTCTAGATAATTTTCTAGAGGGGTTCGTTTTAATAAAATTGTTGCAGGAAGCAAAGTAGTGACATTTTAACGATTTAAAAACGGCTCTACCAAGGGGCTGCAAATAGTGGGTAGTATGAGTCGGCAGGCACAGCAAAATAATATCATTATTTTCTGAAAATTCTAACATCTCGACCAAATTGCAGTGGGAGGTATGTCCATCTAAAATTATCAGAACTTTTGCAGCTGGTTTACGCGGAAAGAAGTGTTCTTTTAGCCACATAAAAAATATTTCTGTATATACATATGCCGATTTTTGTGACATGTGAACCACTGAACCTGGAGGCATTCCATCACTGAATTCGGCTTTCCTATTTTTGCCTTTGAAAATGCAAAACGGTGGCAAAAACACCCCTTCTCCACTGCAACATGCTATGACACTTATTGTTTCCCCCTTTTCCCTGATGTAATAGCTGGCACGCTTTTTGGTCCTTTCTCTGCAATTACCTGTCCAGGTTTGTTATTCAGCTGGAAGCCTGTTTCGTCAACATTGAAAATGTTGCCAGGCTTTTCAAAAGGCCATTTGTGGTTAAAACATCTTCAAGCAAATTGAAAAAGTTGTTCACAATGGTTTTTGACATAGCAATAGAACGCGCTGTCGACAAACCTTCTGCTTTTTTAATGCTAAGGTCTGAGTTACGTAATAAAAATAACTGCAGCCAGTCATAACCAGCTTTTTTTTGTCTCTTTATCGAATTTGTGAGGTATCTTCAGTTGCTCTGCCAGAGCATACGCCATGTGCCTAACGGAATCACGCGTTGGTGCAAACCCAAATTTTTGCAGTTTTTTAATGTGTGCTACTAATTTCCGTTCATTTTCAATTCCTAATGTAGAAGCAGGTCCTAGGGATGTTTCTTAATGTTTCCAGATCGTTTCCGTCTGATAACAGTGGCTTTTGGAATGCCAAAATTTCTGCTTGCTTCATTGACACCCATATGTTGATTTTCTATGGAAGCAATAGCACGTTTTAATTGTTCTTCAGTCCACAAACCCCTGGCACGGGTATTTTTACGTTGATACTTTGTTGGCATTCTAATAAAAAGACATAAATTAGGTATAATGACTATGAAAACAACGGTCCATCTACCCCCCCTTTATGGTGGTCCAACTATCTCCCGATTGCCTGGGAGAGATGGACCACCGCAAAACTTATTTCCAGCACCATGCAGTTCAAGTATTTTAGGTTAGAATTCTTCAATACACTTTGTTTTGTTGTATAACAAAAGAAAACGGAAAAATATTGCATTGAAAGATGATGACTACATGCACTTACTTTGGAGTGTAAAACTTTTGAACTTTTCAGAATTTAAAGTCTCAAATTACTTGCTTTATAGACGTTAATATGATTAACCACTGCATGCACGCAACCAACCACAACACAATTGAAGTCGTAACCATAGATATATAAGTACTAGATACGGCGTGCCGTTGCTATAGTTGACCAAGACGTACCATCTATTTCTGTCACTCTCAGTGCGTGCATTACGTATAGCGCTATCCTTTAGAGAGGTACTTTGACTCCGGAACAGGACGTTTGGGCGCCGGCGGTTAGGCGCCGGCGATTGGGCGACGGCGTTTCGGCACCAGGCGTTTGGGCGCCAGGCGTTTGACCGCCAGGCGTTTGGGCGCCAGGCGTTTCGGCGCTAGCAAAATGTTTAATAGACTGAAAGTGAAATGGGATTCTTATTTTATCGGGCCACACTTTTTGAGCCCGATACGGGTCAGTGCAAAATTTGATGTATGTATTACAGTCCAGTAGCAGAGTACAAGAGAGGAGCCTTGCCCTACAGAAGGGGTAGTTTCAATTTTTATATATGTTTACCAGTTCGAGATCTTAATAAAAATACCAAGTTTTCCAACATTTCGAGTTGCCGATCGTGCCGCAATCTTGAAAAAAATGACGCTCTAAACCAGTTTAATCTAGGAATAAAGATCCGGGGAAAGAAATCCGGCGGAAAAAAGCCGATGGTACTTATTGTATTTAATACCTAAATACTTCAAGCAATTGAATTCTTTGTTTGTGTGCATGTGCCGACAAACCCTGAAAGATTACTAAAATTTGCTAGAAATTTGTGTGAGAATTTTCAACAAGGATCATATTCACCTTACCGTTCCACATTAGTACTTTAGTAACTTCAATAATCTTAAATTCGTGGCAATTTTATATTTTTTAGTAGATGTAAAGTCAAACTTGTTGCTCTGCAGTTCCATACAGTTCAGCATAAAAATAATTTGTATTGTAATTTTATAGAACCTATAAAGATAAGGAATGTTTAATTTTTCTCTGTTCGCACGATTTGGAAATGTTTAACCCTCAAATTACACTCTTGAACTTCAATTTGTTAAATGTATTTTGAAACAACTAATACAAAAGAAGCTGCTTTTATTCTGCAGATAGGTATTTGGTTAACAGTTCAATTATTGTATTGGTTGTTGACAGCAAAATTTTAACGTATTTGCAATTTAGCTAGTTATCTACAAAAAAAGTAAATTCGTAGTAAGTCGTTTCACACCAAAATATACATTCTTCTTCTATAAGTTCTGTAAATAGTACAGAGTCTTCACAAGCAACAACAATTATATACAGTAATTGCAGTTTTATGTTTTATTAATGTTTTTTTGGCTAGTCATTTAATATTTATATTTTTCTTCCAGATATTCTAGGAAAAGATTTAGTGAGATCCCAGTAGAGTCCCGAAGTCAGCTTATGGCATTAGACATTAAATGATTATCTGGTCATTCCTGTCATTAAGGGATTTACTGTCCTGTCTGCTTGGAAGTATTGTAAAATTAAAGCTTAATATATCATAAATGGTTCATTTGCGGACACGGATTTATTATTTGCATAGCAAATTGTTAGCAGGTTTGTACAGTCCTGCAACATATTTACAGTAAATGATCAAAGTCTGCGGTAAATTGTTGCAGGTTTAAATATATATATATATATAGCAAATTAGCAGCACCTCAACTTATAACAAACTTTCCTTAATTTTATAGCAAAAAACTATCAGGATCTTTTACCAAAATTACAATAAAATGTTAATACTTAAATTCCATGTTAGTTGGAATATCTTCATCTATCTATCTAATATTCCCTGTTGCGTGCTCATATTTATTTGTTATTAGGCTTATGACATCATCGGTATTTGAGATTGCAGTCCAAATGTTTCTGCTAATAGCTATTTGCAAATTGCAGGTGAATATCGTAAAATTTCATAATATAGCTGGTATGTTCGTCATAATGGAGGTTATTGAAATGATCATTTCACGAATTTATGGAATAGTCCCTTAGTATTATTAAAGGACGCACTTGCTTGCTTATCTGATGAGAATCAGCTGACTGTCAACCCTTTCAAGCACAGAAGTATTATCCTGTTAATACTTTCTGCAAGAAGTGATGTAAAGCTTTCTCGGAAAGAGGATTAAATAAAACGTTGTACTTGCTTAGATAGGGATATTTCTATCCTTCTTATGATACGCTTATTTTTACAAATGGCAAAGTTATAAATGAAAAAATATTCGTCAAAACAGAAAATAAAACAAATTTAGACAATACATCCTGATTTGTGTATTTGCCCGTAACCGGACAAAAACCCCTAACAAAAAACCCTTCGGATGAAAACCCCAATATATTATGTGTACAGGGTGTTCAATTTTCGATTTGATTAAATGCAAATTTTCATTATTATTAAAGCTAAAGGAAAATGATTTGCAGATTATGAAGTCATCTTTTCGAGGACAACACAACTCAAGCAGAATACTCTTTTACTTTCCGGGCACACAGTGCAGCAGTTAGCAAAACTTAATTGTCAATTGCAAATGTCATTTTGTAGCTAACGTTTTCTGTTCCTGTGGTTTTCTTGATAGCTTACCGTTAATAAAATATAGTTCTACCTGTTTCTAAAAATTATGATCGGGTTTTAACTATGTACTCGCATTTTAAACGCTTTTTATTGATTGAATGTCAAATCAATATTTGAATAAATTTGTCTTTGACATTTTTGAAATTTAAATGTTATTGTGAAAATGACGTTAAGACATAAAATGACGGCACCAATAGGAATCGTGACCATATATGACCAGACTGTTAACGTTAGTGTATATAAAGCGACTGTAGTTTTTCCACATTATCTTCTTAGTGCATTCTAGAATGACAATAGTTGTTATTCATATTATAGAAGCCAACATTTTCTACAACTTTTGTTATTTTTTTTTGTAAGTGCAGTGCTTCCTTTTTAGCTTATTTCTTCATGGTTATTCTTTATGTTTAAACAAAAGTTGTAGAAAATTATGTCTTCTATATAATTTAGAGTAACTATTTTGCTCCTAGAATGCACCGGTAAGGAGAGAATATGGAAAAACCGGTTTTAAGGGCAATTTTGGTAAGATGGTGGCGCGAGCAGCGGCTGAAAAATTTGGAAAACTTGCAATTTTGATTATAGCCCCGATCTCGTAAACATATTCAAAAATGGAAACTACCCGACCTTTTGCAAAGGGTAAAACTACTTTGCTACTGATTTATCACATTGGTTAACAAAAAATGCATGCAAATACAATTTCACTTTCAGTCCATTGATCATCTTTGATACCTTAAATTATTGTACTGAGTAATAAATAAATAATATGTACAAGAAATCAAGAGTAATAATGAATAATAAATTTATTAACATTTAGTAGTTATACAAAATAAATAAAACTAAATTTCACTTTCAGTCCATTAAAAAGTTATGAGAAATCCCTCTTAGATACTCCATAATTGTTCGGTTTTCAAAGCCTTGAACAATTGTGGTAATTCTGTTATCGGCAGCTTGGTATTTTGCCCTTTTATGAGGAGGTGCTTTACCACCTACAAAGGCTTCATACAACGAGTCGCGTCCTTTCTGGACACTTCGCAACCCGTCGATAAATTTCCACAACGACGGATGGTCCACACCTAATTGGCACTGTAAACTACGATGAGCAGCCTCCGCAAAATTATTGGTACGATCTTCATTATTAAGCACTCTTTGGTACATGTTCCAAATATTTGGCGAAAATAACGCCCTTCTGCGTGTGTGATTTCTATTTCGCCTTCCAACGTAGTTATCTTCGAACCAGTTTAAAATTGGTTGCAATTCGTTTGGCAGTTGCGCAGAAAGCTCTTCAATTGCGTCATCAATGTGCTCTAGAGGAGTAAAGGCTAATGCAACTATCATCCGTGCAGAAAGAGCAAATTCAGGATCGGTATTATATTGTACTCTCATCCCATGACTGGCTATTTGTTTCTTAAAATTTTGAACAAGATGAAACAAACAGCCTAGTAATCGGGCTGTTGGAAATGCTTCAGTAACCGATCCAATTACGGCTATTTCATAATCCAACGAAACGGTTTCGGGTTGAAATTGCGGCCACATTTCTTTTATAATTGAAAACATCCGATCGTACGTTTGCCGTTGCTTGTTTGGCAACAGCGCGTACAAAACTGGAAAGACGAATCCACCCCTGTTTGCCAAAATAACGTAAATTTGGTGGAACAGTGGAGGCGCTTGCCGAAATGTCCCATCCATAAAAATGTGTTTCATGTGTTGGCTCCATCGTGCATTATCTTCCCTTCCAAATATTAATATTCTAAACGGGTCCGGCTGCTGTGATCCGGTATCCTTCAATAAGAACGTCTCGGATTGTCCAGGAGCAAATTCATATAGTCGGTACGCTTCCGGAATTATTAACGTTTCCAGATCTATTGGGGTTGGGGGTGCAGCAGCATTACGGTTTCGCGTCCGCTGGCACAATCTTCTAATAGCATCCTTGTTGGGTAACTGACCTTGAATAGCAGGTCCAGTGTTCTCCAGGACATGGTTAAGGATTTGGGCAGGAGTCTCCACACTTACGCCTGCCGCATCACTACCATGATTATGGTTAGCACTGAACCACAAATATTCATTGTCTGCTGTTGTATGGACACGACCTAGGTACTTGTCTGCTTTTAGCTCACATCTCCAAAACTTTTTTGTTCCATCTTTGCTTGCCTTGTCAAAAACGTACACGTAACCATTATAGGAAACCTTTTTTTTGTTCCGTTTACTTTGAGTGTCTTCCATAATGCAATGTACACTTGGACACTATTACCCTCACAAAATTATCGTAACGAATATCAACAGACAACTGCAGACTGATGTTGAAAAGCAAAGTAAAAGTGACCAATATACCGACTTAGCATTATTTAACCAACGCCACCTGTTCTGTACGGTGGCACTCGAACTGCGAACCGACTTGCGACATGTAGTTTGGTTATTAAAAGGGTTGTAATCTCCTACTGAACTGTGCCCACTGCCTGCAGGTAGTCAGATTAAAGACCGTCATTTAGGTAACAATTTTTCATTGTTGGTAAATGCACATAATAGAAATGGAAGGTGGAGAAGACATTTATTTGGCTTAACGTTTCTTCCAGCAACAGAAGTTTGGAGTTGCTTTCTGCAAAATTTTATGAGCGAAATACCGGATGACTAGAGTTATTCAGTTTATTGGCCATTTAGTTGGTAACTACGTTTTTCGATAGAACTAGGCCTACTATGCTTTTTCAATTTTTCGCTTCAATTTTTGATCGCAGTAGGTTACTGGTACGCGGTAAAACATTTAAAAGTTATAAAAATAATTAATTTAAATGATAGTATGTTTGACCAACATTTCAAGTCGATCAGAAAACAAATAAGGAGAATACGTTGGTGTGAACGAGAGAAGTGAAACACACCGTACATGATAAATAATATATTCGTTTTTACATGTCGCTATACAGTTAATCTTTCTTTATAGCATTGCATACCTGGTATAATTAATTTCGTGTAAATAATTCTGCAAATGAGAACTTCAAATGGCAATAGCTCGATATTTTAGTTCCTTTTATTAATATTTTACGAACGTTACATCTTTAAATATTTAACTTATTTTCGCTTTCTACCTAACCTATCAGAGCTTTCTAAAAGATATGTACCTAAACTATAAATGTGATAAATTTATTTTGAAACTGGCTCTAGAATCTAAAGCAATTTATATAACTGGGTGACCAGTTTTAAAACCGAACATAGCAAAAGCATGATATATCAGAAAGTTATGAGACACATTTAGAACGTTAAATTATGGGGGGGGGGGTATCATTGCTAACTTCGTACTATTCATTTCAATGTGGCGGGAAGAGAAAAATATTTTAGCTTTGTAGTTTGTAATGTAAATGCAAGGCTATTAACTATATACAGTTGGTAATTAGATCAGTAAGTAGTATATAGAGTGTATAACCCAGTGTGTAACATTTAAAATGTTTTACAGTTCATATTAATTTAAACAAGAGATTGTTTGCAAAAAGGTGCACTTGGGTCCTCATTTTGGACATGCATATTATTACTCTGTGAATAACTTATAGCAGTAAGAATGGCTCCAACAAAAAAGAAACACACAGCACAATTTGTTAATAAGACAAGCGAAAGAAAAGAGCGTCGCCCCGCTATCTATATCTACCCTACATGATAAATATAAACGCATAATTTGTATCCAGAAATCGGCAGGAAGACCAACTGTATTTTCAAAACATGACATAACAATAGTGTTTTGGGTTTGCTAACATCTCACACATTAACCTTAATAAAGAGGATAAAATACGTATTATTTTAGAGCCGCATGTAGTTCAAAGAAGACTATAAATGATTAAGCAATACAAGGTGCCCGTTTTTCGAGCTTAAGCGTGGGGATCTCGGAGATACGAAGTCGTTAAATTGGGGAAAAGTTGGGTATTCTTGTGGTAATTAATAATCTGTAAATAAATTTTATCGGTTTCAGGATATTAAGCCTTTGTTTACATATACAAAAGTAGGCTGGTAACTAGATCATAACTTATCTGTAGGGTTAAAGAATATTACCCTACATGGCAACCATAACCATATAGCAACCGATAAACTATTGAACAAATCACGGATGTTATGAATCATAACTGCCTTAGAAGTTTTAAAATCCTCGCTCTACGAGCTCGGATTTCAAAACATCTGCGGCAGTTATGATACTCATAACATTCCTAGATATGTTAATAGCTATAACATAACTATAATTTTCAGTTTTTCAAATATCACCAAAAACTGAAAATTCCAATTTTGGTTTTTATTTTTTTATTCGAAAACCAATCAACTTAGCCATTTTTAACCAAATAGTAGTGTGTATACCAAGGCACTGAATTTTAGCTTTCTATCGCGAATGTGGATTTAGTTGCCGAGGCCCGTAAGGCCAAGCTAAATAAACCACATGAGGTATAACCTCAGTGCCGAGGGGTACATTTACAAATTACAACATTTTAACCAACTTTTGTAGGTTATGTTGACGTCGGTTGACGTTTACGTATCGCCCCGCACCCTACAAAAAGTCGTAAAACAATAGATTACTTCACTGCCGATTTCTCGTATTTTATGACGATTTCGGCGTTCTTTACTGCCGATTTCAGAAAAACATCATTCAGACACTTTTTAAAAAGGAGTTCAGTTACTTTAGCGCTTACGATAGCGAAAAATTAATAGTCACCTTGTTTATGGACGTCATGTAATAATTCCAGCGCCCAAACGCCTGGCGCCCAAACGCCGCGGCGCCCAAACGCCTGGCGCCCAAACTCCTGGCGCCCAAACGCCGGGCGCCCAAACGCCGTCGCCCAATCGCCGTCGCCCAACCGCCGGCGCCCAAATGTCGCGTACCCCTTTGACTCGTAATAGGGCGTGTTAAATCAGATGGCGCTATCGTCGGTTTGATGTCTAGAAACATAACCTAACATTTTTCTTATTGGTAAATGGTAGAAAATTTGCAGTTACTATTGTTTGAGGTTGTAATTACGTTAATACTGAAGATAGTACGCCTGCTTTGCTGAGATTTGCATATTTATTAAATAAATCACTTCAGGTAAGTGAAAAGTAGCATATAATAACATAGGGATATATACTTATTTCTTTTTTATTTCAGGGCTTTATGATGGGAGTGAACTGTTGTGTTCCCCAATGCAATGCAGTTAACAATAAAAATAAAGGACTAAAATTTCACATTTTTCCAAAAGATCAACACTTACGTAAGCAATGGCTCGTAGCTATTAAATCGAATAAAAAACCAAGTAAATATGCAAGAGTATGTTCGCGTCATTTTTGTGATACTGATTATAAGACAACCAGTATGGGCCAGTGGAAATTGTTAATCCAAGGAGCTGTACCATCCCGGAATTTACCTGTAACCACTTTACAAAAATGTAAAATTGAAAGAATGACAATAAACAGTAAGAATGCCGCAAAACCTATCCAACAAAAATTAATTAGTCAGAATGCCGTGGAATCTCCTTCAACCACAGATTTAATTATTGCAGATGTTTCAAGATATGAGTATGTTCAAAGTGGGCATGAATCCGACACCACAGAGGATTTACCGCATTCTACTAATGAATCTGTTAGCACACAAACTGTTTTGGCCAATAGTCGTAATCAATTAATAACATTTGAATTATTGTCAGAACAACAAATGAAACATTTTACTGGCTTTTCAAAAACCCAATTTTTATGTATTTATGATATTTTTAAAATTTCTCGTTCTAATTCAGATAAGCGTAGTGGTCTCAGTGGAAAGGACGAGTTATTAGTGACTATTATGAAGTATAGGTGCAATTTCTTTTATAGCACTATAAGTCATTTCTTTGGAGTAACCAGATGTACAGTAAGCAAAATTGTAGACAACTGGTCAAAGGGAATGTATAATACTTTGAAATGCATTGACTTTTGGGGTTTGAAACAGAAACAATTTTCAAACGAGTATGATGTTGTTATTGACTGCACGGAGATGTTACGGAAGGAGGTGCATTTATTTTTATATCAGATGCTTTTGGAGGCGCTATCTCTGATAGACAAATTGTTGAAGAATGTGGCATCATAGAAAAATTAAAAGAAGGCGACTATATTCTTGCAGACAGAGGTTTCGATATCTCTGATTTACTGGATAAAAAGAAGATTCACTTAAATATACCACCATTTAAGAGAGGACAAGCTCAACTAGTTGAAAAAGATGTCGCTGTAACACGAGCTATCGCCAACAGGAGAATTTGTGTAGAGCAATTAATTGGTTTAGCAAAAAAAAAAAATAAAATACTTACCCAGAGACTTCCTGTACACCTGTGGCCTTTAGCAAATCAAATATATTATAATTTGTTTTATGTTATGTAATTTTAAAGACAATACTGTTTTAAATATGCCAGAGAAAATTGTATCCCGTAATAATTTTTGATGCATATTTTAAATTAAAATAAAACTGCTGAAATCACTTAATTTTTTATTCTTAAATAATAAGTTAATATATACTAATAAACTAAACTAAATAACTACTTCATGTATAAAAATTTGACATAGTCTGGTGCAAATACACCCTTAAAATACAAAGAACTGGCAACTACCATTTTATTCATGAATCGTTCATTTCTTTTAACGAGTTCAATGTAAATGCCCTGTTTTGTATATATGACGAAATCGCAACGATCCGTGTTTGTGGCAAACATGTGTGCCTGGCATTGCGCATAATATGCATGCTTCCTGTCTAGAAAAGATCTTTTTCTGTGCTTCACAAGGCACTTTGCTTCAAGAGGAGATGAATCTCTTATAGAATAAGGGCATTTTATTTCTAACACTAAATCTAAAGGGAAACTAACCCCACCTGGACTGGCTGCAATAAAATTTACTATGTGGTCAATCCAAATGCCAGAATTGTTAATTTTATTTCCAGTAACGTCACAATATAAGGATTTTGCCACATCCTCATGCTCCAAACCCCATTTAATGCTTTTCACGTACTGCAACTTTTTGTTGTGGACAATATTTCTGAGAGCAGGGCCTTTTGAAAAGTTTCCACTCTTTACAGTTCTCATTACATCCCCCATAATGGAACTGGTTATTCGACTACGTCGAAGCTGTAACCACAATTTAGATTTGCTTTGATTTCTCGTCTTTTCTTCGTAATCAGAACGTTGATTGACAGAAATTAAATTAATTTCTTGTAATTTGTTAAAACAAAAGTCTTTCGTATAAAATGAATGATCATTTATAAATGCACTGGAATTTACTCTTCGATTTTCAAGGATGACACTATTTGTGCCATAAGAAATTAAACTGTTTTGAACAACTGTTGTCAAATAATCATTAGCCTCATACACTTGATTTGGTACCTTATTTATCTCATTTAGAGACATATATGTCAATCCTCGTCCTTGAGGAGCAGGTTTATTCCACTGCATTTGCTCGCTCGTACAGGATACATACTCCTGTGTTTTACCTGTAACAATGTGTTAAGTTATTTCAAGAGTACTTTAAACATGTCAGCCTTCAACACTTACCCGTTAATGAATAGTATTCCAAGGAAAAGCACACAACACTAACGTGCTTGCAGGATGCACTCCAACCAGCACCTACTGGACACGAACAGCTACACTGTTTAATTGTTATGCTGTATGTGCTTTCTATATGAATAATAATGCACACTTTATAGTCTATACTTTTTTTCTGTTCAGCAGCACAGCGAGCAATAAAATAAACAATTTTATTATCCATTTGAATTGCTCCGTTTTTCACAAATAGTTTCATGGCTAAAACTCTTCCTTTTTTATAGCCCTTTTCACTCGTTCGTTTAAAAAACCATTCTTCTATGGCACTAATATTCATGAAAGTACCTTTCACACTATTTAGGGGAAGATATCCATCCACTGGCATTGCATGTGCTGTTGTAGCAATAATTCTGGTTTCTACCAGGACATTATCTAATTTGTTCTCTTTCCATTTAAATAATCTACAAAATATTCATTTTAGCCTTTCTCTAAAATATGTGCAACTATTAGTACATTACCTGTCTTCTAACTCTTTTTTATTTCCACATGTCTTAGCACCTAGCTTCTTTAAATCGTCCTTTAGCTGCTTCACTGTGACAACTGGGGCCATTTTTGAACTTGAAGAACATTCACAGTTCAGTTTAATAGGTTATAGGTACCTATGTAACCAAATTATGAAAATTTTTCCATTTAAACGCCAGCAACACAAAACCACCTAACAACCTCATTCACTTTTCACGTAATAGAAAGTGAGGTTATGATTCAATACATCAAACTAGAGATCCTGTATACAGCTTACTAAGAGTTGGGCAAACAGCCTGATTTGACACAAATTTTTGATCCAAATTAGAAATTTGACATATGTCGAACAGAGACGTTATAGGAACCAACTTTGCTAACTTGCTTTTGATGGGAGAGTTCTCAAAGTATGGATCACTCTTAGGATCTCTAGAACCGACTATTAGGAATATACGGCAGTTTAGTTAAGATTTAGATTTACATGTGTGAAACTGTCCGTCGTAACATGTTACAAAATATGTAAAAACGGCACTTTTATCACACATGCCTTGCAAAAAGTGATCCAAACCAATCAAAATATATCCTGTTGTTTGCCCAACTCTTAGTAACCTATATACAGGGACTCTACATCAAACCGACACCAAACCCTCTTGCGGAAAATCAGTGAACTATAGTACTAAACTTGACTTATTGAAAGAAATTATGATAAAATACATTTAACTCGTGTTAAATGGTGCCAGAACTAGTCTTTTTGGTTTCAAAATGCTACAAAATGTAGGAAAGAAGTACCTAATCGTATAAATAAACACGAATTAGAAAATATAACCTCAACAGTCAACACATAACCTCACTCCATAAGATTGTGTGCATATATCCACTTACTAGAGTCTTTGAGTTTTACGGTTGATAATAATAGCAATCAAAACCATTTAAACAACAGTTTGACTGGTAAGTGTGCTAACAAGTTAAATGTTCAAGTAGCATAATTTTTCATGATAACGTTTTTAGGTCACCATGTCTAATCGTTTTAACTTGTCAGAGGCTGGTTGAAAGGAAATTAATGATCCTAATAAAATAAGTTTGTGAACACTACTTTGCTCTGAAACTGAGTTTGTCCTTTACAAGATGCACCATTTTGAAGAATGGTAGAAAATGACCTTTTGCGACTCCGAGAATTGTGTTCCAAGTGGCTGTTAGAGCTCAACGAACAAAAATGCAGCGTGTTGCACATGAGATACCACAACCCTAGCTACACGTATTTTCTGAACAATGTGCTTATAAAGGCGGTTTATCAACAAAGAGATCTTGGGGTTACCGTGTCGTCGGATTTTAAATGGGAGTACCACGTTGCTAAAACAATCAAGAAAGTAAATATCGTGTCTTAGCTAGTTTCGATCGCTTTTAAAAACATGTCTCCTCAACTTTTAGCAAAAATTTACACAACCTATATTCGGCCAATTTTGAAGTATGCGTCCTGCGTTTGGAAGCCTAACCTTGCTAAAGACATTCATGCTCTTGAACTCGCCCAGAGACGTATCACCAAGTTATCGCCAACTATTTGAAAACTGCCATATGAACAGAGGCTGCAGGTAGAGGGGCTATCATCGATTTCTGAAAGACATTAAGATGTAACCTAATAAGAGAAATATAAAATCCTCCATGGTTACTACACTGTAGTCATTGAAGGGTTTGTTACTAGTGAGAATGTGCAGTTGCGTGGCCATGAATCCGAGCTAGTGCGCGAAAGATTTAATAAAATGTGTCGGCAGTTCTGTATATTCAACAGAATTTTTGGAGATTGGTACGCTCTTCCCGAATCAGTTGTCTGTGCGCCTTCAGTAAACGCCTTGGACAAATTGAGTGGTTAATTTAAGTTAAGTTAATAGCTGTAGTTGTATAATTTCATTCTGCAAAAATTTCAAGTTTGCAAGTGTTGCAAGTAGAATTCTTTATCTTGTTATTTACTGCATTATTATGTGCCTTCAATTTTAATTTTTAAGTTTAAATATTTTATTAGCTATAGTTTTCGATTGATATGTTTTATCGGCTCAGCCGTCTAACATTACAAATAAATAAATAAAAAGGAAGCAGAACTTTGATGCATGCAACAACGGGGCAAATGCAGAATCCGAGGCCAATATTCCTGCTATTGTTAACATTAATAATTATTTAATGTTGTTCATCTACTAACCATAACCAAAATTATAAGGAAAAGAGTTAACAGTGTAATTGGCCTCGGATTCTGCATTTTAGCCCAAAACAGTTGGTTATTAAATAAATAGCCGTGTTCATTTGATTGTGCATTATGAAAAAGACCCATTTTCAGAAAAAATTAGTAAGCATCTAGTATTTTTCATTTTTATGTGCCTTGCAAGGATTTGTTTGATGGAGTATTGTACTCGAGCCACCCGTGATTTGGTCTAAGCCAAAATTTAAAATTGGTAATTTTTTTCATATTTATGTCCCTAATGGCATTAGGAATGATTATCATATACAATACCGCAAGCGGTCGACGAATTGCCGAAAATTTTTGTCAAAGTGTATGAGTGTTTATTGCTTCGATATAAATTGGTCGAGGGTGGTGGAGACCAATTTTGAAGCAATAAACACGAATAAACACTTTGACAAAAATTCATGCAATTCGTCGGCTGCAAGCGGCATTTGAAGGACTATTCAACGAACAAAATTGACATTTCTTAGTAATTAATCAATTTTATCACGTCCTCTTTGAAAATAAAAATCTGTTGACGTAAAATAAATTGTTTGTCAAATTTGACATTTCTAATATCATATTTGATTAATTTTACAGGAAGTTAAATAAATGTCACAGGAAGAGAAAAAAATTGTCATTAAAACTCCGCTAGCGGAATTGTTGCACAATTTTACGCTGATTGGTGGCAAATGACATAAATACTAAATTATGACTGGTGAATAGTTAACTTGAAGGGGGTGAGTTGAATGGTCAAAAAAATTCCCTACCCAAGTAGTGATGCACATACCCGTAGTCTCAAAAAATACCCTTGCGACTGGTAGTAGCACTGGTTTTTGGCTATTAACTAGAAAAGGGTGCATCGGAGAAGAAAATTGAATAGGGATGAAAATATTGGAAATACAAGTTTCAATAAGGTCTGTCATGTGTAATCTGCAGCAAGAATGGAAATAAGTTTGAGTGTACAGCACGAAATGTGCTCGCTCGTTTAGTTTCTGGTCAATATCGCAAAAACAGGAGTTTTTGATAAAAATGGATAGAAGTAAATTTGTAGAGCACATTTCTTTGCAAGAATGATAAATTAAATTTTTGTTGCACCAATTTTGAAAGTGGTACTTAAATTTTTTGGAAAAATGCAGTTAAATTTACTGGTACCTATCTCTTTTCCACACCACCTATGAGGTAGAGATTTTGGAGCGTTTTTTTTGTAGTGGTGTCCCTGTAGGCAAAAATCCACTTATTTGTTGGAAAAAATATCACTTGGAATCAAAATTAACTTTGCTATTTGAAATTATAGTTAATGTTACCATCATTTAGAAATTTTTCCATTTCTACGTTTAAATAGGTTAAAGAATATGAGAATAAATCTTCTGCTTCTAATAATGTGCAGTCCTCAATATCATTCTTTTCATCACTAAGAGCTTCGAGATCAATCACATTTCTTCCTGCACCCCATTTTACAAGAACGCGCAACCAAATTTATATGGCTTGCTGGAGCTTGTACCTCAGTTGCGTGGTAACGAACAGTTACTATTTTTTTCCAACCCCCACACATCTGCATGAACTGCTGTTATTTCCCACATTCGAATTTGATGAAAAACCTGATGAGAGTGTGGACGAGCAGCTGAAGAAGCAAAAGGAAACATTAACCTCAACTTTACAGTTCATAATTCATTCAGAAGTTAGGTGCCTTGAAAAACTGTAGGGAATCAATCCTTTTTGAAGCTTGGATAGGGAACTTTTTTGATATTCATTCCTTTCCTAATGCTATGGGGGATGTGAATATCAATAAAAAAACTGAAATAATTTTTTAAAGGTTTTAATTAAACAAACTATCTACTTAATACCGGTGAAAAAATACGTCTTCGCTTGAAGAATTACAAGAAATAGAACAAATTATGCATGTTCTCATTGCTAAAGTCAATTTTCGAAGAATAAACTGTGAAATTGAATGACACTTCTGACGTTTTCATTTCAAAACATCAAAATTAAGGGTACGAAACATCGTACGAAATACGTCTAAAGAGAGAGAGAAATAAATTGATACAGGTTAGAATGAAATGGGGGAAGGTACCGAACTCGGTGATATGTTATTTTAAGATTCGACGTACGTTTACACGTAGTGAACGTATCCTGTACTAATATATCCATGGTCGTAACCATAGATATATAAGTACAAGATACGGCGTGCCGTTGATATAGTTGAACAAGACGTACCATCTATTTCTGTCACTCTCAATGCGTGAATTACGTATAGCGCTATCCTTTAGAGAGGTACTTGGACTCGCCATTGAGAGAAATTCTGATAAAATACATTTAACTCGTGTTACATGGTGCCAGAGATAGTCTTTTTGGTCTCAAGATGCTACAAAACGTAGAAAAGAAGTAATCGTATAAATAAACACAAATTAGAAAATATAACCTCAACAGGTAACACTTGATAACCTCACTCGATGAGGTGTGGGGGTATGCAAGATATTCACTCGCTAACGCCTTTTAGTTTTACGGTTGATAATAATAGCCAAAGAGGATATATCCTCTTTGATAATAGCAATCAAAACCATTGCTAAAGTTCAATTTTCGAAGAATAAACGGTGAAATTGTATGACACTTCTGACGTTTTCATTTCAAAACTTCAAAATTAAGCGTACGAAACATTGTATGAAATACGTCTAAAGGGAGAGAGAAATAAAGTGATATAGGTTAGAATGAAATGGGGGAAGGTACCGAACTCCGTGATATGTTATTTTAAGATTCGACGTACGTTTACATGTAGTGAACGTATCCTGTACTAATATATCCATGGTCGTAACACATTACTGGCGTCCTCTAGTGCACATTGTAGGAAATAGTCAAGTGGTCCATCTCTCCCGGAATTGCCCTATTAGAAAAACAAAAAGATAATTTTTAAATTTATTTTGCTTAATAGGTAATGAATTTTGATACTAAACTTACCTGGATGATTTTTTTACGTGGCTCCTTAAATTGGAATGTTTAGAAAATTGTGTATTACATACGGAACATTCATTTGCCATGGCTAACTAACTAAATCAAAAATCACGTAAGTGTTGTTCGTTTGTATTACACTATTATGCTTCGGAGTAAAGTTGAACTAAAAAAAGTGTAGCCGACTGACGTCACTTGCACGAAAAAATCAGTTTAGAGCAACTCACATGAGACAAACGAACGGTTTCAAAACAAATTACCTAACCTTAAAATGTATATTGTTTACTGTATTGACGAAAACGAAATTCTACATTATTTGAAGATCTTGAAACATTATGTAATGGTTAGTGTTCAACAAATGAAACGTAGACCTTTGTACTTTTTATTATAAACAAACAATAATTTTACTTGCAGGTTGTTACTTATTAGGAGACAGTGCATATCCACTGCTACATCATCTGTTAACACCATACCGCGATAATGGACATTTAACAGCTGCCCAAAAATATTTTAATAAGAAATTAAGCTCATGTAGGGTATCGATTGAACATGCCTTTGGGTTATTAAAGAATCGATTTCGACAGCTATACCACATTAAATTAAGGGGCCATGAAAGAATATGCCATTTTATTCGTGCATGTTGTGTACTCCACAACATTGCAAGTAAAGATGATATCACAATCTTTGAAGCTGAAAAAAGTGCCATTGATGACCAGCCCGAAACTATGCAAGATAGGGAAGTTTTTGAAACAGGTTCACGGATAAGAAATGAAATATGTCGTCAATTATATTTAAATAAAAAATGATATTTAACTACATGAAAATATTTAATGTAATTTACTTTATAGATATTAACGATATAAGTTTGATTATGAGCATCTTAACCAAACGAGTTTGATTGCCAAAACGAGGCGGTGAGCCGAGTATTGCGGCAATCATACGAGTTTCGTTAAGTGCCATAAGCAAACGTGTATTGTTCAATATTTTATCGCCAACCGTCAATAGAGCCATGCATTACCATAGCGATTTTCGGAAGTAAACATTTTATCTTACTGTACAAATCAAACACTTTACCTGCCGCTAATATTTATCAAGATAGCCATGACTGCATGCCATTAAACAAAAATCGTTTGTCGCTGTCACGAGGTCACGACTCCAACAGCAAAAGTTTTGTCGCGAATTATTTATAAAAAGTAATGGAAGAAAACATTCAAATAATGGAAGAAGACATTCAGTGCACGCCGCCTGAAATTCAGAAGAAGGCATTATAGACGTCTTTCGAAATTCTAGCACAAAAACGAAAAATACAATCGCCAGTATGACATATTCATGGAGTGGTGCAAAAAACACGGAATTAAAAATTATAGTGAAAACGTCTTACTGGCGTATTTTTCCGATTTATCGAAAGAGTATTCTCCTTCTTCGATGTGGTCGTATTATTCCATGGTGAAAGCAACCCTTTCACCAAAAAATTACGTTGACATTAGTAAATATAAAAAAGTTACGGCTTTTTTAAAACAAAAAGGAAGAAATCATATTCCAAAAAAGTCCAAAACTCTTTCACAAGAAGAAATACTTAAATTTTTACTAAATGCGCCGAATGAAATCTACTTGATGGTGAAGGTAATTTATGCAAACTTTTCAAAACCAATTTGATATGAATGTAGTAATTATTTTAGATTTGTGTTGTGTTTGGCATTTCTGGGGCTTTACGTAATGAAGAAGTTTTGAATTTAAAAGTAAGTGACATAGAGCACAAAGAAACAATTCTGGTTCGTATAACTAAAACGAAGACCAACACTTGAGAGTTTGAAGGAAAAGTAAAATCCGTAAAATTATTTAACAAGTATTTAGCTCTGCCTCCTAAACAGACGCCCCACGACCGATTTTTCCTAACTTATAGAAATGGCAAATGCATAGTCCAGCCAGTTGGAATCCATACTTTTGGTAGTGTACCAAGCAGAATTGCGAACTATCTGCATTTACCAGAACCATCACTTTATACGGGACATTGTTTTCATCGAACGTCTGCCACTCTCTTTGCCAACGCAGGCGGCAGTAAGGAAAATTTAAAGCGCCACGGAGGGTGGAAAAGCGACACGATTGCAGAGTCCTATGTGGAGGAATCTGTGCTCAATAAAACGAAAATCGCAAAGACGATTTTAGGTGAAGATCAAACTGACAACATAGTTGTTACCAACGATAATTCTACACAAGATTTACAATTTATTAACATAGATAATAATCCTCAAACATTCTCAATTCAAACTCCTTCGACTTCAGGAATTAATTTTTATAATGCATCAGGGTGTACGTTCACGTTTAATATAACAAATAATAAGTAGTTTGTTTTGTATTCGCTGTTATTTTTCTGTTTACTTTGTCGTAATAAAATGTGATAAGTTATATCTCCATTTTTTTTATTATAAATTTTTACGGTTCGCGATAAAATTTTGTATGCACCACGTCAGTAAAGTGTCTTTATCGAACTCGTCTGTTACTCGTCTCGCTCGCTTAGCTCGCTCGACTCATAATCTCAGACTCGTTCGATAAAGAATCACTTTACTGACTTGGTACATAAATAACTATTATCTTCATCAATAAACTCTGATTCAAAGTATTTTTTTATATAAAAAGAGTGCGGTAATATCTATCCATTACCGCACTCAGTACGGCAGTGAAGCTCTTAACGATACTAAAATTAATTTGTTTAAGAGTCTATAACAACACCGATGAAGGTAAAACTTATAATAATGATTAGCCATTTATAATATTTTGAATAAAGTATTACACCCTTTTTGTAATTCAAGTTTTATTCTGTTGTGCAATTAATTATTCCAATAATTCATTTCTTCTTTCTAGCTGGTGGAGCATCTTTTCCCTTTGCTCGTATCTTCTATCATTTGCAATCTTTTTTTCTTCTGTTCTTTTTTGTATAGCTTTTCTTAAATTTATTAATTCTTTTGCAGCTACGGAACGACTTCGTGGGGTGTTGCGTATTCCTGATGTTGATAAAGTAGTAGGAAGTACCATATCTTCTGAGGCACTCTCTGAAGTAGGAGTGCCCAACCTTAAAAATAAAAGCATTATCACTAAAGTGTATTAAAATAATACATGCTGTAAATAAATTTCAATTGATTATGCTTACTATAGGTAGCTAGGTAAATTATACACTGTGGTTTCTTATCTTGTTACAATACATATTACGTCCGTTTTTTCATGAGTGTTTTAACATTTTGATAACATTTTAAATGTTGCTCCAGCGGCAACTATGAATTTAGTTTATTTAAAATGTTACCAAAATGTTAAACACTCATGAAAAAACGCTAGACGTAATATGTGTTGTAACGAGATAAAAAAAAACACAGTTTATTACAAATTAATACTAATAGGTACTTACGGGGGAGTATCTGTATTCTCCTCTGATTCTGGAATTTCAACTCCCAGTGGTTCAAGCATTTCCTCTCCATATTTGACCCTTTTGGCATCCATAACTGCAGGAGGTATCACACTTACTCTGTCTAGTAATATGTCCGACAATTCTCTGTAAGAGAATAGATAACTTTATATATGAAAGAAAATATAAGTATATAAATTAATTTAGTAGGTACCTTTCATAGGCACACGCTTTCCTGCCACGTCCAGTTTTCGTATTATTTTCGGTTTTATTCTTAAACGCTCGTTCTAGGGTTTTCCACTTATTTTCACATTGTGCAGAAGTATAATTGTACCCATGTCTATTTATACAATCTTCTATGATCGACCACATACGCTTTAATGTTTTAATTTTACGTTGTTCAACTAATTCTTTTTTCTCTATATAACTCGATTAATAATTTAGTGGGCTTATCTGCCTTTGTATTTATAGTTTTCTCTTCTAAATTATATTTAGTACCATCGTCGTCAGTATTGAACTGCTCGTATGTGAAAAGATTAATAAGGTTGTGTTATAATTATTACATTAGATTATCAGAGAAGTAAATTTTACTTGTTCTAAATAATTTTCCTCAGGCGCTTGTGTATTTTCCTCATCATTAGGTAATACTAATTTAAGGTACTGGTTTGTTTCGATGCGAACTAGTTGACCATTTTTGACATCCACCGCACCTGACGGTAATTCATAGCTCATGCCCAGGGCCGCGCCGCATATTTTTGTTGCCCGTGTGCGGATATTTTTGTTGCCCCTAACTCTAGTAGTACTTTCAAAAGTAAAAAAAACTTCAAACTCACAAAGAAATTTCCTATATTAAAATACAGAATAAAAATATAAAATAAAATACAAAAGAAAACAAAAGTTTATAACAAACCTTAAGAAGTTTAATAACATAAATAAAATGGATGAACTTTTAACAAAATAACAGTAAATATAGGCACAAACATATGATTAGAATAAATCTAAGTATTTACAAGAACTCAACGCGCCTGGTTTTTATTTCCGAAAACTTTTTTATAAATTCATGAAGTTGTACTTCTCGGCATGTTCATGTTCTATTGAAATTGTAGCCATATTGACCAGTCTGGTTTGGGTCATGGTAGTTCTCAAATATTTTTTTATAATTTTGAGTTTTGAAAATGATCGTTCGCCTGATGCTACTGATACAGGCAAAGTTAGTAAAATTCTTAGCGCAATCACAGTGTTAGGAAACGTAGTGCATAAACTGTTTTCTAAAATATATTCCAGTACGTTAAAAGCAGTCATACTAGGCCTTAGCATATACTTCAAAACATGTATTTCTTGGTAAAGTTCTAGGGCATCAATGTCCGTTTCATTTCTACTACTGTCAGACAGTTTTAGTTGTAGGTCTTTGCAGTTATTTAAAATGGCTTCATCTTCAACGTCTTTTAAACCGTGCACATTATAAAGAAAATTAAACATGCTACTGTGTTCTTTTATTAGGTCAAATCTATTATTTAAGGAACTTAAAGCCGTGTCTATTACAATCAAATAAAAATTAATTTTGAAATTTAATTCGGGAGTATGCACACTTTCATCTGAATGTTCATACTGAAATTGGGTTTTTTTTTTCTTCGTCGCGCAGTGAAATTATCGAGAAATTTTGGTTCTACCTCCATCTCTTCAGCTTAGTGATGGTCATAACCGGACAATTTTCATAACCGAATTATTTGCATTCGAATGATATTAATAACCAAAAGATTATTTGAATAATCATTCGAATAAATTTTGGCTCTCGATTCCTTTCGATTTCGCCGGTTGGCGGTTCACCGTCATCTGCATCGGCACCGTAACTTGCAGATAGCAGAGGAACTCAGTTAATCGTTAATCGTTGTATAAATGATTTTTATTTGATTTCTAAGGAGTTTAAATCATTGAGAATAGCTATATCAATACTAATCATAAAGAAATTATAAAGATGCGAATACAAAGTATCTATTGAATCTATTTTTAGTTCCTAAAATTCTCTAGTAGCCACCCTTCCCTTTTCGCTTGCACATCATACCGGTATATTTTAGAATCCATAATTTATCTACGTTCAGCCTTTCGCGGTTCTAAGGACGCACACTTAAAATTTTAAACATTGAAATCCGCTTCTTGTCCCACGTTCCTATCATATGACGACGGATGGGCATCGACTGCTCCGTTATTAAAAATTAAATATAAATCTGTTACGATATTGGAAAATCTTATTTCGCTTTCTGTTTATCCCTTATTAGGCATAATCAACAGCGTTTCGAAGCAAAAATTTAGGCCGTTATAAATTAATACCAACACATCTTCGGCAAATCTCATACTCAGCAGAGCGTTATCTTTAATAGGAACGGCGCCATAAATTTAACCGGTCGATTAGGAGTCTCAAATGTGTTAATAACATCAACAAGCAGCCGCGAACTTCACTTGGGTCAATCAGTACAATCTGCCTTGCTTATGGTTCTGAATGACGTATTACTTACAGAATTTCGATCACTCGCAGGTCGCTGAGATACGGCACGTAGTACTTATCAAGATGAGGTTATTTTTCATTCGAATACTTGGAACAAAAACCGAGTTACAGAGGTTATTTCAATAACCGGATAACCGGTTATTTTTCATTCGAATAAGCCCATCACTACTTCAGCTATTTGTTTTGCAGTATATATACAGTCGGAAAAACCTTCATCGCTACGTTCTGTTTGAAAAAATGTGATGAGATTATTTATTAAGTCCAAACATATTCCAAGATTTAACGTTGGCTGTTGGATCATTTTACTTACAACATTAATTTTTGACAAAATTTCATGACAAACTGCAATACAGCAAATAAATTTAAAAGATTGAATTTTGGATGCTAAACACTTGGCTTGATGGCGCGTAGTAGAATCTTTATTTGAATCTTCTACAATATCTAGTAATGCGTCGTGAATTTCAGGAAGTTGAAATCGCAAAGGTAAAACTGCATCAATTCTACTCTCCCACCTTGTTTGCGATATAGGCTTTAATGTTAAACTTTGTTTGTGTGGACGAAGAAAAAAATACAAACAGCTCTTGAACTGTATTAAAAAAATCAACAGTTTCGAAATTGATTTTTGCAGCGCCATTAACTACAAGGTTCAGACTGTGTGCTGAACAAGGCACGAGGATTGATGTTTAAAAATTTTCTCTGTAAACCGTTGTGAACCCCTCTCATATTCGCTCCATTGTCATAACCTTGACCACGCATGTTGTAAATGTTCGAATTTAGATCCTCCAATTTTGCTATAACATATTCACTTAACCCTTCACCTGTCGAATTTGTAATAGGGCAAAAACCTAAGAAATGTTCATGGACTTCTACCTTTCTAGATGTGGTGTTTAGTTTTACGAAACGAATGATTATCGTTAATTATTCCGTGTGACTAGCATCGGGTGTGCAGTCTAATATTAAAGATAAATATTTTGACTCTTGTACCATTCCCAAAATAGATTCTTTTATTTCATTTGACAATAAATTTAGGATTTCGTTCTGAATTTTGTACCCAGATAAGTGAGCATATATTTCAAACTTTTTGAAGTTTTAATTCGTCTTACGTGAGCTGACATAGTAGCATCGAATTTAGACACCATTTCAACAAGTTTTAAAAAATTTGTGTTATTGGCTTCAAAAAGTTTATTTGATTTTAAACGAAACGCGAGATTTTGACGAGCCAAAAATTTTATGAAGTATATAGTTCGTTCTATCACGTCATACCAATGTTTTTTTTTTCAATGTTATAAACTTCTTGTTGAATTTTGTCTATAGTTGTTTGGGCCTTAAATGCTTTTGCTAGTTTTATCCATTTGTTGCAATTTTTAATGTGTATTGAACTTTTTTCATGCCTGGATAATATCAACGATAAATGTTGCCAGTCAGCTGAACCTTCAGTGACTAAAGTACGGCTTATGCTCTCTATAAATAATTTACAACAAAAACAAAAAACTGAATTTTTCAATACCGAGTACAATAGCCAATTTCTTTCGCATTTCTCGCCATTTGGCAATGTCCTATAATAGTATACGTCGGAAAATTTGCGTCCCTTCTCATCGGCAAGATAGTTACTTTTATTTACTTGCTTAGGTTGATTTTGTACCAAGATTTAAATAGAGTTATTTGATAAATTATCTGGCCACATACCAGGATCATCACTTATTATATCTTCGGCAAGTTCGGGTGGGAAAGGGGCTGTTACAGGCTGATGCATTTCCTCTTGTCCGTCTCCTAATTCTTGCTCAGTTTTTTCTGCAATGTTTTCAGACGGTTGTTGCTGGGCTTTACTGGTAGATGTAGATGGCCGGAGATGTTCTTGAATTTCCTCTTCTCCCTCTTCTAACTGCTGCTCAGTTTTTTCTTCAATGTCTTCAGAGGACTCTTGCTCGGCTTTACTAGTAGATGTAAATGGTTGCGGGTGTTGTAATTTCAATTATTTTTCTAATGTCCCAGCTTGTTTTTCTACATTTTTCCGTTTCTCTAGTTCCTTTTTTCTATGTTGATAACCAGATTCTTGTTGTCTCGGCATTGTTCAGCTGCAGTAATTAAATGTCTGAAAGCATAACAAAGTAAAGAAATGAGAAAAAATTCAAAACGAATTTCAGTCCCGAATAAAAAGAATTAAAAAATTGAAAATTATTTGATTACTTCCATTTTTCGCTTTTATCTCCATACTACTTCTATTGCAACACTCAACACAACTTACACACTTTATCACTTGAATACGGAAATGACAATGAACCCGAAAATGTTATTTTCTCCCTAAGAGAAATAGAACTAAAAATAAATCGAATTGCTGCAGCCAAAACAGTAATAAATAATCGTTTTAAAGATTCGTACGTGCGTTTATATAATCAACTCGGTAGGCATGAAATTTTATTTTTCACTCTTTGATAATTTTTATTAGATAGGGAGACTCAGTAACAGAAGAATAAAACATATCGAATTCCCTTCGTGTTGCCCCTAAACGGACTGTTGCCCGTGTGCGGTGCACACACCGCACACTGGGGCGGCGCGCCCCTGCTCATGCCATCTGCAAAGTATTAAACTTTTGAAGTACCTTAAACAAACAATAATAATACAACTTACTAGCTGCATTTAAAATGTAATTGCCGTCTATGACGTCTGCCACTTCGGCATTTATGATATTACTTTCCATTGTCTTCTAAGAATAAACAGGTTATGTTTATCTTGTCACCAACACCCGTGTTTTTTGCACAAAATTACTCCTGCTCCAGACTAGGTGCAAACACTTTAGAGCTGTTTATTTTACAGTGCCTTTATACAAGACAGTGTGGCCATAGGGATGTCTTCGCCGCTATTGGTCGACGCGAATATCCGCCATTAACAGGCAAAATATTTAGTTATTTCTAAGTTGTTCTCAAAGAGGTTGGTAGAACCTGTTCATTTGGTTATGGAAGTAATATAAAACCTTTCAAATCTGACAATTGTAAATTGTCAGTGTCAAATAATTCATTAGCGTCGCAAGCGGGTGAAATTTTATATCTATTGCCCTGAAAAGCTAATATTCTGCACAGTATTTAAATGTGACAATTTAGAATTGGAACCTGGAAGAAGACCAAGCACAGGACAGGGAGGTTTGGAGACAGGGAACAGGAAGACGGCATTTAGCTGTATTGTAAACTACCATAACTGAAACCAGTTGTAAACTTCATGCAAGACCTTAAAGCACCACGAACGAACGCCAATGAAAAATGTCAAACGTTCAAACATAACACTGCACGTGCAGCTAACATCAACTAGTTAAAATAACTAGCGCTAAAATAATGACCAACAAAAACGTTCGATTATTTCTAAAGGCACTGTATATCTCTACGCTCAAATTTGCCTGAAAATGGCCGCCAACAATCGTATGGCCACACTGTCTTGTATATAGTCACTTATAATACCATGAGTAGTCAAAGTTATGTCGAATATTTTTGCTGTGGTATCACGAATGTCCATTGCACTTAGGTTCGATTAGGACGAGTCCTAATCCTAAGCGCAATAGACATTAGTGATACCACTGCAAAAATATTCTACTTAACTTTGACTAAGAATGGCATTCGAGGGACTATTCAATGAACCAAACTACTTTTTCAAATTAGTTTTCAGTAAATCTAGCACGAAACTACGCAATTTCTATAGTAACAGAACACTAATACTGACTTTTTCTAATAAAAATCAAATTTGTTTAAAATATTCACTATACCACTATTGAAAATTGTCGATTATTTTCACTAGTGAAAATAGTCAATATAGTTCATTTTTATTGGCTCAAAGACGTCAAATCTTGTATTTTTATTGGTCAGTTTTGATAGATGACAAGTGAGTTGAATAGTCACTGTAGTTTATTGTACACAAATAGCCGCGTCCACACCGGGCGCACGGGCTCGCGCGGCAGCCTCGATGTGCGGCTCGCGAGCTGGCCTCGCGAGGCAGGCCGAGCCATCAGAAGCCCTCGAGCATCCAACATGGACAGTAGTTGTGTAATTTCTGCTGCAGCTACTTTTATAGTAGCTTATTGTTTGAGAAAAAGGAAACAGTCACGTTTTAAAAAAAGACCAAGACGCTTTTGGATTAAAAAACTTTATGAGCGTCGCAATCAATACGGAAATAAATTACTAAAGGATTTGACATATGATAAAACCGTACATAATTTTACACGTATGTCCCTACAAGACTTTGAAAATTTATGCTCATTAGTGTCTGAGAAAATTAATAAGTGCGATACAAATTATAGAGAGGCAATCACTGTGCGAGAACGAGTTTTAATTACTTTAAGATTTTTAGCGAGCGGGGACTCATAGCAGCTTGCAATACTTATTTCGATTATCGAAGCAGAGTATCTCAAAAATAATTCCTGAAGTTTGCGATGCTATTATTGAGGCCTTAAGTGATTACGTAAAGGTAAGTAAAAAAATAATTCTATGATTTATAATATTTATTTAAATTTTACAATTAATACATTAATTGTAATGTAATCGCTTTTATTTTTTACAAATGTGTTATATCTTGAGCTTCCAAATCAAGATTAGCAGGTGATGGTGTAAAGGCAGGTGATGGTGTAACGGCAGGTGATGGTGTCATGATATGTGACGATGATGTAGATGATTGGAGGTACTGTTGTGTAAAATATCCTGGAATAAATTGTTGCTGCGTGTATTTGCCTAAATCTGCTTCAAAAATTATATTATTTATGCCGTTCTTTACACATGCTAAGCTTTGCGGATCATACTTTTTTAACTCATTGGCTATGTATTTTCCAAAAGAAAGGTATGGATCGTTCATGTCGTTAGAAGTCTTTTGTAGGCAGTCAAGGGCTTCTGCAAGCATGCTGTCAGCGGAATCTACCTGCGGCTGCGTTTGAGCCTTCGGATTACTACGTCTTTTTTTGCGTGCAGGTTCTTGTGTAGGCATGTGAGTTACTGATCTTTCTTCTGTATGTTGTTCTGCTAATGTCTGTGGTGGTCGTTCTTCAGGTATGTTAGGTCCTTCTCCAGGTATGTTAGACTCCGATAGTTGTGACTGGGTATATGCGGCGTTTTCAGTTATCTACGACTGCGTCTGAAGTTTGAAAGGACTGCTGACTCTCCTCCTGAAAAAAAATATTTAGATATAAAATGTTATACTTTGCACACAGATACATCAAAAACGGGGTTAGGACAAAGCGCAAACAAATTCAAAGGACAAAGCGAGAACATAAATTCAATTAATAGTAGTATTTTTTTCTAGATTCCGTCAACAGAAGAAGAGTGGCTCGCTATATCAGAAGAATTTGAAAAGAAATGGAATTTCCCCCACGCGATTGGAGCAATGGATGGAAAACACGTTATGTTCCAAGCACCGATGAATAGTGGGACTGATTATGATAATTATAAGCAATTCCCAAGCATTGTCCTCTTTGGATTGGTTGATGCTAACTACAATTTTTTGTATGTGAACGTAGGTAGCAAAGGGCGAATCTCTGATGGTGGAGTTTTTAAGAACGCGACGTTATATAGAAAACTAGAAAAGAAAGAACTAAATGTGCCTAGGGAGAAGGTATTGCAAATACCATATGTAACTACAGTGCCCTACTTTATTTTGTCATATAAAGCCTTTGTACTCAACGAATATACCATGAAACCATTTGAGGGTAACCCAGGAAAGGGTTCTAAAGAAAGAGTATTTAATTATCGCCTCAGCCGAGCTCGACGTGTCGTTGAAAATGCATTTGGCATATTAAGTGCCATTTTTCGCGTTTTTAGAAAACCTATTTTGCTAGAGCCAAACAAAGCAACAAAAGTTGTCTTAACAGCTGTATATTTGTATAATTATATCCGGAAAAACACTTCTCGCAATAATATTCCACCCGAGCTATTTGACAGAGAACTTGAAGATGGTGTACTCATTCCTGGCCAATGGAGAAATAATATAAATGAAATGACATTCGCACCAACTGCAGCGATTCCTAGGCGTGGTACTCGTAACGCAAAAGAAATACGGTTGCACTTAGCGACACATTTTATGACTAATGGTTCAATCCCATGGCAACTTCAGTATGCATAGTAACAACATACTTACGATCGGCATCGTATCCTGAGTGTCTCCAGGTTCATTTTTGTTCTTCATAAAATCAAAATAAGGATAGCCAAACCACCTTGATCTGTAGACGTCTTCAGCTCCTACAACAGAGTAAAAATACAAAATAAATATTATATAAATATGATTCGGAATTTTGTAATTTGTGTTTCATAATATTTTTATAAATAACTTAGTGTAAGTGTAAACATACAATAAAAAAATTCTTTACCTGTACCTGTAATACGGCTTTTTCTTTCTCTGCTCTTCTCTCGCCTATAAGAACCCAACAAGGAATCCATTTTTTTCTTCAGTTCACTAACAGGCCATTGCATTTCTGCTGAAATTTCCCTCCAACAGTCTTCGCGCTGCGTTTTGTTCAAATATTTAGGATCTTTGGGATCCCACAACATCTTGTATGCACTGTATAATTGAATTAGACGAATCGACTGCTCTTGAGTGTTCATTATGATGAAACTTTTCCGTAACAGCTACCTAACAAACAACAACACATCTGCAGAATTGCCTCGCGAGCCGAAACCACCGTTCACATCGAACGAACAGCGCACACTGAGGCACCTTTGAGCGCGTCCCGTTTATCGACAGCCGACGGCTCGACCCCGAGGCACGCTCAGCCGAGGCAAAGCGCGCCCGAGGCAGCCAGAGCCACGTCCACACCGACCGAGCATTTGGCTCGCGAGGCTGCCGCGCGAGCCCGTGCGCCCGGTGTGGACGCGGCTAATGAACAGCGTTGTGACGTCACCTCGAACTTGCTCGATGACAAACGAATGCACAATTTCTAGCTCCGGCTATTCCAAGCAGTGAGTGTAATACAAACGAACAAGCCTTTTTTAAGAAACAGCAAACATTAAAACAGCGAGATGCCAGGGAGCCAAAGTGATATTCCTGTCTGTAGACGCGAGTAGCTGACCCTGGGGGCTTCGCTAACTTTCTCTGTGTGGCCGTCGGCTTTTGGGACTTCCGCGGCGTTGCCGGTGGCTCATTTGTTTCCATTACGTCACAAGTTTTAACGGTCTGGAAAACTAGGCTCGGCTTTCCAACATTTCCGGGCACTTGCTTCTCCGCGTTGATTTTCGCTTGCTGCACTTTGGATTTCACTTTTGATATTTTAGCGATGTGTCTTTGTAGGCGAACGTCTTTTTCCGATAGATTTCCGCGTATGTGCAGGGCCGGATTTACGTTTTCTCCGCCCATGGGCATATGACAAGCTGCCGCCCCCTCACCCCTCCCGGCCCCCTTCTACCCTCCCCCTCCCACAGCACAATGATATAAAATACTACTTGTTATAACTAACAATAATATTTAGATTTTTGTAAAATTTGTTTCAATATTTTTCACTTCATTTACCTATAGCTACCTAATTTTGAAATATATTAACTAACTTTAATTTTTTTTTATTATTTATTAACTTCAGTTCCATGGATTTTTTTGTGGGTGTAATTTTCTTTTCTCTTGGGTATTTTAAATGAAACAGGATTACAATTTACTAAAAGCTTGAGTTTTATTTATAACATTATTATCAAGAAAAAGAACATGAGTTTCTAATTAGAATACATCTATAATCTACATTTTTTAATGTTAATGAAACTTTACACGTCTGGCTTACTTCTTGGCAAACTCATAAATTACATCTTCAAACTCTAAACTTGTTGTTAAATCTTTTTCAATTGCTAAAACCGCAAGAAAGTTCAGTCGCTTTTGTGTGGTGGTGGAACGTAAGTAGTTCTTGACCCTTTGGAGAGTAGAGAACGATCTCTCTGCTGAGCAGTTTGAAGCAGGAGTGCAGAGGTATATTTTCACTTATAATACCATGAGTAGTCAAAGTTATGTCGACTATTTTTGTGGTGGTGTCACGAATGTCCATTGCGCTTTGGTACGACTAGGACGAGTGCGATAGCACGAGTCCTAATCCAAAGCGCAATGGACATGAGTAGTGATACCACCGCAAAAACAATCTACTTAACTTTGACTAAGAATGGTATTCGAGGGACTATTTAATGAACCAAACTACTTTTTAAAATTAGTTTTCAGTAAATCTAGCAACAAACTACGCAATTTCTATAGTAACAGAACACTAATATTGACTTTCTCTAATAAAAATAGCATTTGTTAAAAATAGTCACTTGAATACCTTCTAGGAAGATATATCCACTGATATTTTTTTGAATGGGTAAGAAACGTCAGAATTCTGGATTTCATTGGTTACATTTTGACAGATGACAGGTGAATTGAATAGTCACTTATAATACCATGAGTAGTCAAAGTTATGTCGACTATTTTTGTGGTGGTGTCACGAATGTTCATTGCGATTTGGTACGATTAGGACGAGTGCGCTAGCACGAGTCCTAATCCCAAGCGCAATGAACATGAGTAAATGTCCATTGCGCTTGGGTACGATTAGGACGAGTGCGCTAGCACGAGTCCTAATCCCAAGCGCAATGGACATGAGTAGTGATACCACCGCAAAAATAATCTACTTAACTTTGACTAAGAATGGTATTCGAAGGACTATTTAATGAACCAAACTACCTTTTTAAAATTAGTTTTCAGTAAATCTAGCAACAAACTACGCAATTTATATAGTAACAGAACACTAATATTGACTTTTTCTAATAAAAATCGCATTTGTTAAAAATAGTCACTTGAATACCTTCTAGGAAGATATATCCACTGATATTTTTTTGATTGGTCAAGAAACGTCAGAATTCTGGATTTTCATTGGTCACTTTTTGACAGATGACAGGTGAATTGAATAGTCAGAGCAATATTCACATTTGGATATAAATCTACGAGATTTTTTTAAACTAGGAACTTGTGCAGTCTGGACAATGTCAAAGGTTCATCCTCATTAAAAGTCTCTTAATGCAACAAACCTTTAAGGTGAATGCACTCCATGACAAAAGGTGATTCTTCCATATCAACTTCATAAATTTGTTGAAGAGTTGAAGCAGCAGTTTTTATTTCTTCTAGATTCATCTCAGATAAATTTGTTAGAAACGAAAATCTGTTTGAAAAATCGTTGTAAACTTTCACTCTTTTCTTTAAATCAGTGAGCAGTTTACTGAGGATAAGGTCAAAACTTTGTTGAAATTTGGTACCTGCATCTAAATTGGTATCGTCTTGTTCATCCTTCTCTTTGTCATCTTCACTCTCATCAGTCTCATCATCATCAAAGAACCTTTTTCGTTTTCTTATCCTTTGGGGTCTTTGTTCTGTTATAGATTTCACTTCAAGAAGAACAGTCTTCAACTTGTTTTCCCCAGAGTTCTTGTAAAAATTCAACATTGTTGTATTTTCTTCAACAAATGAAACAAGGGAATTGTAAAGTTGGACGACAGTTGCAACGTTCATTTTTGGAGATTGAATTTTCTCACTGACAGAGTTAAATTTATGAAGAATCACTCCCCATAATACTGCCATGAAGGTTGTTTCTCCTCTTGTAAGATTTCTAAAGATGCCTTTAGCTTGACTTTGGGTAGTTTTTGTTTCCTCTTCGTCATGAATAATATGTTCAAGGGCTTGTAAGATGGCTTTGTAGTCCTTGTTTAAGCTTTTACAAGCCTCCTCTCTTGCTGACCATCTTGTGTTGCTGAGAGTTTTCAGAGAAAGACTTTTTGAATTAAAATAAGATTGAAGAATAGCCCACCGGCGAGTCGAAGCAGAAAAAAAGTTGTACAAAATTTGCAAAAGTGCAAAGAAATCTTTAGAAAGTTTGCAGCATTCAGCAGCACTGGATCCTACTAAATTTAGGGAATGGGCCGAGCAAGGCACATAAAATATTAAAGGATTCGCTTCTTTTAGTCTGTCTTGCAAACCGGTATATGCACCAGACATATTAGATGCATTATCAAAAGACTGTCCACGGCAGTTTTGGATATCCAGTCCATTATCTTTTAAAAACTTAATAACTACCTCAGCTAGTTCTTTACTTTTATGACCACAATTCCCTGAGAACTCTAAAAACAGCTCTTTAGGTTCGCCACTTTCCTGAACGTACCGCAGTATAAAGCTCAGCTGATCAGTGTGGGAAATGTCAGGAGTAGAATCCACAATAAATGAAAAGTATTTTGAATCCCTAACTTCTTGAAGAACTTTGTTTATAACGGTTTTTCCTATCACCTCTAATAACTCGTCACAAATGGTTGACGACAAGTAAGAAGAATGACCTTGACCTGGATTTCCGTATCTGTCTATGTGGCTTTTCAAAAATGGATCAAATTCTGATATTAATTCTAGGCACATCATGAAGTTGCCACAACTCTTTGTAGAACATTTTTCCAGTATTTTTCTTCTTCTTTGGTTTGCGACAGAAGCTGTTGATCTATCCTGCCTGATTCTTCACCTCTCCTTTTGTAAGCTAGGACACAATCCAAATGACCAACAGAATTTTCGTGTTCTTTTACACGCTGGCTAGCATGCTTCCAATCACTAAAGCCTAAATCAGTAAACTGAGATGACAGTTTACCAAACAATTTACAAGGGCCACAAAATAAAGTACCTTGACTGGGCGAGTAAACAAGAAAATCGTGGTTCACTATATTACCGTTTGCAAGCTTTCTTTCAAACAAATTATGTGTTAACAATCTATTTGCTTCAGGATAAATTCTCTTGGAATTTTCAAACCCTTTATCTTTATTTTGATTAAAACCATTGTTAGCAAAATAATCTTTAGTCTTGTTATTTATTTCCCAATAAAATGGATCGTTGCTTATTATAGAAATATTAGTTTCTGATGACTTTGGCAAGCATACTTCATCAGATACGTCTGCTTCTGAAAAGTTTTTTGTTTGCTCTTCCAAACATTTATTTGAAGTGCTTGGTTGTTCAGCAGCATCATCATTATTATTTGAAACAGAATTAACAAACGTACCATCATTGGTTTTGTCAGACTTCTCCTCGGGCCGTCCAGTTGCGGTGACAGAGCCTTTTTAAAAAAAAGAATCTAACTTCAAAGTTTGAGCTATCACTTCATTTTCCTTTTTCTTTTTTGCTTCCGCTAGTTTGCGGTATTCCGCGCCACTGAGTCTTTTTCGTCCATCCATTATTTAATTTAATTTAATTTAATTTAATTCGCACTCAGTCAACAGCCGTTAGGCCAATTATAGGCGTCGCTGTGCAGTTATGAGGACTTCCAACCCCACTAACGACTGTCATGATGTTGTATGACCGCCGGAACCAACTTTTTTCCGTGATAGCCGTACCACGAGGCGCCGAGAGATGCAGCCGTGGAACTCCCATCCAAGTTCTGACCAGAGAGAGCGTTGCTTAACTCTGCTGATCGAACGTGGACGCTTGTTCAAGCTACACCACTCGGGACCTGTTTTAAAAATATAACGAAAATTATTGCGTATATCAAAATCAAACGTGAAATCACACACGAAACACAGCATTAAAGAGTGATGAGCAAATAAACAATATACAGTCGCACACGCAGACGCACTACTGCATAACAAGCTAGCCAGCAAGCGTACACGTACAGGCTGTCAGTTCTAATCCGGCATTAGCGACGCGACACAACACTGACGAGTGACGATTGTACACTGACCGACCAAGCGGAAGCGACCACCAGAATGGCGACGTGGCGGGCTGGTGGCGGCGAGGAATGCGACTCCCCCCTCCCTCATCGCGCCCCACCGCCACCACATCGTCCGCCGCCCGCAAATAGACGCTCGTCCACAAACTCGCGCACACTGCCACAGAATAATACCCTATATCAGAATGGCCTCTCTGTGTCGGCGCTTTTTATGTCAGCATACTCAATTTTTGTGACCTTGAAATGGTCCGCCATGATCCTAGTGGTGTGCAGAGGCGGTAAATTCAAAAGTATGCGCCTAAATTTTAAACTGAACAGAAATAATCTGTACGTTTAAAGTCCATGCAATTTATATGGAAATGCACAGTACACCATGTGCCACCAAAAGATCGTTTCTGTGCACTCATATTAAATTAATATTTTAAAACCACTTGCACAAAAAACATAACCTTCTTATAAGGGGTCATTGACCCCTACAAGTACGCGTGTAAAATATGGAAAACAGCTGACAGCACACCACCAGAACTCGCGCATGCGCAACGAAAAAACTAGCTGAATTTTAAGCCGACAGGCCATTCTGTATTATTCTGTGACACTGCTGTCTGCCCTCTGCCGCCTGACCGCGATACGGCTAGCTAGCCTGCGACCATGACGATGACAACGCGCCGTGCAAACAGATATCAAATTTCAAATTCTCCAAAATTTTGCCGCCCTGGGCATGTGCCCACGTTGCCCATGCGGTAAATCCGGCCCTGCGTATGTGTTTAAGTACGCGCGTATTATTTGCCTTTAATTTGAAAGTCGGCTCGCGTTAATGTCGCATCCGCTCGCGCGGTTCACTTATTGTGTATATTAACTTACTTTGGTCCACTAGCATTCGCGCTCGTTAACTGCCTTATTTAATTCATTTATTGTCTAGCTTAATTACTTACTGTTTATCACTATCACTAAATATTTACACAAAAAACATATTTATCTACGACCACTACTAAAAGTAGGCCTTTTAGCGCTAGCTTGTTTCACTAAAAGTGACATTTTATAATTTACCGTGTTTAAAGAAATCAGCTGTTTACTTTTAGCACACGGGCTAAAAGTGAAGTGAGGTTACAAAACTACAATTTCGAACTGCAAGTGAAGTTGTAAAGCTATTCTAGTTGCTTCTTGCGTTACAGGTAAAGCGTTTTTGAAATAATTAAAGCGTTATGTAATGAATACAGTCATATGTGGAGTATCAATAATTACATTTCGTAACGCACCTTGACAGCACGGGCGTGGCCAAACAATCGCCGGCGCGGTGTAGCCTACTGTTCATTATGACATAAATTAAAAGTATCGCAGATGCGAATCTTTCTTAAATCGATATTTATGGATTAATAACGGTAAAATTAAGGTCGTAGATAAAATATTGTATGCAACGCGTGCTAAAAGTCGTTTATGCGCGAGACATGTAATGAAACTCAGCCTTCGGCTTCGTTTCATAATTTTCATGTCTCGCGCATAAACGTCGACTTTTAGCACTTGTTGCATAAATAGCTATTACATTGTGCGTTTAGCCACAGCCACCTACAGTTTCAAGCCGGAGCGTAAAATGTTGCAACGTCGCCGTACTGATAAATAGGAGGCCTGACCGGCGAACTACAAGCATTCGTCTCCGTCCGTGCTCGCCCGAATACTTACCTACCTTATGTTTGAATTTGAGATTTTTTACCATCATTTATTATTATCAGTATCTTGAAATAGGTTAAATTAAACAGTTTCTTTAAATTTTTTAAATTTTCCAGCTTATAGATAGCTAATCATCCATAATAAACCAACTTCGTATTAAGAATATTTATTTTTTATCGAAAGTTAAAATTAGTCTTTAATAACATAACACAGTAGTACCTATCATAGTTCATACAGTAATGCCTAACATTACAATTCTAAAGAAAATGATTTTTAAACTAACTAAGCGTAGCCGAGCATAGCCATCTACACTAATTTATTTATATGTACTAATTTTACGGCTATTACCAGCATTTTTCTTTTCAACGATGACATTGTTCTTTTGCTTGCTGTAATTATTTAACAAAATATTTGATATTGTTGATAACATTGTATTCAACACTATGTCACATTTTATTGAACAAATGCAGACATCTGTAAACCAGAAATTATGATCCGGAGTAGTAGAGATAATTTTTTTCGTCAAATTAATAATTAGCGCTTTCGGATATGGATGACTCAACAATTTTCAAGAGAATCTGTTTGAAATTTTCCTGTTAAAATATGCTCAGGTTTCATATTTTTAAAAGTGTATTGCAATGTTTCCATTATCACAAGAGTGGCTGTACGAAGAGCATGGTAAGTGTCTTTTGTTAGATGGCCCGTAGGTAAATTTAATTTATTCCACCTATCTAGCCATAAAATAAAATTTTCTAGAAATTGGAAGCGTTCGTCATACTTGTTATAAAAAGGTTTGGCATCATTAATTCTTTTACAAACACCTTTCAACATTGTTTTTATGTTAACAACAGTCCACCATTTATTTATAATTTTTAAAAATTCTACAGTTCCGTTGTTATCTCCGTACGCAGATTGCAAAGCAGCAATTGTACTTTCATGAAAAACGTTATTCACTAATACAACTTTTTGGCGTTCGATATTGGAAGGGTACAAAGTTTTATGATTTAATTTATAGCATGCCTTTACTATACTGCTTTGTTCCTGCTTATACATTTTACGAAGTTCAGAAAAATGTGCTGTGTTGACTTGAGAAGAAGAATTGTCTTCATGAAAATTTGGATACAGAAAAGTAAGATCGTAATTTTTTTTATTTAACCAGTTATTCCTGATGTTCTTAAATATATGAACCGTATCGTATGTCAAATAAATTGACAAATTACTATCTTTTGGATTCGGCATCTTATAATTACACTCTTGATTTTGTGAAAGCAATGAAAAGATATTTCTATTAAGTCTGTTGTTATCAGATATCACAGCTACAATGGTTAAGCCTGAACTCTGAACCAAATCTATAACGTTTTTTGTTACTTGACATAAATAATCGGCTTTTGGATTTTTAACTGGTTCTAAATATACCACCTCTTTAAATTTACAAAAAGCAGAAGTAACCATGTAAGTTTGAATAGTTCTTGCTTCAAGAAGTGGTTCGTTATTTGACTGACCTACAAGTTGTCCTGATTTGTAGGTAAGCGATGATTTTACATAAATCTCATCCATTTGTAAAATGACATATTTTTCTAAGGGTGCTAAAGATTTAGACAAAAAATTAAGAAAATGTTCATTTTCGCTTTGATTTCCAGGAGAAACTTTAAATTTTCTAGACAGTGCACCCAAATGCTTTGGATGAGGCAACTTAAGTAAATTTTCTCTCATACTATTGTAACAAGCAGGAGAATGGGAAAACAGCATGAAAGACATTATAATTGTTGACGAACTGTAGCGCCTCTTTAATCCAGTCTGTAATAAAAATTGTTCGAAAATGAAATCTATTTCATGTCTCCTATCAAAGTCTACTTCCCCTTCATTTAAGATTGTGTGCAGTGCGGAAAAACTATCAGCTATAACGTTTATTAACTTAAGCTTACTACCTGTTTCTAAATTATAGGTACGATACTTATTTAGAATAGTTTTTAGCTGAGACCACTTTTCAATTTTATTAGGCTTGTCCAACACGCACTTTAAGTCACTATAATCTATTTCGTAATTCTTGCAAAACACTTTAATGTTTAAGTCAGTATTAATTTTTACAGAAACCTCTAAAGTAGGCACATTTTCAGTGTTGATTATATAAAACAAAACATGGTCTTCACTTACAGCACTTTGCCATTTATTTAAGTCATTTTTATTTAATTGTTTGGGAAAATCAGACACAAATTCTTTAAAATCTTTAATTCGATCATTGTTTAACCGTTCGCTGTGTAACTTTTTTTCGTGAGCTGCAATAGCACTTCTTCTGGCTTCAGGTTTTCTCCGTTCACGCGGTTTAATTTTATTAAGGTATGAAGGTAATTCTGGAAATAATCTCGGTTCACTTCCAGGTTTTAGAATCGGGCGGGATCTTTTCCATGTTTTCAGAGATTTATTTTTATCTAAGTATTCTTCATGGTAACTTACATCACTTTCATCAAAATGTTTAATGCACACAACTGAGTTAGTACTTGGAGTCCAGTTTTCGCGAGGTATGTTCCTTAACCACTTTTCTCGAAGAGATTTTTCAGCTGGAAACTTAAATGCTGTTACATATAAATGTTCACCCTTGTAGTTACTTCTACACTTCGGTATACAGCATTTTCGAAGCATCTGCAAAATTTAACCCAGTATTACATACTACATTAAATTTCAACACACACGCACACACACACACACATACTCAGACACCACAATATTTCTCGAATAATTAGTTTAAAGATTTTTCTAGTTTATTACTACTTACCTTGATGCAAAACAACTGTTTTCACCTTTCATTCACACACACTCTACCTGTACCATACAAATTCGTGTTTTTCGATGACCAGGTCAAGACTAAACTATGAGTAAAACAGGGGAAACGAAAAGTAAATGCCAAGCACCTGTAGGTCTGTCTATACTCTAAGTTGTGTACTTGCAGTCTTTGGGCCTCCCGCTCGCCGCGCCGTTGCCAGATTTGCTCCATCCGGCTTGAAACTGTAGGTGGCTGTGGTTTAGCACAAAACTTAATCGTAGAAATCGCACACAGCCCAGCCGTGGCGTCGGCGACTCGCGACAAACCGTTATAGTAGGAGAGCTGGTGAAATTTTTTAGTGATCATTTAGTTAAGCCTATTTTTTGAGAGAATGTTGCTGGAGGCATGTATAAGTGTCATCTGTAAGGATTATCCTTGATAACGGTATCGGAGGGAGGCAGAACACCCGCAATTTTCACTGTCAGTATATGTCAAATTCGAGGTTAGCAGGCTAGATTTTGCGTCAGTCTGTGTCAAAAATGACGGAAAACCTAACCTGCTGACCTCGAATTTGACATAAATTTACATTAAAAAGTCCATAAGGGGCGGCTGTGGAAATTGAAACGTATGAATAATAGGTTGGTGGCACTGTAAGTCTATGTCAAATTCGAGGTTAGCAGGTTAGATTTTCCATCAGTTTGTGTCAAAAATATATTGAAGCAATAGCTTTCTAAATAACATAATAAAAAAATGATAATATTTTCATCAACTAAAATGTCATCTATCCTACCAAAGTTGGGGAGACAAAATTCATCATTTTCAACTAGCAGCACTGTACCACGTTGATATTCAACTCCATTAATTTTAACCCATTTGGTACACATAAGACTATCGTTCATAGAATGTTTGAATGAGAGGTATTAGTCCCAGTCGACTTCAGAAATAGGACCCAATATAATATCTTTGGCATTAGAATAGTAATTGCTTTGAAGGAAATAGCTTAATTTAAGTTGATGTTTAGTTGCAACACTATGTATAATACTTTTCTTAGAGCAAGACACGTTTACATTCATTTTAGCCTCTCTGTGTTTAGACTCGAATCTCATTGACCAACAGTGTACTAATGGTCCAACCAATTTTATAATTCTTCCATAATGCAGCATAAAGTGAAATTTTGGTGTTAAATTTACTTTAAATATTTCCTTATACATAGAATGGTGTTCGGTAACAAGAGTATCTAAAACAATAATATGATCAATACTTATGTTTGGAGAAGTAATTATTTCTATAATCTGCTTTAATTTCAAATACAGTTGCCACACTTCATTGCCTTTGGGAACTAGATCTCCCACCATAAGACCAAAGTAACGTGACAGACAAAGCATTTCGGCAGCAGACATTCTAATACCATTTTGCAAATGTTCTGAAGTAATTAAAGGTGGTTTATTGGACCTTTCAAATTCTGAATAATTGAATGTTTGGATGCGAAAATTTAGGGTTGGCAAAGTAAAGATTGCAGTGTCAAGAATGAAATATTGCAATATTAATTTAAATGAATAAACACAAACTCCTTCAAACACATCGTGCATTATATCAACATTAGCATTATCTACCACATGAAATCCATCTATTTCATGAAATATACATTTTTCCTTAATTCCCGTAAGTGAAACATTGCCCACCGCTACATCATCCCTATAATTTTCTTTTGTTCGAAAAAGACTGCCGTTTTCAACGCACATTGTCCTCAACAATTCTTTTGGTGCTATACAAAATCTGCAACTAAAATTTGCTGAAAAACTTTCCACAAACCCCAAAATGCTGTGCAAATCCAAATTATCCCCAATAGTCAAACTTAACTCAAAATAAATCGTTACTTCTTGTGCGCCGTCCAGAACCTTTATGCCGTGAGTTTTAAAAAATGCAAGTTCTTTAATTAAAATATGAAAAACAGCTTTATTTCCAAATTCTTTTCTATCACTAGAATAAAATAGTAAAGCCAAGAATATATTATTAAGTCGTGACAAGTATTGCTGGGGAATGCAAGGTACTGATATGTACACTGCACCCAATTTGTTGCTTCCGGCATGTGAACCTAATGCATTGCCCGATTCATAATCGTCAAAGTATACGAAAAGAGGAAAAATAGTTTTTTCGTTGTGCTGAATTTTTTTTCCACAAGTCTCCTTGAATTATATTTGAAAGTATAGAAGTTTCAGATTTTAATAAATTAATATGTTGATTAACAATTCCCAGAAACCCATCCATTTCAAAAACGGACTTTAATATTTTGCGAAGAGGAATAAATTTACCTACGACATCTGCTGCCTGCATTATCACCACTCCATTCTTATGTACAGGTTTTAATCTCTGACCAATTATATAATTTTCTGGTGGTATAAAAACGTTTTGATTTTGAAAATGTTTAAATCTCTTATACTCTGTGTTCATATCTGCAAAAGGATCGGGAGTGGACTGCAGAACGGATTTAATTTGATTGAAAGTTTCACTGCTAATGTTGCATTTATTAGTTTCTAAATGATTTGCAATATTTTGTTGTATACTGGGAATATAACAATCTTTTAAAAACGAACTGGTACTTTCAACAACTAACTGCACAATATTTCGAGGTACTAATGAATTATTATACCGGGTGGCCATAAATATCTGATATCACATCACCTTTGGAATCAACACCGCTTTATTAAAGTCATGAATCCAACTAAACTAAATGTCATTAATGTCATCACAACTAAAATTTCTATCAGTCAAAAATTATTTCAGATTGCAATAAGTAATGGAGTTAGAACAGGAGATTTTTATAATCGAGTCGTAGGCTAAACTGCAGAATCCAGGGCACATTTCCCTCCTCTTATTGCATTTTATTACATTACATAGGTACAGTTGCGGAAACATAAACCGGGACAAGTCCTGTAACACCCTTTTTAAATATTTGAATATTGTAATTTTGCCTTCCTAATTGTTTATGAAATCCTATCTACCACATGCCAATGAACCAAAAGGAACTGGTTAATGCAATATAAGCAGCGTGAGATAACATCGACAATGAGTTCATTCAGATAATTTAACTTAGGCAAATTTTAGTGTCCCGCTTTATATATCCGCAGCTGTACCAATACTTATCGTAATTGATATATGATGCTGACCAACATTTATAAGTAGCTAATTCCATGGCTACCGGGATCTCAGATATTTATGGCCACCCGGTACAACGCAGAAACAAATTTACACGTTTCTGTAACCATGTCAATTTTAGTAACAATAGGAGAAACCGATATATTTGTATTATTCGTGTTGAATTCAGTAATGTGAGTAACCGAGTCTTGCTCGAGAATATGATAATAAAAATTATTGACTTCAGGTTGTACATTGCCATTTACACTTTGAATGGTACTGCCATTACTGTGATTACTGTTAATATGTTTTTGAAAAGAATTAATATTACTAAAAATTCTAATACAGTCATTTTCATTGCATTTATAAATATCATTACTGCGTAAACCATGAATAAGTTTGAAGTGCAAAAATAAGTGACTTGCGGATTGAAAAAGTTGTTTACATTTAAAGCACATCCGTTTATAAACACTTCAGGCTTGAAATAAGTTTATTAACACTTACGTAATTTTTGTCTGAAGTATTGTCAATATTGTACACATATTTTTGTAAAAATAACCAAATAACCATACGTGCTCACATTCGGCTGGATACTGTGCATTCAAAGAATGGTAACATTTAAAGCAGAGGTCAACTGCTTTCAAAGCCGATGGTACTGTATATCTCACATTATTGACCAATACTAGACATGATGTTAGGTTCTCCAATGGTCCTATAATTGTTGGAAAAGGCTGGTTTTGTAGTTTGAATCCCTGCAGTTTACGTATACGTTGTTCCAGCTCAGGTTCCAACTCTGCTGTTGTCTAAAATTCATATTACCTGTTAATACTACCTATTTCTTTTAAATTATATTGAAGTGTAGCCATAACATTACCTGCAAATGAAGCAAAAATCCTTTCTGCACCTCCGCTTTCGAAGGCCTCCAATGTTGCCCAGATCTTTTAGCTTTAACAGTTGTAGTACCAAGAAGTAATGGTAATAGTAACAATGCCAATACTTCAATATTACCTACGAAATTGATTATTAAAAGTTATTAAACATATAAAACTAATAGGTTATACCTTCCGTTATTAGTGTCTGGTTTTTGTCAATCGCCAAGAAATTTTTAACTGTTGGGTCTTTGACTGATTTTGCTAGACTAACTATTTTTGTTGCTACATTTGGCCATTCAACTGTTTTTATATTTATAAACAAAATCTATGTTCAACTGAAACATCATTTTTTTAAGTTAAAGATATTGGAAAATCGTTCATATTTACCAATAAATATCCCGTTGGTAGTTTTAAACTTCTATAATTTTCATAATACTGCGCTATTGTACAACTATTATCAGACAATCTTGTGCTGCATGTATTCTGCCATTTTTCGAGCACTTCAGGAAGTGGCTCAATATTATTTTTCAACCACTGTATCTCTTCTATGACAATTTCACTTGGTTTATTTGATGCATCTAAAGGTACATACAATACAAATTTATTATTAAAAAAATGAACTACAATAGGTACCTACATACCAGAGATTTCAAGAGTCGATGACCGCGAATGCTTATTTTCCAAAACTCCAATCTTTCTTAATAACCTGCGTCTGTTTATATATTTATCAAATAATATGCCCCTTGCAGCCAGGGGTCCGTTTGGGCCTCTTCTATATGGCACGTAATATGTTTGGCGTCTTTCTCCTGGAAAATAATCTTCAATTTCGTTCGCCAATTCAGAAAATCTGGAACCACTTATTCTGTAAATAAAGTTTAGAATTGAAACACTTGTAAGCCAGCAGAGAAAGGAAATTCACCTTTTATCGGAGTCATTATCTAATTCTGAGTCAATAATTAAACTGGCCAGTTTTGCTCTATCTAATTTTTTGGTGTTTTTATAGGAAGTCAGTAACTCCTTCCCTTTACTCTGAGTTTCTAATAAGCTTTTTAATTTAATTTGCACGAAATGTTTGGATGATTTAGGGTATAATACGGGTATCACTGTAAAAATAATTGCCTTTAACCGTAAAAAATTACCTACACTACTACATAATAAGAATTATTTATGTCAGAAATTTCTACCTTCTTCTATTTCTTGAATTAGACTGTTACCACTATCACTAGTTAAAGATAATAGTGATTGTGCGGATACTGAACTATTTGGCGTATGAGTTCTTTCAGTATCTTGTACAAAATTTTCTTCAAAATCAATGGGTGCTACAAAGATTTTGTGTTTTTGGATAAATTTATAGCGAAATCCTACTTGGGGAATTAGCTCTTTGATCATCTTTTCATCTAATGCGAGAAAAACCTCTTTGTCAATTGCGTTCTCTATAACAAACAAAAATAGAAGTTATTTTTTGACAAGGGTACCCGATTTGAGCCACTTAAAATATGCCGATAATAAAACTAATTAGGTAGGTACACCAAAAAGAGTATTTTACTTATCAATGTTCATAAACCAAATCTCATCTAAATGGACTAAGGCGTTCCATTTATTGCCTAAGACAAAAGAATTTGTTTTTGCAAAACCGATGCACCATAGCGCCTTAACGGTGCTTTTTTGTAGGTTGTAAGTTGGCTGCAATTAACTTATTTTGACCCCAAAAACCCTAGTGCATACCTTTTGGGGACACCCTGTATAATAAACCATGCAGTATGCGTCTGGGACAGTTGGGTTAAAAGATAGGAATCAAAACTAGTTGTGTAGATGTACAGTAAGTAGAAAGAGGAAGTAGGTCAGGCTTTTTGGAAATTAATTATAATCAACATAATTTCCAAATAAAACAGGAACACGCCAGCATTTCCCCGTAAAGATTTACTTTCTAAGAGTTTGTGTTGTTAAAATACAAATCAATCCACGTACTAACGAGTACGCCCGAAGTTGCGAAATAGCTATTTTTTTGCTTTCAAGTGCAGTGTTAGTAATATTACATTACATTACAATCATTCCCAAGTATATTTGCAGCCGAGACGCGCAGAGACAAAACACTACATAGGCAGGCGTCAGCATCGGTCACATGACGTAATATTTCATTTTGACAAAATATTAAATAGTAGCATCCAAGAGAACTTCAGAAAAAAGAAAATTCCAGAATATTTTCACAAATTCCATGATTTTTCCAGGTGGCTACAATTTTGAATTCTCAGTTTTCCAGATTTAGGGGACACCCTTGAAACATGTTTATGGTTTGCCAATTGCGCGATTTTGCAGCAAGTAAATCGATTTTTGTTGCAATCAATATTCAAGGTGTAGTTCAGAGTTTGAAATTTAAAAACATAAGACATAAAATATGGCATTCCATTAAAAAATATGGGTATATACGTATATATCTAATTGACCCATAGCTGTATGTTCTGTGCGTTTGAGAATTATTAAACAGAAGTGTACTTACCTTTAAATGAATCCATTAAGTATGCCATTTCCCATTCTTGTAAAATGTTCTCGACAAACTCGTCCATACTGTAATGCACTCGTACTATTAATTACAGAACCAAAAACCTCATTTAACTCCGAACTGCAAGCGTACACGATTAATAATGAAAGCAATGCAATTCAACAAAACAAAACATTGGCGCTAAATGTTTATATCGCGACGCGATAAGCTATGTGTCACAGTAAACTGCCGTTATAGAAACTGCATGATTGCAAAAAGTTACAGAGAAATTCAACATTTCGTTCCAATATACGCGTTAATTTGTACTACAATGTTGGTGTAGATTTTACTAACCTCCTTATTAACTAAAAATCAACTACTTTGTGTGTTATAACAACAATAACGTGAAGTAAAAAGTACAAAAATATATTAAATTTAACTGCATCCGTCGTACAACAATACATAAGTGCATTTTACAGCTGGTGTAGTACAAAAAACGTTAGAGGCGCGTTTAATTTTACTACAATTGTTGTAGTTATAACAACATTTACTACATTTTAAATGTTAATGTAACAACATTTTTTTTCTCTGTGTATATTTTCATAAAATTTGTTTAGTATTCGTTTATTATTGAAGGTATTTGAAAATTACCAATAATTTAGTAAATAAGAAGATTTTACTTTCAAAGTTGGAAAACCACTACTTGTGCAGCACATAAGCAGGGTTGAGTATGCAAAATATGAGTAACGCATTTTGTCTTCAGATTTGAGTTCTAGACACTAAATGTTATAAAAAAATGAATGGTGCCGGCTTCGGCAGTGGTCACGACATTCACCCCACGCTCCGGAGCAAGCCCCCTAAGGTAAGTTAGAAAAAAAGATAGGATAGCCGGTTTAAAGTAAGAAATTTATTTCAAAGTACATGTGTAATAACAAACTGCTACAAAATAGAGCACAACAATTTAATAATAACGTTTATAATCTACGATTTTTACATTCTACTATTATACAACAGCATAATGGGATGCAACCAACATTAGATTTCTTATAGGAGCAAGACTTTGTGGCGCATTTTTGTTTGTATGTGCATGCTTCGATAAGCTGAGATTGTAATGCTTCCTTAGTCATAAATTTTGGCTTAAGAAAGTTATTTTCGTCTATTTCATAGCCAAAATTTGAGTACTCTAGGGTTTCATAAAAAGAATTTGCGGCATTGCTCCATATATATACGTTTGTGCCGCAGCTCGTAGTACATGCAATTGAAGAGCGTTCGATGTACAGGGTATTTTAGATAAATCTATTCCTATACCTAAAGATCTTGTTATAATTTGATAACGTGCATTATCGGCGGTAGAACCCTGTTTTCCAATAATTTCAAGATATAGTTTTTCTAGCTGACTAAAGTCATTTTCATAAAAAGCGTGACTTATAATCCTTGTGTCTGCCTCTATATGGTTTGACCTCATTTGAGGAATTTCAGAAAACGAATTACCTCTTAATGAAAAACTCTTACCTATCTATATCATGAAACCCTCCCGAAATTACGATTTCTTGATCTTCGTTTAAATCTGTATAATCTATAATGTGGTCACAAAGAAAGCGAACTAATTGATGTTTATTTTTGCTACATGTTAAGAAATGCTGGCAGTCTTTTGGGATCTTTGTTGCTGGGCTTGAAATCACAATTTGTGTGGTGTCCACCCCTTTTGCTCGCAGTTTTGATTCTACAAATTTGATCGACGAATCATCGTATCTGTCAAAAACGAGATGAACTGTATTCACATTTAACCGTGAAAAAACAGCAGTAACAACATTAAAAAACGCTTTAGCGAAATCTCCAAGTGTTGTATAGTTCTTAAGTTGCAGAGCATGTACAATGCACATTCCGTCAAAAATGTGTATTTGGGGATTTGGTACTGACAAAACTTCATTATAGTCTTTTAAGCAATCGTGTTGTGTCTCAATGTCATTCATTAACATGTATTTAGAAGACTTTTTTAGAAATCCGTTCTTGTCAGCCAGTGCTTTCGAATAAGACAGTAACTCATAACTAGCAAGTAGTGAAATACTGAAGTTACGCTGCATTGCAAGCGTAAACACCCGTTGAAGATCTACTATTTCTAATGTATTTTGTAATTGTTTTGAATTACTTTTGCAACTTTGTTTTCAGCTGTCTTGAAATTTTTGAACGAAGTTCTTGAAAGTCGGTCAAATATGTTTTTAGTGCGTTTTATCAGTCTTTCGTTGTCAAAATCTCTAAGTAAGTTTTCTCCATTTTCCTTCAAATTAAGCAAACATGAAGATGTACTCTCATTCGCTAGCAAGCCATTTGATATATTCCGCAATCCTGAACTGTCGTCATATCTACAAAACGGGATTTTATCACTCAGTTCTGTTAGTAAACGCAGCACATCCTCTTCATCCCTTTTTATTCTACTCTTACTCCACTCAGTGTGATCATAATTTTCTACATCGCCGGTTGGAGCACCAGACATTCCACAAAAAGAAAGTAAAGAATTGTGAATTGCATTTTTAGCAGGATGCAATATCAACCATCTCTGCATTCCATCTTCCTTTTGCGTTATTCCAATCAATCCTCCCATCACTGCAGATGATCGGATATGTGTTTGCTCTAGAGTTTGGTCGCAAGCAAGCGAGTTGAATGTTCCTGAGGTTCTTTTTACAGACAACATTCCTCTTTTCAGGTCTTTAGCGACATTTTCTGGCATCTTAACCATATCTTGTAAATACATTGTACATCCACGAACGTAATTTGGATGGTTCATTGAATGAAAATAAGGCAGCATTTTTCTCACCGTATAAAGATGGAGATCGAAGTGCCTATCTCTATCCGCCTTTATGGAGTCGAGAAGAATTTCAACCATTGCACAGTAATTATTGAAATATTTGAATGTTTCATCCTCCGCGCTCTTGCATTCTAAAAAACTATTGAAACCATTAAATAAAGTTCTAAAGTATTCTTCGCACTCTCTGCAAGTCTGTCTAAATTTTTCCGCATATCGATCAGCTATTGCTTCCCGTAAATTATTTAAATGTGGCGACAGCGACAGCAATAGTGCTTCAACTTGATGGTTGTTAGTCGAGTTAATATATTCTATTAACTGCAAATGTCTCAGTGTTTCATAGAGAAGTTTATGGGCTCTTACACCTCTATTGTACTGTGTGTCGTTTAAAATAGATTGAAAAGTATTCTCACCGTAGACGTCCGCATCGATTACTATTTCTTCAATGCCACTACCTTCCAAATATTGCCCTAAGCATCGTAGCCAATTTTTGTGTAAATGAAAAGTGCCAATTCTCAAAATCAGGTTGTTAAATTCCTTATTTTGCATTTGTATAACTTTGCATATTAAATATATCGCCATATCGGCGGTTAGGACGCAGTATTCTTTGCTACAGGCCTGACCTAAACTGACAAAGTTTTTCATAGCTGTATAAACAACGTCACGTGATGTAGGTGAATGAGGAATTAATGGACAGAACCTAACTGTAGAAATTGGAGTTTCGTCACTGCAAAAACGTTTCGAAATGCTACCAAAATCTATTCTGCTGACTATCCAGATTAAGTCGGATTAAAATCTAAAAGCGATGATGTGTTGATGTATGCTCCATACATTGGTTTTTCGTTATAGCAGAAAAAGTTCTGAATATTTTGACATTTTAACGAGTCAGCACGAAAAGTTTCTTTAACAGATAAACGATAACGAGGGGTATAAGAAGATTTGCAACTCGAATTTACTTCTTGATACAGTACCATGGCTGTTACGTGTGTTGAATTTTTTCCACTTAGGGTTTCTTCCGTAAAGTCATTATTATCAATAGCTCCATGAAGAAATAAAGATCCATCTTTAATAATGTTAGTAGGTAAAGGAACAATATCCGTAGATGTTTCATGAAGAACTGTTACTGCTAACTCGTTATCTAATACTTTTAACGTTGAATAGCTTATACAATGCCCAAGTTTATTTAGTAGAGTTATAATATGTTTTGACCTGGTCAGATGGTGAATAGACTGGGCAAGGGCTACATGCTTAGGAGTTAATGCTTTTTTTATAATAAAAAAAATGTCCATAAATAAAGATTTGGCACGACGTACCATAGTGTCACTAAGTTTTTCATTTTTGGGACTTAACAAGTGTTGCATGAAACTCACCCATGTTGGAGGCAGCTCCAATTTCTCCAATGCGTTGTAAATCAGAGCTTCATCACAGACATATCCTTCCATTTTAAAATCTGTAGAAGACATTATTTCTTCTCTCAGTTTTTCCGTACATTTACACAACGTGTTCTGAAAGTTATCCAACTGGCGGATTCTCTCGACAACCTGCTCTAACGGAATATTGCTCATCATAACTATAGCTGATTTGGATCTATCCATAGGATGAGAAAACAAAAGTTTTTCGTCATATTTGTCAATGAGAAGGTTTTTCATTGTCCTATTATCGATGTTAGCGTCTTCGATGCCAGTAAGTATCGAAAGTCGACTACTTAAGTAGGACAATTCAAAAGCCTTATTATTTAATTCAGTCTCTATTTCAGAGACTAAGTTATTAAAAGCCTCATTTAGAATTTCGTGTGGAATCTTCATAGATGGTCGACCAGCTTTGTTTTCCGACTCGCTAGGTATTCTCAAGTATTCTAGAAGACAATGCCTATGATATCTAACTTCTTGGGCAAATATATCATCGGAAGTTTCACATGTGCTTATTCCTGAGAAGACTTCATCACCTTTGGCACGAGCTGTATTGATAAATTTTTGGGCTGTTTGACGTTCGGACATGAGAAAAATCTTACTTTGTTTTTTTCGTTTTTTTTTGCAACAAAATACGCACGTATATTTTTTTGCCGCCGCACTAAGTACTACTCGTTTTGACTGTCTTACTTCTTGCGACGTTCTGGCTGATTGCATAGCACATTGATTGTCAGCGATTTCCAGTTGCTTTTGTAAATAATTTTCTCTTCGTTGAATTTTTTCTTCACTAATATAACTGCTAAAACATGACTAAAAATTTTCATTTGAAAAAGGTAACCGGAAATATTAAATTAACAGACTCTATGCCAAGAAAAAGATAGAGTTGGAGACTCGGGAACAAACAATTCAAAAAATTTAGATGACACATTGTCTTTTCGCCGTTCTGCAGCGCGACGTAGGACGTACACTAAAATATGTTTTTAATTTTGGTTGACCTGTTAAATTTCCAGATTCATTACAAAATAAACATAAACGATCATCGGGAGCTTTTCTCTTTACGCCAGTTACTTGCAAATACATTTTAAGAATTACAGTCTGCGACCACCACTAACTACGGTCAACTTTACACTGAGGCAACTCCAGGGGTTAAGAGGGGCCTTTTCATAATTTTTGTGAACAGATGGCGCTACTGTAGATATCGTACTTTACCCAGAGTAAGTTTTTAGAATAAAAAACAGCATTATAACTTAAAATTTTTAAACGAAATTCATTTCATATCGTAGAAAACATATGGAAGTAGTCAGAGAAATTTTTTTTTCTTGGATATGTGAACTGTGCTTCATAATTTCAGGTCATATACGATGGCAAAAAATTCACAATTTATGTAACATTTTGACCTAAAATTGCTTTTACTGACTGCATAACGTAGTAACAATGCGTTTCTGACCATTTAAAATGAATAATTGTAATTCAATTAGGCTATAACCATTTTAGAAATAAATTGTTGACAATTTGTACTCAGCTGATAGAGATTGTGGTGTTCAATAGTTCAGTACTTTATGTAAAGAGGTCAGATGATATTCACAACAAATATAGCCCCTCTATTACAAATAGTAGCGACATCATGGGGCAAACCTGATGCAAACATGAAAATACAAAAAGTTACTAAACGGTAAATTTCAGTGTAAACAGTGAAAAAATAACAGATCTGAATACCTGAAATCCTTTTCTGCCACTATTTTTACACTTATCGACACAACACCCTGGAATTCCCACGTCCTCGACTTCAAATTAGCCCCCGAAGAGAAAAATGAATAAAAACACGACAACTGTCAATGTCACATTTTAATTTAATTATGCAACTTCCTAGGCGATTTTTAAATATGCTAGAGACTTAAGGGATACCAACGTGATTTTGCCCCAGCGGCAACATCAACCGTTGTCGCTACTATATGTAAATATATGGGCTATAACAACAAAATGGGTTGGTCTCCTGAATATTTAAATGTCAATGTCAACTTAACCTCAAAATAATTTTGTCAACAAGGGCTGTTATGCTTTTATTTCCTTTTGCATAATATAAGTATATTTAGTGTTAACAGTTTATTAATAAAGATCACCGGACGTTTCACAATGAATAAATGGATTAGCTGGAAAACAACTACAGTTGTTAGCTCAGGTTAATAATCATGTGTAGCTGGCTAAGGTGTAGATTTGGACAACAGTAATATCCCAAGTGCATTAAAATAGCCGATTAAATTTTGACGTTTTCTGTCAGAATGTTTTGCTAAGAAATTTGTCAAGTAAATTTGTCGCTCAACAAGAATCCCGAGTGCGCAGCACGAGGGATTTTGAAGCGGAAAATTTACGAGATATATTTCTTCAGAGCAAAACATTCTGACAGGAAATCGTCAAAATTTATTCAGGCTAGTTTACATGCACGCGGGATGTTCGGAGTGATTATTTCCTGAATAAATAAATAAAATTCAGTTGGTGAAGCACCCTTAATAATCATGTTAAAATTATGCACAAGCGATTAAATTTTGACATAAATTTAACCGCGGTTAAATTGTGACGTTTGAATTTTAGTCATTATTAAACTGACAGAAACCATGGTGATTACGCATTATTATGGATATGAAGGAAATAATCATCATAAAAATGTTTAGTTTGAATGAAGTGGGTGTAATATTTTTTTTATTAATATTAGCACTGCAGGCCTTCCAGGCCCATGGCTTTCGCTAACTAAAAATATTTTTGTGACTGTTTTTACTTTTCCATACCATAGGTATAGGAAAGTATTGATTTCGTGAAGATTTTAGTATTCGAGATTTCAACGGAAATACGCGTTTTGGACCTTTAGGAACCCAAAAAAGTGGTTTTTGTGAGGGGGTATATCACAATTGTGCATCGAGAATAAGCTTTTGAAAAAAAAAATTCGAAACCGGGAGCGGAAGTTAGACATGTGCCAGTTTTTGCATAATTAAAATTTTGATAATTTTGTCACGAACGGAGAAAGGTCATAAGGCAAATCAAATATTTTTGCCGACCTTCCTAGCTTTAACATTAAGGTCGCCATAATTTTTTTTAGCAGGTCCCTCTTAATGCCGTTTGCAATATTTTTAAGTTGAAGTTTTGGTTGTATAAAACAGAAAGCAAGGCAATCAAAAATGAAAGTATACATTTGATGCAAGCTAAGAATCTAAAGCACTGTAATTTGAATAAAAACAAAAGATAATTGTCAACTGCGCCCCTGTACACCAGCAGCGCAGGAGAACACTTAAAAAAAGTAATCAGAAATCATAATTGTTTTTATTTGTACCAAATATAGTAAATTAAAAGTATCTACACCACACAAAAGATATTATAAGAAACAATGTAGTAATGTGTAGAGTTATACAAGTATTTTAACAAAATAAATGCAAAATTTGATATACAGAATAATACTTCAAAACGCAATAAATACTTATTTTCTAACAAAAATTTGTTTGTCAATTAATAGGGCAATGTTTACAATATTGTCAATGAAAGTCCTAAGTTAGGTATGTAATTTATTATAAACATGTTAAAAAGGGCATTAGCATTATATTAAAAAAAAAATAGTTACAAATGTATCAAAACACTATTGCAGTCCATGAGCCAGCCGAAATATTTGTAAAAATTAGATAGTTTTTCTTCAAATATGATTAATTTATCTGGATGCCTAAGGAACACACAAGAAAGTACAAACACTACCTCATGTCTTCATTATGGCCGATGGTAATTTAGCTACTGCTGATCGAATACTTACTTTCAAACAAGGGTTTGCACTAAAACAAAATAACGTGTCTGTTTTCGGTTACGGTTCAAGTAGTATTAAATTTTGATTACGGTTTCAGTTACGCTTTACTGCAGTTGCAAATTTCATTTTTGGTTGTCAAATCCCTTTTTTTTTAAATGTTCATTTGGAGGTGTCATTTTGATGTTTTTCTAGCGTAAGTATCAATTTAAACTTTGGCAGCAGAATTTTTTTTTCCTTTTTGTTTTTTAATTTTCTCTTGTGTCCTTATTGCCTCTGTAATATAAGAGGGATCAAGACATCTTTTGTTTTTGCCTATATTGTTTCTTATTATTTCGGGGGCAATACAATGCGTATAAAACTTTACCATTTGGGTACCATTTCCCTCTCCAAAATTGAACATCTCTATATATTTCTTCAATGAAAAGTTCACCTTGTCATTTACATATACAACAAAATAACACTTGGACCTTCGCGTTACATTTAGTTGACCTTGAACCTGCAAGAAAACCATAGCTATGTTATAACAGATGTACACTCATTTTAAAACGATATATTCGACTTACTTGATATTAATAAGCATGGTTTCGCTGCAATTTTATTTGCCCATCAATTTTTCGTAAATATGTTTTTTTTATTGCAACTACTTCTTCTATAGTTGAAACATCAAGCTGTGATGCGCAATATAAACTTTTCACTTCTAAAATAGCATCTCGCCTATAAGCCCTAAAAATTATAAACATGATAAAGTTGTACAAAATGCAATACCGAAGGTGTAATAAATTACCATCGGGCGAAGCTCCTAAGAAACCGTGGTCTAAATCTACCCACAACCAGTTCGTTCGACAGAGAGTTTGGTTTTTTCTTGAAACAGTCTAATAGCCACACCTCTTTTGCGATACCATACTCTGTGGCTTCTGACCAAAATTTAGTTTCCGTTAAGCATGATTTAACCATGTTATGGCAAGGTGTGCTATCTCTTCTTCGTACTACTCTACCAAACAGTGATGCTGTCACTCTCTTGCCTTTCGCTTTCAAACACTACCCAAACTGTCCCACAGATTCTTTAGCGGTTCTATCACATTCTGCTGTATCAACCTAAAAATAATGATCGATACTTTAGTACATGATTTAAAAAAAAAGACGACGAACCTGTAATCTCTCAAATATTCTTTCACATTCATCCTCAATAAATGTTTGGTCTTCTTCAGGCTGTTCAGCCATTGGTCCATAATCTTTATTGTCCACTAAAACTTTTCTTTTCTTCGTTTGACTTTTTTTAGCAGTATCAGCATCAGGACAAAGTCTTTTGCGAGCTTTTCTTCTGAGTGTTGAACATTTCTAGTAATAAATTTTTTAAAGTGCTGGCCAGGACTTTGATGGGTAACTTTTTTCCATGGACTAGAGGGCCAGGCAAACTGTTTATTGTGCCGCAGACCACAAAGATAGATTCTTCTTTCGTAAGAACCTCTTTGGATTAAATTAAGTCGCTTTCCCATGTTGAAGCGTGCAACGATGTTCATTAAACGTTCTGCTGTGTTGTTATTCTCATTTGTAATCAACAAATGAGCCTTGCGAATAAGCAAGTCTACAGCACCTATGAAATCATATTATCAGTAATTATCAGATCTGACATTTAAATAAAAAATGATTGCCTACCATTTATGTGATTGTACATGGTAGTCGATTTCAAGTTAGGTATTCGGTTTTGTGCCTGGTCTCCAACAGTGTTGCATATTCCTTCTCTACAATTTGCGTGGTCGCCATACACATGGTGTATTCCATATTGCAGGTCACTCTTTAACATATTAACATCTTGGTCTGTTTTAGCATGCTCATAAATCGAACACTTAGCACGTTTCTTCAAAAGTTCGATTTTACCTTTAGTCAAAAGTTTTCTCCCTTCTAAACTAATCTGAGTGTCTTTTTTTAATTTGTATAATGCTTTCCGTAATTTTTTAAGGCGTGATTAGTACACTCCACCTTTTGTACATCTTTGCCATATGGACTTTCTGCTTAATGTTGGCAAGACGCTTGAATCGCCATCAGCTATAAATTTGATGTATCGTAGACCATGCATAGTTTCACTTGCACAAAAACCTTCAATAACCATATCTGCTCATTGCAGGTGCCGATTTACTCCAATTTTTATAGCAGATATGTTGATGAGGTTCTCCATTCAAATTGGCTGCTCGTGTGCAAATAGAACAAAATTTATTTCTAACTGCTACAAAAAGTAGTGCACCTGTATGACGTTCAATGATACCAATCATTCCAGATGATGCATTATAATTTGTACCATATGAACGTTTGCTCCATGACCCATCCAAGTACACCGTTATCCAGGGAGTACCATCTTCACATACATTACCGATTTCTAAGGCACTATTGCATCTGCAGCTTCCATGCTCTCCATAATGACATTTTCCATTCTGTAATACAATATTAGGTCTTCTAAAACTAACAACACTAGGTGCAGCAATGCAGAAATGCAAAGGCTGGTGATACGATCTTTTACAGAAACAAAAACTTACTTCACCAAATTTATTTTCAAATTCGTAGAACATGGCCTCTGACATTGTTGGTATGTCCATAGAACTCAATAGCTCAGACAAATGTGTATGAGTACTTCCTGATGCCAGAGTGCCACAAACTGCTCCTGCGTTTATTAGGGAAACTGGCCTATTTGGATTTTCAGTATGAAATTGGTATTCCCTGGTACATACAGTACAACAGAAGATAATAGTACTAACTAATCCAGATTTGCGAATTTCTTTTTTAATATAAAGACGGCCAAGTGTACATAATTTAGAATGCTTGTACTGCAGCTGCAACGCCCAATTTAGAACAAATCCCAGTTGCACTATCCTATTCCCAGTAATGGGCGATGTTTCTACAGGATCATATTCAAGGGTCAATTGATGTTTGTGGATACTGAAAACATTTTTTTTAAGTAAAAGGAAAGAAAAAGGCAGAAATGTGTGTACCTGTCACATTCATCTGATGATATTATACCATATTCAGGGTCATTACTTTTCGTCTCTTTTCTGCATTGCATTTGATACTTTTTGGTGCACCAATTAGGGTTTCTACAAAATGAAAACATATACAATTTGTAATAATAAATAAAATTTCAAAACTATAAAATATGGTAGTGCAAATTTTACTTTAAAAAATTCTTGAAAGAAGAAAAAAGTTTTTTGTATACATGGCAAAGCTGAACACTGAACAAGTGTTTATTTTTAGTCGTGTCACTTACTTTTCAATCATAACCTGGACATCAAAAAAGTTATCATCTAATTCTCTTCCAGTCAATTCTGATTCCAAAGCATTAGATTCATCACCTCTGAAAAATGTGAGACTTGGAAATCATAAAAAGGATAAATTAGATTACCTACCTATTAGTTTCACAGTCCTTGTTCAATAAATTTACAGGCAAATCATCAAAATCGCATTCAAGACTAAAAAAATATATAACTCTACGCATTAGAATATGAAATCAAACGAAAAATTTCTCAAAATAATGTTTAAAAAGGATAAAAATAACTCACCGATTAGTCGCAGTATCCTTGTTCAATTCATTTACTGGCAAATCGGGTAAAATTTCAATAAAATCAGGTTCGAGTCTAAAATTTATACTGCGTTACAGGCTTGGTTATAAAAGGTACCTAATACAAGTGAAAAAAACATGGTCCCACCACTAATTTTCAGAAAAAGGTCACCACTAAGTTTACGGGGGGAGAGGCGTATGATTTACGTTACGCCACTGGTGACCTAGATTTATATAATACACATTACTTACCTATTGCGTTTTCTTAATTTCCAGCTTAATTTTAAACTGTTTGAGCGTTAACTGCGCTTGGAAATTCTGGATGTATTTGTACTGGTATGCTTTCTACCCATTTTTCTATTAATTACACACACTTGTAGATATCACACTTTGAGGTCTTTATACAACCACACACAAATTACGATTTGCGTTGGTACGTCAAAAATCAAAAAATAATGCACAATTGGTACATTCACTCAACGGTACAACGGAACTCCGAATATTACCGGACACGTACAACAAAGCAAAATAAACATAAAATAAACACTCAGTGGTTATTATTTAAATTTTGAATTACAGCTGTTCTTGTGAATGTAAGAATGATAAGACAGATATATGACTGTTCGTAATATGGAACACCAGTGGGTGTTCTGCCTTTCTCACAGACACTATCTATCCTACAACATCTAGAGAATAAAATCAGCTAATATAGATTTGTTTTTCTTTTAAACGTCAAATAAAATTTTGTCGTTTAAGTCAATTACATATACTTAAAAAATTCTTTATTCATTCATAATGTCTAACGTTTCGCTAAGACTTGGTTAGCTTCATCAGAGATAAAATAATTTTGTTAAAATAATGTAGGACATAAGGACAATTAAAATTTCGATCTGTAAATATTGGTACAAATTAGTGTTTTGGATTTGTGAATGAATAATTATCCTCTATTTAAATAATTACCTGTTTTAAACAGTATGAGTATTTAGATGGTAACCTTCTTTATTACATTGTAACATCTGGACCCTTCTCATAAGGGTTGTTAAACTTTACGCTCGTCGGGTAGCTTTTAAGCAGTCGGAGATAATTTTGGTTCCTCAGATATATGATAGTTTAACATACAAAAACAGCATCGGGATACAATTAAACAGTTTAATGTGTTTACCTGTGATACATTTAGATATATCGACATTAATTAATAACAAGAAATTACAATAAACTCGTGTGGACTGCTGGTGTAGATAACAGGCGTTCTTATCGGGGTGGACGGCCAGGCCTTGCAGGTGCGGTTGATAAGCGAACACGTTTCTGACCTTGCGGACTAGGTAGCTGGAATCAAAACAGAATTAAACGGTCTGCCAATTATACAGTAAATCATATCACGGCTCTAGAGATTTTACTGATAGTGCAGGGGGTGAAGCCCGCCTCTAAATTCATTTAGGGACGTCTGGAAACAGATAAACTAACAACGCCGCATTGCGTTAATAAATATGACTTTAATTTCAGAGTCCGAGCGCCGACCAAATATTGCTGCTTTTCCTCCAAAGCCGGCCGGGAAATTTCGTGCGCTCGGACTATTTTCGACTGGTGAATTGAAATTACAACGAAATGCTAGTTTTAAAGCTTGAGTGCGGGCTGTTTTGATTACGTCTGGAAATTACAATGAATACTGTTTTATCCTGCAGGTACTGATTAAGTCAGTGCCCAAATTAGATTTAAATATGCAGAACGGGTGCAGGTTATTCTAATTATGAATTAAAATTAACAGGAGAACAATTTATGTTCGTGGCGTACACCTTAGAAGAAGGTGGCTGCGCTCGGCAACCTAGGGGTTTTTAGTACAGGAATAGTTAATAATTCGTGTAGCGGGTCCTCGAGGAGGGCATCCACTTCAAACGAATTGCAAGGGATTTTATTTGCAGGAGCGAGAAGAATTCGTGTAGCCGGTCTTCAGAGAAGCCTTCAACTTCGAACGAATTCTCTACAGGTTATTTAATTACAGGGCTTGTTAAAATTCGTGTAGCGGGTCCTCGAGGAGGGCATCCACTTCAAACGAATTGCAAGGGATTTTATTACTGGAGCGAGGAGAATTCGTGGAGCCGGTCTTCGGAGAAGTCTTCAACTTCGAACGAATTCTCTACAGGTTATTAATTACAGGACTGGTTACTTACGGATACCGGATGGGAATCAGGGATGATCGGGAGCGGGAGTCGGACTGGGGTCTGGAGAGTCTCTGGGAAAATCTGCTGGAATCTCTTCTGTGCAGCTCCTTTTATGGGCCCTAGAAAAGTCCTCAAGTGGGGACAGCAAGTGGGGATAGTGGCGCGCGACTTGACTCGGTACTTCCTTGTTATCTCTGGACGTGACGTCGGTCTCTGCGCGTTTATCATCACGGGCAATTATGAACAAGAGATAACGCGAGACTGGGCGATGCGTAAATTAAACACATTTTTATTGTGTAATAATAACTTACGCGGAGGCTAGCGTTACATATGCCGGTCCCTTCGGGGGAAACGGGAGCTCAGTGGACAACTTCTTCAACGAGGCTCTCAAAACAATACAGAAATAACCTGGAGGTCTGGTGTTTATTCGGATGGGACACCGAAAACATTCTAACTGGGAAACGCGAGGGTGCTAGATTTTTAGCGGGCGTTTCTTCGGAAACCATGTACCGGAGGTGTAAAATTTTAATATACAGGTTGCGTAAAAATTTTACTCTAAACTCTGGCCTAGCTGAACACAGAGGTTGCGGTTTCAACGTGTATTCGGGATATTTCTGCGGAGAAAAACAGGTTTCGGAAGCATTTAAATCTGTGAAAGCATACAGGTTGCAGGATAACCTTCTTTCACAAAAGCTATTTCACTAGGAAAATTGTAAAAGCTGCGGGAACCAGTACAGAAAGAAAAATGCGGCTTCCTTTTTACATTTTCTCCTCCAAGCTTCGATAATGAATCTACAAACTTTTGCTATTAGCCGGGTCTACGGGGGCAAAAGTACGCTTCAGGAGGAAACTACAATAACATCGATCGCAATTAAAATCAATCGCACTTTTAAAATCAATCGCACTTTTAAAATCAATCGCTCAGGACAGGGGAATTCATCTGTAATACTCCTTCACGCTTATCGGGATTAAGCGAAGAGTTTCAAACTCACGGAGTGGGTGTCGTCGCGGTATCGACTTACACCCGCACAAGCCTAGGACTCTCTGGAGCGCTTTCTACACTACGCTCTGGGAACGGTTGCATTAGTCGCGGTGTCGACCTACATTCCATTCATACCGGGATCCTCTAAGCGTGAAAAAAAACATCTAGGCTGCAGGATAGCCTTCTTTCACCCATAACGGAATCGCCGGGCAAATTGTAGAGGCTGCGGTGACCAGCATACAATTTCTGAAAAAAAAAACGGTGCACAGGATCTCTGGGGCGCATTCTAAACTACGCTCTCTGGAAATATAAGTGTGAAAATATCTAGGTTGCCGGGTAACCTTTCACACACACTAGAATGGCAAGGAAAATTGTAGAGGCTGCGGGGACCAGCATACAATTCCAAAAAAAACGGTGCACGGTATTCTGGTAAACACATTCTCGCCTTCGAGCTTCGACTATTCGTCTACGATCTCCTGTCATTATCCGGTTTTACGGTGACAGGAGCACGCTCCAAAAGGAAGATAACAGGGAAATCATTCGCACTAACTAGGGCGGCATTCAAACTCACATTCGGAATTCATGTACATTTACATTCTTCAATTTACAGGCGCACCAGGTGCTTACACGGGTACCTGCAGATATTCCGGCGGATGAGACATCAGGATTGTCTTTCAAGCGGACTGCGGACTACGGATTCTACGGGCGAGACATCGGGATTGTCTCTCAGGCGGACTGCGGACTACGGATTCTACGGGCGAGACATCGGGATTGTCTCTCAGGCGGACTGCGGACTACGGATTCTTCTGGAATTTCGGAAGGCGGTATTACGCGGGCGGTCCGTAGTATTGTCGGCAATTTAGCTAAGGCACCTCGGGGACGCAAAATCTCGTACCAGCAGTGAAGCCGCTGGCCCTTGAGGGTAGGAGAAGACTTTCTGGACTAGACAAGATCTAGACAGGATTTTATCTGGAGAGGACAGGAGCTGGACGGGTATCTGGGGGTTCTAGACTGGGACATCACGGTTTTCGGGTTTTGGTAGATTTCTCTGGACGGCTAGGCTGTAACAGGTTTTGTGCATTATTTAAATCACAACAAAATTTACAGGTTCGGTATTTGCAAAGTTTATCGGTCTCGGGCGCCATCTGGACACAGGAGATGTATGTGCATGTTTGCTAAACTATGTATATATCTGAGTCTAGGTTCCTGCTCGGAGACGCCATTGTAACATCTGGACCCTTCTCATAAGGGTTGTTAAACTTTACGCTCGTCGGGTAGCTTTTAAGCAGTCGGAGATAATTTTGGTTCCTCAGATATATGATAGTTTAACATACAAAAACAGCATCGGGATACAATTAAACAGTTTAATGTGTTTACCTGTGATACATTTAGATATATCGACATTAATTAATAACAAGAAATTACAATAAACTCGTGTGGACTGCTGGTGTAGATAACAGGCGTTCTTATCGGGGTGGACGGCCAGGCCTTGCAGGTGCGGTTGATAAGCGAACACGTTTCTGACCTTGCGGACTAGGTAGCTGGAATCAAAACAGAATTAAACGGTCTGCCAATTATACAGTAAATCATATCACGGCTCTAGAGATTTTACTGATAGTGCAGGGGGTGAAGCCCGCCTCTAAATTCATTTAGGGACGTCTGGAAACAGATAAACTAACAACGCCGCATTGCGTTAATAAATATGACTTTAATTTCAGAGTCCGAGCGCCGACCAAATATTGCTGCTTTTCCTCCAAAGCCGGCCGGGAAATTTCGTGCGCTCGGACTATTTTCGACTGGTGAATTGAAATTACAACGAAATGCTAGTTTTAAAGCTTGAGTGCGGGCTGTTTTGATTACGTCTGGAAATTACAATGAATACTGTTTTATCCTGCAGGTACTGATTAAGTCAGTGCCCAAATTAGATTTAAATATGCAGAACGGGTGCAGGTTATTCTAATTATGAATTAAAATTAACAGGAGAACAATTTATGTTCGTGGCGTACACCTTAGAAGAAGGTGGCTGCGCTCGGCAACCTAGGGGTTTTTAGTACAGGAATAGTTAATAATTCGTGTAGCGGGTCCTCGAGGAGGGCATCCACTTCAAACGAATTGCAAGGGATTTTATTTGCAGGAGCGAGAAGAATTCGTGTAGCCGGTCTTCAGAGAAGCCTTCAACTTCGAACGAATTCTCTACAGGTTATTTAATTACAGGGCTTGTTAAAATTCGTGTAGCGGGTCCTCGAGGAGGGCATCCACTTCAAACGAATTGCAAGGGATTTTATTACTGGAGCGAGGAGAATTCGTGGAGCCGGTCTTCGGAGAAGTCTTCAACTTCGAACGAATTCTCTACAGGTTATTAATTACAGGACTGGTTACTTACGGATACCGGATGGGAATCAGGGATGATCGGGAGCGGGAGTCGGACTGGGGTCTGGAGAGTCTCTGGGAAAATCTGCTGGAATCTCTTCTGTGCAGCTCCTTTTATGGGCCCTAGAAAAGTCCTCAAGTGGGGACAGCAAGTGGGGATAGTGGCGCGCGACTTGACTCGGTACTTCCTTGTTATCTCTGGACGTGACGTCGGTCTCTGCGCGTTTATCATCACGGGCAATTATGAACAAGAGATAACGCGAGACTGGGCGATGCGTAAATTAAACACATTTTTATTGTGTAATAATAACTTACGCGGAGGCTAGCGTTACAACATGATTTCACCAACAAAATTGTCATAGCTCCAACTTGTAGCTGTTAAAAAATATATAAAAGTGAGACGTTAAGTAATTAGCATTTATTCTTTACTTACACACGTTGCTGGAAATATTGTGAAAATGTTGACTATTTGGAAAGGTAACCAGTTTTGAAGAGCGTATTATTTCTTACGGGTAATTTTTTAATTTTCTCATCCTTTGTTTATGTATCTGTCCCTAATATTGGCTAATGTTCTCATTTGGGATTATTTTTGTGAAGCTAACCAAGTCTTAGCGAAACGTTAGACATTATGAATGAATAAAGAATTTTTTAAGTACTATATGTAATTGACTTAAACGACAAAATTTTATTTGACGTTTAAAAGAAAAACAAATCTATATTAGCTGATTTTATTCTCTAGATGTTGTAGGATAGATAGTGTCTGTGAGAAAGGCAGAACACCCACTGGTGTTCCATATTACGAACAGTCATATATCTGTCTTATCATTCTTACACTCAGTGGTTATGTTACATGTGATGATCACGTGCTCATTTGTGTAAGCAGTAGCATGAACCTGCATAAATTAAACAAAAATTAAATAGAGTCCCTGTATATAATATATATACAGGGACTCTAAAATTAAAATGGTGAATGCGCCCTCTAACAGTGCAAACTGGAACTATCAATAATAATTAATTCAATTTTAGCGACACTAACGCTGCTGTGAAAAAATGCGCAACTAATCGTCCACAGGCCCCTCTTAACGTACTTACTGGTAGGGGTATTAATTATAGGAAGTTGTGACCTTGACTGCCGCAGGCACCAAAGAGATTTAAATACCTAATTATGTCCTAAATTCGTTTCTGAAGTCAAAATGCATTACTCATATTTTGCATACTCAACCCTGACTATGTGCTCGTCTAACTATGGTTCGCACGCATATTAGAAGGCTAGGTACTTTTTAAAATTGTCAATAGCGAATGAAAATTTTCAACTCATCATATTATTCATACAATACATCTTTTAATTTTTCTTAAAACATATAACTTATAAGACCATTCTGTTTATTATATCCAAAGTATAAGAATGTTCGGTGGGTTGCCTACCCAGATTGTTTTTAAATTAATTTAAAAGAAACTTAAATATGTACGAGTATTTCAAATATGTTTCACCAAGTACACACCACACAATCAATTCAAAATAATAACTAAGATTCCGTTTTTATAACAATACAGAAAGGAAAGGAACTCTTACTAAATTCGGCGGGAGTATCCCCTTCGACAGGCTTCAACAGTGGTTCTTCTTCCTCCTCCAGGGTTTCGTCATCCGCAATCGTTCTGTTGATGATGCCCTGAGCCGCGTATGACGCCATCTCAAGGAAGCACCCGACATCCTGATTTCGGAGAAACTCCGCGGTTGCCGCTTGTATTTGCCTGTCGTTTAGCCGATATTTCCTTTTTTCCAGGGAACGAATTTTGAAGACCCTGGTCTATAAATGCTCGCAGTTCCCGTGTGGTCGTGGCACATATGTTTTGGAGACCGTCTGGAAAAAGAAATTTTGAAAATTCTCTGTTACAGTATCTGTACGTTCTCCTGCTTTCCATCGAAGTTATTTCTGCCGTGCTTATTGAAAACGCGGTATCTGCATGTAGCACTAAACTGAGCAATCCAGCGTTAAAGTTTTTTACATGTACTTTGATGACTAATCCTCTTTTGCTTATCAAAAATGTGTTTACATGTTCTACGCAATATTGAAATTATTTGTAAAAAATAGACCGCATCATATATTTCACTTTCTAGCAAAAAAATCACATACCGCGCATTTATTTAGAAAATCAGAATAACCAGCCTGCGCCTTACTTGAGCAAAACGCGGTATCTGCATAGTAATATTGAAATGCATTTTTTAAATTTAAAAATGGTCTTACATGTAAGCAATAGAAAAAACGCAGCATGTTTTAGGGTTTATTTTATTTTACTATACATATGTAGAACAAAAAATAAAGTTATTCCATAAAAAACGAACAAAGTCTTATTACATTTAAAAAAATTTATAACACATCGACAATGTCTTCATAATCTTCATTCGGCGTGGTTGTAGGAGGTAGATTCTTCCAAAATTCTTTTCGATTTTCTGGTAGCACACCGTTCAATTCTTTAAGAATGGTCTCTTTTTTATCTTTTGGGAACCCATGAGGTCCATCGAGACACGCAACAGTCTTCAGTAATTCACTTTTTTTCATTGCCTTCTTCATGAGAAAATCTAAAGTTTTTGTTGTTTCTTCACTAAAAGAAGTTCTATATTTTAAAGTGTAGTGACCACGCTCAGCAATAACTTGCACAATGTCTGATAAATAAGGACGATTGTTTGAATCCTTTTTTAACTTTTGCACTGATGTGAAATTTTTCCAATTATAAAAATCGCCGGGTTCCATTTTTTTTATATCCACGTTACCCTTACAGGCACTTCCAACTGCATCGGAGAAATCATCAAAATCATAGATTTTTTGTTTTCTCTTCATAGACAGCTCGACCTGGTGGTGGAAGCTGTCTGCCGACATAAAAGTGTGACCTGGTTCAAAATAATTGAAGGTTATATTTGTGGCTGATATTTCATTTGAGTTTACCATTCTAATTAAAAATGTAAACAATGTCCAATTCTTATTTTGACTAGCGCAGTTATCCAACCATATTATAATATTTGCAGTATCCCTCTGGTATTTAAAAAAAGCATAAAAGGTACTTATCAAATCTTCTTTACTCCGTTTACTTATTGCCTCGTGCCAGACAATAGCATATGGTTTATTTTTTCGAGACAATTTTCCTACGGGAACAAAAGTTTCATTGTACGCAATTAGCCTTTTAAAAAAAATTACTCGTTTGAACATGTCTATTCTAGGTAACATTATTATTTTTTGCAAATCAGCAGAAACACACACCCTATTAGCATCAAATGAACTTCCTGCTTGCTCTGTATACAATCGACGAGATTCTTTAGCACGAGTTATATGTTTTTTCCAGGATACACAGGTTACACAAGAGTCTTTGATATTATTTTCATTGTGTTCGTGCAATTTAAATGTCTCACAGATATCGCACTCTTCATGCCCGAGTTTCGTAAACGATAGACGCTTTGCTTTGATTTTTTTTCTGTATGTTTCATACGAGAGCTTAGTGTTAGGGTATTTTTCTTGAAAATCATTGTACATAAGCGTCACTGTTATGTCACTGCTAAGGTACCGAGTATTAGGAGCGTGTACTCTACGATAGTGGGACACACAGGGGTTGAAGGACTCAATGTGAGCGTTTATGTCTTCATCATCAATTTTTCTGTTAGACGGCTTTCCTAAGCGTCCGTGAGGAAGTGCTACTAATTGGCCTTTCGGAGTTTTTGATAAAGTGTCGTGCAGAACTCTATCATTGTTCTTCTTGTAACCTAAAGTTGTAAGAAGAAACGTTTTGCAAACCTCAACTGTTTCACCGCCTTCCTTGGTCATGAGATATTTAAAAGTATTCTGTTTCCTTGAACTCTCTGTAGTTCTTCGTTTTACTTGTAAGCGCTTACAAGTATTCAATAAGTACGTTCTTCTTTCCTTATTAGAAATTTTCCAAAATTCTTTGTTAATGTTTTTCCTCAGTTGCTCCGAAATTAGCGAAGAGCATTTTTTCTTACAACTGATTTTACATCCAGGTAGCACTACATGAGCTTCAGCGAGCTTTATTTGCTTCATTAAATTTCGAGTTTTCAAATCTGTGTCATATTTTTTTCGTTTACGAATGGTTCCTGCTTTTGTATAAGTTACTTCTGAAAGCAAGATATAATTAAAGAATCAGACGTTATATAATAATATCAATTTTTACCATTATCGACTAAATTTGCAGCAGTTGTATTTGCGATGAGCTGTTTGTTTTTGAGCTGTATTAACGGAATATCTTCACTATCATAACCTGTTTCTTCTAGAGATGAGAATAATTGTGTGCCATTTTTTAACTGAATATCGCTAGTGGTTCCCGTTTGGTCTACTACTAATATTTCAACATTATCATTGTCCTCAACAGGACCATGTATTAATTGAGGAAGTAGATTACCGTCTTCAGGAAAATTCATTAAGTTTCCATCGTTAATATGTAAACCTTGATCTTGATCAGTTACTTGCAAATAAGGAATGCTGGTGGATGCATTTGTACTTTCCGTTTCCGGTTCAGCCGCATATGAGCTACTCAACCAGGTTATTACTTTCTGATTCGAAGTAATGGTGCAGGATCTGTCCAATTTTACAAAACCTCTATTATTCACCGATTTATCAATAAATGGAAAATTCACAGGTTGTAGTTCGTGCAAAACATAATCCGAACGGCTGTTGTGAGTTTCAAAATCACAGTAATTCGTATTTATGGGCCCACTACAACAATAAATTATATGCAGCTAAAAATAGTCACAAAATACAAAAAACTTTTTTACTCACGTTTTCGTCTCTGTAGCTGGTTCTTGCAAGTGACCATTTTCGTCATTATTTGCTAGTGCTGGTGACACTATTAATTTGGATCGGCTTGTTAACATAATTCTACGTAATTATCGAAATAGTATTCAGAAATTAATTGTCAAAATCTTTTATTAACTTGCACTTGTTGTAACTAACACACCTTCCTGGCACAAGTAACTAGTAATAGATCACTAACCAAGTCGGTAGCGCATGTACTGTATAGGGCGCCGACATTTTTGCCCGCGATTCTAAGCCAAAACGCGGCAAGTGCAGCATGCTTAAACAAAACGCGGTAACTACAGCCAGCGGCTGAGCATATACGGCGTTATCACTAAGGAAGGTGCATATACGGCGTTTTAATTAAGCAACAACATGAATTTTGTACATACGGCATACAAAATATGTAATATTTACCGGTTAAAACTGCAGATACCGCTTTTATAAGTAGTAAGGTACCGTAAAGTGGGGATACTTGCAACATTTTCAAAATTCTTTTGTCAATAAGTTTTTTATTTTTTTGTCAAATTTTACATTATTGGTACCAAAATTTTAGTCTTGTGGTCTAGTATCCGATTTTAACAAAAAACTTTGAATAAAATGAATATTTAATATATATTTAAAAAAAAAACCGGGTGTTGCAAGTTAGACACACTAAAGTGGATACTTGCAACAGGTGTCTTTTTTCAGTAGTAATCGCATTTAGGAGCGCGTATTGATTTACTTGCAACACAAAAAATATTTTAAAAAAATAATTTGGGTATTTGAATGGTAGTGGTATGATTGTAGATTAAAAAAATGCATTTATTTAGTTTTTTTTTATTAAAAATACAAAAATAAACGTATAATCAACTTATAGGAACATATAATCAACTTAAATTCTTATAGGAACATCAAAAAGGAACAAAATGACCCTAAACTAAATAATAAAAAATAATTTTAAACAAAACATATTATGTAAGTTTCAAATGACCGGGAAATGTATAAACTCCACGTTTTGCTTTCGGTGCGGGTAACTTCATTTTTACTTGATTTATATCGACAATTGATAAATCATCAATTTCTGGATATTTAAAGCTATTTTTAGGCAATTTTGTACCTGCGGCCGCTCTTAGAAATTTGCAATACAGTGAATTATTATTATCACTAGCTGAAGCCCGCGGCATATGCCGCATTTAAAATGTAGGACGAATCTAATAACTTTTGTTGCACTAAAGAAAGTTTTAAAAGCACGCTAGAGATTGGAAATTTTTGGATAGCCTTCAGGCCACTTTCCTACATATTGGATACAGCCGATACTGCTGAATTGAATAGTGTCTTCTTTTTTACTTCCTTTTACAATAAAGGAAGTATTGGATTCACCCCAAAAATTCGAAATTGAGTTTTCAACAGATCTTCACGTTTCAGAGTCTCCTGAACCCAAAAAACATATATTTTTTTATTGGTCTGTCTGTGTGTGTGTCTGTGTGAGGGTCTGTCTGTGTGTGTCTGTGTGAGTGTCTGTCTGTGAACAGAATATCTCAAAAACGAAAAGATGTATGGGGTTGAAACTTTATATATAAGTTTTGTGTACTATGTAGATGCGACAGCAAGCTTTTGAAGAAAATCGCATAACTGGAAGTAGGTGTTTACTCTTGTGATTTTTCAGTTTTTTTTTTTTTATCGATTTATCGGTTCTAACGATTTTTTTCAAACTTCTCATTTGTATTACATTTTTGATGTGTATTGATGTGAGATAGGTGATTTTCCAGTTGAACACCTCTAAAATGGGTTTCTTTTGTTTTTTTAAAAAAAATTTATTAACTCCTATTTTAAATAGAAGACCCGGTATATTATTACATTTTTGAATTTAGCTTAAAATTATAGAGAAAATTTGTCTCTTCACCTAACGCTCTATTTTGCACCGTTTTTGTACAATTTGTAATTTTTGAAAATTTTTGACCAATGCTTAAAAATTTCAAATCAAATTTTTGACTAATTATAAGATCACTGTAAAAGGAAGTTGTGTGCGTGTATCACACCAGATTTTTCTGTTCAGTATTAAATGATAATAATTATTGTTACAATGCTGTAAATTGAATTAGTGGAAATGTCACTGGGACAGTTTCCAAAAACTAAATTCCTGGAATTTGCTGATATCTTCTTCTTCTTCTTGGCTGTTTTAGCTCTGGTTTCGGCGGCATAAGTTAAGATGGGTCTGACGCAGGTTTTATAGATCTGTACTTTACTTTCAACCGACATGTGCTTATTTGTCCATATCACGTCTCGTAGGTAGCCTGCTATCGCAGCCGCTTTCATTGCTTGATTGCGAACTTCCTCGTTTAGGTTTCTCATGCTAGATGTGTGTACACCTAGGTAGTTAAAGTTCATAACTTGTTCAATCATATTATTATCAACGGCCAAGTTACATCGAAGAGGTTCTTTCGAGATAGTCAATGATTTTGTTTTTTCTGTTGATACTCTCAAGTTAAATTCTTCCGCGGCTGTTTTGAACCTAAACAATAGTCGTTGCAAGTCATTTTCATTTTCTGCCAGGAGCACGGCATCATCGGCGTAGCTAGTGATGTAAATTACCCGGGTACTTATTTTTAGGGGTAAATACCTGGGGTATTTATCCGGGTAAATACCCAAAATGGGTATTTAAGCGGATATTTATAGACTCATTTACAAATATTATAATCTAATGTATCTATCTAATGAGTATAATTGATTCATAACTGAAGGTACTCTATTCGAATTTTATAAAAATGTTTAAGAAAATAGCTGAACTGAGAACATTTACTGCCCAAAATACAGATGGGGACATAATTATACAGGTTTTGCCTAAAATTGTACGGAACATGGCAATTCCATGAGTTGGAAAAGATTCAAATACTAATTACCATAAGAGTAACCGAAATGGAAAATGCAATAAATACTTTGGTAGCTAGGCAACAAGTAGCTATTATACCTACTTGTTGCCTAGCTACCAAAGTAATTATTGCATTTTCTATTTCGGTTACTCTTATGGTAATTAGTATTTGAATCTTTTCCAACTCATGGAATTGCCATGTTCCATATAATTTTAGGCAACCTGTATACAACAGCAATGAGATAGCATGAAGAAGAAACAGAATTCAATGACTGAATAAGAAAGAGATGAACATACAAACAAATATTTGAGTAAACTTGATGTTTATTTTAATTATGGCATATGTCAACAAAATATGCCTACTAAAATAACTTTTTTTACGGTTATCTCTTATTCAAGTATTATGTGTTTTTGCTCATGCTATCTTATTGCTGTTGCATACTTATGGTCCCATCGGTATACAGCGTTGTTTATATTATTTTGTGATATTTGTTGCCTTAGTAAGATTGTTTCGTAATATGTCTATCAGTATATATTAATGTTAATAATTATAAGGATTATTTCTTCAAATTAATGTTATGTTCATTTTTTAAAAATGGAGTCAGAGCCGTCACAATGTTTTTTGTAATCTCTAACAGGCGCAATTTATTGCGTCTAACTGTTTATTTCCACAAACTTCGGCAGCCAATGTTCTTTCCCGATAAATGAGTAATTTACCTGGGTGAATGCTTATTCAATGTTACATTTAAATTGTTATTTTACATAAAATATTCCAGTGCATTTATATGTAGTTTATTTATTAAGATAACATTATGATGTGAGTAAAAGTTTAGCTTAGCTTTCTAAATATTACACATTTGATAAATACCCAGTGTTTAGGTATTTACCCGAGGCAGGGGTAAATACCCAGGTAAATACCCATTTATAAATACCGTACCCACTGGGTATTTACCCGACCCACATCACTAGGCGTAGCACACTATTTTTATTTCTTTATTCCCCATCTTATATCCTCCGTTCGCTGATATCTAAAAGCACTATATTTAGACAAACCTACAACTTTCTGAAAATAGGGACAAATAAGTACTTATTTGCTTTTGGAATATCCCAAATATAAAGGAAATATTATGTTTTATTGTTATGATTAAAGCTGATAATTATATGCACTCAAATGTACGAAAATATGCGCATATATATGCATATATTTTGTTGAGTATATGCACCCAAAGTTATAATATATGCACATAATATGCTCCTCATTTTATTTTGAAAATAGGTAGGAGTATTCTAAATAATGTAAAAATTTTAATTATTTTGTATGAGTTTATTTAATTCCCTAATATTTATTCAAAGACGACATTCGTTTTAACGTTTGGCCATATAAACATGGACTGCCAACGCCAACTTCAGGTTGTAATCAACATAAAAATGAGATTTCCCGTAACCCCGCCAGACTATTATTCACCCAACACTCTTGAAGTGGATTCTATATTGTCTGATTCTTTATACATTGCTTCTATGGGAAAAGTGGGGGTATCTGGCAATCTATGTTGATATACTCAAAGATTTTAATAGGGACTCTCCCTTTCCTCTGCTTATTTCGATATGCGCACTGCACTCCAGCGGCAGAAAGTGAAAGTATATATCTCAATTGCACACAAACATTTATTAATAAATTTCATGAAATAGTAAATTTAACAAAAAAATCTTTAAAAGGTCATACATTACAAATTATTGCTAAATATAACCAAATATGCAAAATCCAGAAAGTATGCTCAAAAACGTATAAATATGCAAAATATGCAAAGTGAAACTTGGCTTAAACAATTTGTTTTCACATAATTAGTATACATATGCGAAAAGTTTATCCGGTTTATCAATTATACAAAATATGCATTTGCCATATAATATCAGCTTTAGTTATGATGGATAATTTGTAAACGTATTTAAGTGTCTACTTCCTATTCCAAAAACTCAGGTAATCAACCCCACCTGTAAACCTACCTGATATCAGCAACATTATTGCTTAAAGTTCTTGGTGTTCAGTCGCTCTTGTAATTTTGTCTTGGTATATTGTTTATTTAGCTTGGTGTCTTGTTCTTATAAGTGGTGTGTGAATCAACATGGTAAGTAAAATGTCCATCATATTACTTACTTTTTCTACAAAAAAATACCTAATTGGCTTAACTAATGTTATTACACATTTATATTTGTCAATAAATTTCCTGAACATATTCTACCCACGAGATTTAAAAAAGACTGCTAGTATTATTGCATTTTTTTTTTCAATTGATAACTGTAAATCAGTCTGATTTTCTGGAATCCTTCCAAATTAATTTTCGAAAACTTTAGTAAAACCTCTTTCAAAGGTACTATAATACTGCCGCCTCATAACGATAATTAATATAATCGCATTTACAAAGTACATATTCAAAAACCTTTCTTAATTGTAAGTATTTACTTTAGTTCTTAATATTAAAAATAATGTTTTATTAAATATCACTACTTTAAATAAATTGAGCAATTTAATTAATTCCCAATTTTATTGCAATTTGTCATCTCAATCTTATTTCTCAATTTGCAGAACAATTCTACTGGTATTAAATTACCTAAAAATTATTTTATTACAGGATAACACCCAAGTGAGAAAAGAGTAACAATAAAATGTACTTATTATTTTATTATTAATTATAAAAATAAATATATATATATACAATTCCAATGTTTCATTAAGGTTGGCCTTCTTTATGTACATCGCTCGCATTACCGTACACTGCGGTTCACCCAAAAGAAGTCCTTAACTTCATACTTGTAACATAAATAGCCTATATTTCCTATGAACTAAAATTAAGGTCTAACTGGTCGTCTATGGATGCACTTGTCATAATGGTTTTTAAATGAGTAACGTCAAAAGCAATCTAAAATTTTGAATTTTTACTTTTCTAGGTTGCACAAAAAATAGTATGCATTATTTGGATTAAAAGTGGCTCTGTTTGACTTGCAATTTTTGAGTTAATATATAATTAAAATAATTGCTTGTCAAACAAAGTGACACTTTTAATTCAATAAAACAATTACTATTTTGCTTGCAATAAACATTTTTATATAGAGGTTGCCTAAAATTGTACGAAACATGGCAATTCCATGACTTAGAAAACGTTTAAATACTATTTGCCATAAGAGAAAGTTAAAATATCAACGATTTTGTAGCCATTTATCATTATTATTCCTGTCATTCAATTTATACTTCCTATAGAGTATATTAAATATTACGAACGGTAAGGACATTTTACCGATGAAAGACAATTGTTTGGAGGAGTGAAGCGACGACTCCAATTATTGTCTGAGATTGGTAATTCCATAAAGTTCGTGATGCTCATGAGGTTTTTTGCACGATAGAAATGTATTTTTATTCAAACGTCAGTAAAATGTGACATTATGCAGCAGAATAATATGTTGGTGGCACTGTAAGTCTATGTCAAATTCGATGTTAGCAGGTCTGTGTCAAAACCAAGAAGACTATACTAAGGAGACGCAACTCCCGTTTCGAAGCGAACCGCTAAAAGTTGACAAATAAGGCGGTCGTGGTGTAGCTTTATTCATTCACAAAACTCGTGAACTGTCAATGTCTAATATTTACTGAGTGACTCCATTAAATTAACAACCGTAAACTGACTTTTAACCGGGATTACAGGTTAATTTAGCTCGCATCCAACTCTCGAACAGCAGCGAAAACAAACGAAAATGACCGAAGTAGTTACACGCTGTCAACAGTGCCGCGACGGCTATCCCCGGCATAGGGGCCGCTTTTATATACAGCCGTCATAGGAAGTTGCATCTCCTTAGTATAGTGTTCTTGGTCAAAACTGATGCAAAACCTAACCTGCTAACCTCCAATTTTTACAAAAATCTAAATGTAAGCCCCAATTTAATTTTCATTGTAGTTAATAAAACCTGCTTTCTAATGCAGAACTTTGTTGACGACGGTGATAGTTTAGACACCACATCAACAATTACGTTAAAAAGGGCTAAATTATTTATGCCTGTACAACATTTTACCCTATATTCAATATTTATAATATCGGCAATGTCAAACTTCAACCACTTATCTACAAATGTGTTCACTTGCTTCGCTTTGTCTTCATGCAGTTTATTACTGCCAATCTGCATATTGTGCAACTCTAACAGAGCATTAGCTGCTTCCATCTCGGGTTGTTCGGTACTTGACGGGCCTGTGTTTTGTGGTTCCTCCATAACAATAGTAACACGATTTGTGAGTTGCTCCGTTTTCCTCTTTTAGAGCCTATTCAAATGCGCCTGTTTGCTTTGGACCGTTTTAAATGATGGCGGTTTGTCGACACTTTCACGGGGCAAATTTTTCAGGCATCTGCGCTTGCTGACATAATCTACAAGTAAACAATCATATTGAAACTCCTAAATTATGAAATTAATGGAGTAAGCTGAAGATGGGTAATCTTGTATTGTACGACGCTACCGATGAACTACTGTTCCTAGAGTCAGTAATCTTGTAGGGAGGGATCGCTAACAGGTCAAATACTTTACACTGTTGCCAGACCTTTGTTTGTTTACTTCTGTGCAGTTTAGGTCACCGAGATGTAAACAAACCGATCGGCACCACTCGGGTCAGAATATGCGTACTACGTTATTAAGCTACCAGACATTATTATCCGCGTGTACGGGTTTGCAGTAAAATTATTTAAAAATTGCAGTAATAACTGATAGCCCCTAATATATCTTATTATTTCTAAACAATTCAAAAAGGCAGAATCCTTTCGTAACTCCTTAGATGTTCGACTTTTAATAAACTTCCATCTTCATTTAAAAATCTTAACGACAGAAAATTTAAATCAATAATAAAACAATTTAAATCAATAATAAAACAGCTACTAATTCATAATTGTTTCTACTCTGTGGATATTTTTAGACTCTATAATCTTGGATGTAACATCATAAACTTTGTGTTTATGGACTGTGATATTTTGTATTATTTATTGCAATCTAGTCAAATAAATGTATTGTTATTGTTATTATTATAATAATTGAAATAAAATTACATCTGTTGGAAAATGGAAGAGGAAGATACAGAGGTGTGTAGGGTAGAAATAAAATTTACTGTATTTGTAACTAAACCTTCAAACAGTGCTCAGTTTATTATTGAATATAAAAAAGTGGCCGACATGTAACTACAAAAATTAAAGTAAATTGTTTATAAAAAAGCGTAGATTGTCAAAAAATAAATTGAATTGTTAATAAAACTGTGCATACATGTAACTACAAAAATTAAAGTAAATTGTTTATAAAAAAACGCGAAACGCTGTTGAATCCAAACAATAGAGGTCTGGCAACGTTTTAAGGTACTTTTGATCTAAACGATCAGCTGTTCGCGCCTCCCTCCAAGATTACTGACTCTAGGAACAGTAGTTCATCGGTAGCGTCGTACAATACAAGATTACCCTGAAGATGTTTAACATCAAGTGGCACTTGCTTAATTAACATGTATCTTTAAGGCAGCATATTTATGATTATTTCAAGCCAGTGAAAATACAAACTGGCAAGACCTACTTACCGAGTAATATAAAATCTTGTGAGTTGCTCCGTTTTCCTCTTTTAGAGCCTATTCAAATGCGCCTGTTTGCTTTGGACCGTTTTAAATGATGGCGGTTTGTCGACACTTCCACGGGGCAAATTTTTCAGGCATCTGCGCTTGTTGACATAATCTACAAGTAAACAATCATATTGAAACTCCTAAATTATGAAATTAATGGAGTAAGCTGAAGATGTTTAACATCAAGTGGCACTTGCTTAATTAACATGTATCTTTAAGGCAGCATATTTATGATTATTTCAAGCCAGTGAAAATACAAACTGGCAAGACCTACTTACCGAGTAATATAAAATCTTGTGAGTTGCTCCGTTTTCCTCTTTTGGAGCCTATTCAAACGCGCCTGTTTGCTTTGGACCGTTTTAAATGATGGCGGTTTGTCGACACTTCCACGGGGCAAATTTTTCAGGCATCTGCGCTTGTTGACATAATCTACAAGTAAACAATCATATTGAAACTCCTAAATTATGAAATTAATGGAGTAAGCTGAAGATGTTTAACATCAAGTGGCACTTGCTTAATTAACATGTATCTTTAAGGCAGCATATTTATGATTATTTCAAGCCAGTGAAAATACAAACTGGCAAGACCTACTTACCGAGTAATATAAAATCTTGTGAGTTGCTCCGTTTTCCTCTTTTGGAGCCTATTCAAACGCGCCTGTTTGCTTTGGACCGTTTTAAATGATGGCGGTTTGTCGACACTTCCACGGGGCAAATTTTTCAGGCATCTGCGCTTGTTGACATAATCTACAAGTAAACAATCATATTGAAACTCCTAAATTATGAAATTAATGGAGTAAGCTGAAGATGTTTAACATCAAGTGGCACTTGCTTAATTAACATGTATCTTTAAGGCAGCATATTTATGATTATTTCAAGCCAGTGAAAATACAAACTGGCAAGACCTACTTACCGAGTAATATAAAATCTTGTGAGTTGCTCCGTTTTCCTCTTTTGGAGCCTATTCAAACGCGCCTGTTTGCTTTGGACCGTTTTAAATGATGGCGGTTTGTCGACACTTCCACGGGGCAAATTTTTCAGGCATCTGCGCTTGTTGACATAATCTACAAGTAAACAATCATATTGAAACTCCTAAATTATGAAATTAATGGAGTAAGCTGAAGATGTTTAACATCAAGTGGCACTTGCTTAATTAACATGTATCTTTAAGGCAACATATTTATCATTATTTCAAGCCAGTGAAAATACAAACTGGCAAGACCTACTTACCGGGTAATATAAAATCTTCCTTCACAAAATGCTTACTGCAAACTTTCATATGGGCCGACACGGGTTTCCCTATTTTTAGACGCATTTCCCATGTTCTGCACAAATTTTTATTATTGCGCGGAATACCGTGCATAGGAACATTGTCCGTGCAATAATTTTTACACTGCAACACACAACAGTAATTATTACTTTTATTCTTTTTTGTCATTGAACTCAATACTACGTAGTGTTGAGTTCAATGTTTTTGGTAGAACGGACGCCATTATTGTAACCACCGTTCTTCCTAGAGGTAGTAAAGTCCACTTGCAAAAAGTTTATAACCATATTTTTGTACAAAGCTCCGAATTTAGGTTATTTGCAGATTTAATATTTATGTGTACATAGTACAAACATTCCTGTGTTGTGTAAAAAAATGTGTGTAGGCCCTAACAAGAGCATTAATTGTTCTCTCCTTCCATATTACTGGCTCTTAGAAAATATCAAGACCACGCCCACAATACCTACGCCTTTTCTTCCTAGAGGTAGTAAAGTCCACTTGCAAAAAGTTTATAACCATATTTTTGTACAAAGCTCCGAATTTAGGTTATTTGCAGATTTAATATTTATGTGTACATAGTACAAACATTCCTGTGTAATGTAAAAAATTTGTGTAGGCCCTAACAAGAGCATTAATTGTTCTCTCCTTCCATATTACTGGCTCTTAGAAAATATCAAGACCACGCCCCCAATACCTATGCTCATAGACCAGGAGTTGATTTATTTGACCTTGGGACGTGTTCTGCTTTATTATAGAGTTATTTAAGAAAACAGTTGAATGATTAAAAAATGCTGTTCGTTATATCATATAAAAAATAAAAAAACAAAAATTTATTTTAATGCTTAACCAAAACAAATTTATTAATTGTTTCATACCAATCAAATTTTAACAAAAACAAAAAATCAATTCATGAAATTAACTTAAGTACTAAAAATCTGGTGTGATACACGCACACAACTTTCTTTTACAGTGACCTTATAATTAG